>JACGWO010000001.1:40718304-41304554 GCA_034509735.1 Sesamum alatum
CAAATAAATTTAATGGAACCAACTACAACGACTGGTTGCGCAATCTCAGGATAGTCCTGGATTATGAGAACCAAGGCTACGTCATGGACGAGCCTCTCCCTAGGACCTTACCGGAAGGATCCACGCCAGAGGAACGTGAGACATTCGAGACTTGGCATAAGGATAACCGGAAGGTTCGTAGCATCATACTTGCTTCGATGACCAATGAGATTCAAAAGCAATATGAAAGGCTAGACGATGTCCCTTCCATAATGGCTCGCCTTAAGGATTGCTATGCAGTCCCGGACCGGCATACTAGGTATGTCGCGACCAAGGCGTTCTTTGGAACTAAAATGACAGAAGGATCCTCTGTACAAGAGCATGGGGTTAAAATGCTTACCCTAGTGGAAAAGCTCGAGGACCTAAAGGCAGGTCTCGATAACGAAACGTACATAGATGTGATCCTTCAGTCACTCCCACCCTCCTTTGATCAATTTATTGTCAACTACAACATGAATGCACTTGAGAAGGGTATTCATGAGTTGATCAATATGTTGGTGCAATACGAGGCAACGACTAAGAAGTCCACGCCTTCGGTATTGTTTGGAGGTGCTTCTACTTCCAAGACGAAAGGCAAGGGCGCCGGACGTTGGAAAAGGAAGAAAGGGAAGGGAAAGGCAGTCATAGCAGCTACGAACACTCAGAGTGTTCCCATTGCCAAAGAGGGGAAAGGCAAAGGAAAGGGAAAGGTTGTCTCCAAGCAACAGTCGAAGGCATATGACATATGTATCAACTGCCGTGAGAAAGGGCATTGGAAGAGAGAGTGCCCCAAACTCTTCTCAAACCAAGGTATATTTGTGATTGAGGTTAACATGGTCACTAATTCTGCCTCTTGGGTATTGGATACCGGCTGTGGAGCTCACATTTGCAATGATCTGCAGGTGTTGAAAAGAAGCAGAAAACTAAGTAGCGGGGACATGATCCTGAAGCTTGGAAATGGCAAGGCCATCTCGGCAGAAGCAGTAGGATCCGCCACTTTAGTTATTAGTGATACCATTAGCATAGAATTAGAGCAAGTTTATTTTGTACCCAGTATGATTAAAAACATCATTTCCATTCCATTGTTAGACAATAATGGTTATGAGTTTAAAATCAATAAAAATTGCTTTTATTTGATGAGGTGTGGAATTGCTCATCTACTTGGTACATTACATAATGGGCTCTATATCTTGCAACAAACGAATTTCGTTCTTAACGCTCAACACAAACGGAAATTAGATAATAACGGGAACGCACGTCTGTGGCACGCTAGGCTAGGTCACATATCCCAAAATAGGATGAAAAGGTTGGTAGACTCAAAGAACCTAGAGGTTGGGGACTTGAGTGATCTACCAACTTGTGAATCTTGTCTAAGAGGGAAAATGACCAAGAAGCCCTTTGTAGGACAAAGCAGGCTTGCCACAGGTCTGTTGGACTTGGTCCATACAGACGTGTGTGGACCACTAAGGACGCAGGCCCGAGGTGGGTTCTCCTACTTCATAACCTTCACCGATGATCATTCACGGTATGGTTATGTTTACCTAATGAGGTACAAGTCTGAAGCTCTTGAGAGGTTTAAAGAATTCAGACTTGAAGTGGAGAATCAAACCAACTGCAAAATTAAAGTCCTACGGTCAGACCGAGGCGGTGAATACCTTAGTGCCGAATTCCTAGATTATCTAAAGGAACATGGTATAATATCAGAATGGACACCTCCCGGAACACCACAGTTAAATGGCGTCTCTGAAAGGAGGAACCGAACCCTGTTGGACATGGTTCGTTCCATGATGAGTTTTACCAAATTGCCCCTATCGTTTTGGGGTTATGCATTAGAAACGGCAGCCAAGTTATTGAATTTGGCGCCTACTAGTGTAGTGACCCAAACGCCATATGAGATATGGCACGGCAAGCCTGCATCCTACAACTACTTGAAAGTGTGGGGTAGCCCCGCATACGTCAAGAGGTTAGTGGGAGATAAGCTAGAATCCAGATCTAGCCTATGCAGGTTCGTTGGATACCCTAAAGAAACTGCGGGTTATTACTTTTATGACCCTTTGGAACAAAAGGTATTTGTTTCAAGGAATGCAGTATTCCTGGAGCAAGGCTTCCCAGAGGATATCCAACCTGATGAGCTGATCCTTGAGGAATCAAGTGATGGAACTCAGCCATCAGAAACAGTCGCGGAAACCTCACCTAGAGGATTCAGGATAGACACTAGGAGGACTGACCAACCTAGAGAAGTCCAACATGCTAGGCATGAAGGACAACCTCAAGAAAGGCCAGTCCCGGTCCCTGAACCGCCGGCTCCGATACAGTCAGCGCCCACAGTTACCACTAACGTTCCCGTTCTCCTAAGGTCCACTAGAGAATCCAGACCTCCAGTGAGATATGGATTTCTAGGTGCGACCGATCTTCTGGATAACGATCCTAAGACATACGGGGAAGCGATGTCAGACATCGACTCTGGGAAATGGCTTGAGGCCATGAAAACCGAAATGGACTCCATGAGCGAGAACCAAGTTTGGAGACTTGTAGATCCACCGAAAGGTGTTAAGCCAGTGGGCTGTAAGTGGGTCTACAAGCGCAAACTCGGCGTTGATGGAGAGGTCACTACCTTCAAGGCTAGGCTTGTAGCTAAGGGATACACTCAACGACCCGGGGTCGATTTTGAGGATACCTACTCGCCAGTAGCCATGGCTAAATCCATTCGGATCCTGCTTGCCATAGCAGCATGGTATGACTATGAAATATGGCAGATGGACGTGAAAACGGCCTTCCTCAACGGTTTCGTTGAAGAAGAGATCTATATGGATCAGCCGGAGGGTTTCACGGTCACTGGAGAAGAACAGAAGGTCTGTCGTCTCCAGAAGTCCATCTATGGCCTCAAACAAGCTTCCCGGAGTTGGAACATTCGATTTGATGAGGTAATACGGGGTTATGACTTCATCAAAAACGAATCCGACCCTTGTGTATACAAGAAGGTCAGTGGGAGCTCCATAGTGTTCCTAGTGCTTTACGTGGATGACATTCTGCTCATTGGAAATGACGTCAGAATGTTAGGAAACACGAAAGCATGGCTGTCAACCAAGTTTTCCATGAAGGACTTGGGTGAAGCATCCTACATCCTAGGCATCCAGATTGTCAGGGACAGATCTAAAAGGATGTTAGGGCTCACCCAAAACTCGTATGTGGAGAAAGTCCTAAAGAGATATCGAATGGACAACTCCAAACGAGGGTTCCTTCCTATGAGGCATGGGATCAAGTTGTCCAAGAAACAGTCCCCGCAGACTGATGAGGAACTTGAAAAGATGAAAGTCATCCCCTATGCGTCTGCCGTAGGTAGCATCCAATATGCGGTCCACTGCACCAGGCCTGACATTGCATACGCTTTGAGCGTGACAAGCAGATATCAGTCCTGTGCAGGAGAGGCACATTGGAATGCAGTTAAGGGCATCCTTAAGTACCTAAGGAGGACTAAGGAAATGTTCTTAGTCTATGGCAATGGAAAACTAATTCTGGAAGGCTTTAGCGACGCTAGCTTCCAGTCTGATGACGATGATGCCAAGTCTCAATCAGGGTATGTATTCAAACTCAACGGAGGAGTGGTGACTTGGAAAAGTTCCAAGCAAGCAACCACTGCTGACTCCACCACTGAGGCTGAATACATAGCGGCTTCAGAAGCTGCCAAGGAAGCGGTTCGGATGAGAAACTACATCCAAGAGTTGGGTGTGGTGCCTAGCATCGCCGAGCCCGTTGTCATCTTCTGTGATAACAACGGTGCAATAGCGCAAGCGAAGGAACCGAGATCTCACCACCGTTCCAAACACATTCTTAGACGCTACCATCTTCTTAGAGAAATGGTAGGAAGAGGTGACGTTCGGATGGACCGAGTCAACTCAGCAGACAACACAGCAGACCCGCTGACAAAGCCTATGTCGCAAAGTGCTCATACGCAACATCTTGAGAAGATGGGGATTAGGCATATGGGTGATTGGCTTTAAAGGTCAAGTGGGAGATTGTTAGAATAGGTGACCATGTAAGCCAATTTTGGCGGGTATATGTAACCTATGTCTAGACAATTATAGGTGTTTTGATAAATCATTAATGAATAAAGAAGTGAATTTTCATTTGGCATTACTTTGTTTGTGTTCACTTGCACCTATTTATCCATATCTGTTCACTACGCAAACAAAGCCCACGGACTGAGAATCAATTTCGGGGACTGGGACTACGCTTGGAGGTAGGTCCATGGAATCAGTCTTCCCGAATCAGTCCGGAAATCTCCAAGTCAAGGAATCCCGAAAATGGGTACCGGGATTCCATTTGAGACTTGCACTAAGCATCTGCTGTCGTGTTTCATCGACGGGTGACGAGGATCGTCTAAGCAGTGTTAGTGGGTTAGCATGCGAGGACGCAGCTGACTGAGGTGACTCGCGGGAACCGTCTTACGGAGGACCTTGAGTATGGTCTGCAAGGTATGACGAGTATTCCCGGTTCCAACGGTACAGGTCAAGTCCTTTGACTTGAGGAATTGCTGAGTTTACCTGTACATCAGGTAAGTATCTTAGGTATGGTGAGAGATTGCCAGAATTCTCTTTGGTAGTCATAAGCCATGTCTAGTGCAGTCCTGGTGTGCAAAGTGACAGTAGTTTCCAAGAAAGGATCTGTCTCCTGTCAATAGGCTTTGACAGTTGAGTCTCATGTATACTCTAGGTCTTGTCCCTAAAACTGTGGCCACAGTGACTGAACAGAAGGGAAGGATTCCCTTGCGGCGTTTAGTGAGGACAGACCGACACTTGGGTCCAAAATGGGTACCTGCATTTTCCGTGCCCTAGACTCTAAGTGATGAGACCGAAGACAGAAGGACAAGCGTACTGTTAGAGCCTAAATGTTCATCCCTGAATATTTCACCTAGTCTCTAGTGCCATGGACCGTTGCTAGATGGCCACCCATGGTAACGGACGGATTCTAGGAATCCGACCAAGTCTAGCTGAAAGGTGAACCTAAAGAGTCACACACTATCCACACACAATTAAATATTTAATTTGGAATTAAATATTGGAGTGAAGGAATGATTAAATTAGATTTAATCGGGACCTTTATTTTTCTTGGAGAAATAATTCTTTCTATTTTGATAGAAGGAATTAAATTGATAAATTGGATTTATCAAAGGGATTTATTTAATGGGCTTAAATAATATTTATATTTATTTTAGCCTCTTGGAAATATTTAAATAGGTTTTAAATATTTCCATTAAATTAAATTAAATCAACGGTTGAGATTAATGGGAGAGATGGATGGCTAGGATCGTTTTGACTAGGTCAAAACACTAGTTTGACTAGGACTTTGACTAGGTCAAAATCCTAGTCAAATTAGAGTTCTTAAAAGAGGAGTTTAAAGAGGATTAAAACTCCTATTCTATATAAACCCCTAGCATCCTACAATTTACATGATGATGAATCTCCAACACACACACTACTACACACACACACGGATCTCTCCCTCTCATCTCTCGTTCGCCTCTCTCTCTCTCCAAAGAAAATTATTTTCTTTGTTCTCTTGTTCTTGGAACATTAGAACTTGATGAATCAATACCGTTAATTCATAACGTGTCGTTGATTCATCCACTCCAAAATATAAACTTGTTCGTTGCTAGCACGACGTGCAAGATACGTGGGTGGATCGTGTGTCACGATTTGGAGGGTCTCAAGAACGAGATCTTGGTGCAAAACGGGGAACAACGCGTGTAGCCGTTGAAGACGAAAACGACAACGGGTAGGCCTCGTTTATGTTTTTCGTCCTCTTTTATTTTCCAACCCTATGGCCTCCATGATTTATTTTATGTTATTCGTTCATGAGATACACCGAACGCCCGGGAAATTTCAAAGGCACACCCTTTGAAACGTGTTTTAATTTAAAAGCATGTTTAAATTCCGCATTTATTTTTTAATTATACCGCGCTTCCGCATTCGCGCTTTTCCCGAGACGATCCACATAATCTTTCAGTTCTGTGCGGAGGTGTTTTCATGTTTGATTCAGGAGGCGGAGCATAGGGGCCAATTACGTGGAGTGGCTATCGCACCCCAAGCACTGAGGATATCTCACTTGTTGTTTGCAGATGACACCTTGTTGTTCTGTGGGGTGACAACAGAGGAGATGGGTGAAGTAAGGCGGATTCTGGGGTCTACGCTCGGGCGTCGGGGCAGGAGATAAATCTGGCTAAGTCGAGCATGGTGGTGAGTGGTAGGGTCCCTGGCGCGGTGAAGTACTTTTTGGCAGCGATGATGGGAGTTCGACTTATGGCGCATCATGACAAATACCTGGGTCTTCCGACGATGGCGGGAAGGTTGAGGGGGTCCCTGTTTCGGAACACCCGGGAGAGGGTGTGCGACAAAACTCACGGGTAGAATGGAAAGTACCTGCCCCAAGCAGGTAAGGAAGTTCTCATCAAGGCGGTGCTTTAGTCCTTGTCCACATATGCAATGTCGTGTTTTCAGCTGCCGAGGAGTGTAATTAGAGGGTTGGAAACTGCGATGGCTAACTTTTGGTGGCAAAGCCAGGGAGAGCAGAGGGTGCATTGGGTGGCATGGCGCCGGATGTGTCGGCCGAGGGCCGTTGGGAGGTTGGGGTAGGGAATTGAGGGATTTCAACTTGGCGTTCCTTGCCAAGTAGGGGTGGCGGGTTGTGACGAGGCCAGACTCGTTATTGGGCCGTGTGTTGAGGGCACGCTATTTCCCTAATGGTTCGTTTTAGGAGGTGAGGATAGGTACTAGACTGTCCTAACATGGTGAAGCATGGTTGGTGCGAGGGAGTTGCTTGGGAGGGGAGCCAGAGGGAAGAGGGGGGTAGGTGGCGGAGAGAAGAGGGCAACTTACGATCAGGAATGCGTATCGATTAGCCATATGAATGCGGGATAGGGGAGTGGCGACTTCATCAGGGTCGAACCTGAGCATGGCCAGCGATAGGGGATCACTTTGGTCTACTATATGGCGGCTGCGGATGCCTCCTAAGGTGGGAGTATTCATATGGAAACTATGTATAGGAGCACTTCCTACCTTGGAGAGTTTAGCACGGTGGAAGGCGTGGATTGAGGTGGGCTGTTCTGTGTGCGGGGTGGAGGTGGAGTCCACACGTCACGTCATGCTGGATTGTCACTTTGCAAGGCAAGTGTAGGCTTTGTCACATATTGCCTGGTGATGGATTTCGGCGTGGCGTGCAGGGGCAGCGGAATGGGTACTGGATGTGCTGCAGCAACTGACTAAGGAGGAAGCGGTGCGGTTATGTCTGCTAGCTTGGAAAATTTGGCAACACCGATGGTGAAAGATGATGGAAGGAAAGGACCAGGACCCAGTAAGTGCTTGGCAGGAGGCAATTACAATGTTGGAGTGCTATAAGACAACTAGAAGACGCTTTGGGTAATATGTTTGCTTGCAATTTTGTTCGCTATTTTGTGTTGTTGGCTGCTGTGTTGAGGGTGGTTTCTGTTTTGTGAGTTTGGTTTCTGTGTTGGGTCTTGTTCTTGTAGTCTCTGCAGGTTTAGTGTCATGTTTTTTTGAATTCTGTGCATGCTCTGCTGCTGAGTGTTCAGCATGGGTAGTTTAGAGTCTTGGTTTTAGGCTGTAACTTTCTGTTGGACATTTCTGTTTCATTAATGCAATCATCGCTTATACCTCAAAAAAAAAAAAAAAAGAAAAAAGCACATTCAAGGAACAATTGAAGATACAAGTAAAAAACATAAGCAATAAAGCATTCAAAAAGTTTCAAAATTCTCTCAAGCAGAAATCAAGGAAGATCCATGGCATTCAAGGCAAAAATCAAAACATTAATCGCAGAAATCATCCAAATTCAATGTTTGATTCGAGAATAAGTCTAAAGACCCACGAATTAACGTTATCAAGACACAAATCCACCTTAGCGGATGATCAAAACTTCAAATCCACCAAGAAATATTCAAGCTAAGTTATATATTCCAAGTTTATAGAGTTTAATCCAGAATACGTCATAAGTTCTCCGAATTAATGTTATTTGGAGATCGAAGTCAACGTCGAAGGAGATTAAACATAAAATTCCTCCTCTGAAGTTGTCGAAATTAAAGCTCACGTTTTAAATGAAGAATCAGAAGTTTTAGATAGAAATTTTGTACCCACGACTATTCAATTAAATTTAAGGAATTCATTTGTAATATTTTCTTGTTTCAATAAATTCATAAACATGAAAATTCATGTTACAAAATTGGCCGGCCCAATGGGACCATCTCTACCTCTCATCTCTTATCTTCATCAAAATCCGAAGTACTTAAATAGATACTCAAGGAAAAACTGTGAAGAAGGTGAATTCCAACTTCGTTGTATCACAATCTTCAAGTTCTAGTACTAAGAGTGTCAGTGTTACTATGAGGAGCATTTCGAAAAAACTTAAAGAGTCTTCCTACATGACTCCTCTGATTGGGTCTTCGTAAAAGGACTTGATCCTACCTAACCGCATGCAAATGAAGGTGATGGAGATAAATCTCCTCCATCTTTCCTTGCTCCGTATCTAGCTACTCCTTCACGACAAATATGGCTACAGTCAAGGTGACGAGTGCAACAACTATAGCAGAGCAAATTGGAAGTCTAACAAGAGCTATTGAATGACTCACAAAGCATGTCCAAGAGCAAGATCCTCAAATTGCTAGGTTGATCAACAATTGAGATAACGTTGACACAAGCTATATCAAGGGAAAGCGAGTTCAGGCTCACGATGAAGAAGAGGCATCCACAAAGCAACATTATATTGAGAAGGATAAGTCTGCAAAAGAGCTTCAGTTCTCATATGTTGGATTGATTCTAGGGGACCAACTAAAAGAATTCATTGAAGGAACCATCAAAAGCAAGATCGAGGAAAGCTGAAAGTCATCCTATACTTACTCCAAGTCCTACACTCAAAGGATTGCATAACTTGAAAATGCCAATGTGCCAACCATCAAAGTTCCAATAATTTGATAGCAAAGGCAATCCTAAGCAGCATGTGGCTCACTTCATTGAAATGTTCAACTGAAAAACAGCGGTCGGCTCGGGAAAACACATCAGAAGTGCAAAAATGGCCTTTAAAACAAAATAGAACCGAATCAAGAGGTGCGCCGTTGATACTTCTCGGGCATTCAGTGCATACCTGTAGATTAAAAAGAAATAGCATATCTAACATGTGGCTAATGAATAAAAAGTGAAAACAAAGGTACTGAAATGTAAACGACATTTCACCATTGTTGTTCTCTTCAATCAGCTTCAAATGTTGTCCTTCCTTCCCGAAAATCGTCCACCTCTAGATTTCAATGTAGAAATCCTCTATTTCGTCCACACCATACCAGAAAGTCAATATCTATCCATATGCTAGCAATTCAAGATCCGAGAAGAAGAGAAAAGAATCAAACGTACACTATTAGTTTAGTGTATGTCGATTCTCTTACGTTCTTACTTTGATCCAAGATCAAGAAGAACTAGAGAGAAATGCTTGTTTTATGAGAAAGAGAGAGGGAGAGCCGAAGAATGGAGAGGAGTGATGTGAATTATGAGGTAAATCGGATGAGGAGTTTTGTGTTATTGAATTCTTGACCTAGTGTTTCACTATCCAAGGAAACTTCCATCCCAAACACAAACTCTCTGTCATCTCTCTCCTTATGGCCGAGTGGGGCCTCTCCAAGAGCCCCACAGAGAGGCCCCACTCGGCCAAGTCCCTCACTTGAGGAGGAGTCCAACTCCTCCACTTGACCTAGCCTTGGTCAATGGCGGCTAGGGGTTCGTTTTTCATGGACCAGGCTTGTTTAAACTTAAATTCAAACAAGCCCAAGGTCCTATGAGCTCTCTAATTGAATCCAATTTAATTTCACGCCCAATGAAAATTCTCCATGTCGTTTAATCCAATCAAAAGATCCAAGTCCAATCTCTTTCAGTTTATAAATCAAATCTAGCCCAATAAATTAATCTAATTAATTTATAAAAGGCTAAACCCAAAATTCAACTAATCCAATGAATTAACTTTAAGAAATCCAACCCATGAATTATTTTTACATAAATGATCCAATCATTTATGCTCTCCAATAATTTAATGTAATCCAACTAAATTAAACCTTTTCTTCTGGAATTAATTTGGAATTAGTTCTATTACTTCCAGTGATTTGTGTGACTCTTTAGGTTCACCCTCAACTAGATTTGGGCTTGTGACCAACGTAATTATTTTCGATTAACCTATAATCGAAAATCGTCTGTTACCATGGGTGGCCATCTAGCAACGTTCCATGGCACTAGAGGCTAGGTGATAGTGGCTTGAATATATCAGCTCCGAGTTCCATACGGATGCAGTATTACTGTCAACCTTCTCTTAGCCTTAGTCTAGGTCATGGAATTGGGCGTCGGTTCTCATCCTGGACTAGGCATCTATGCTTCATCTTGAGATAAGTTCACTCTATTGATCGACGTAGGAAATCCGTTCCCATCGACCAATCGCTATGGCCATAGACTTTTAGAGTGTAAACCATCTCAGAGCGCATAGGAGATCTCGTTGTCACAATGCTAACAGGGGAAAGATCCTTTCTTGGTATTCATCGTACTCGTTACATACTCATACTGCACTGGACAAATCTTATTATGATTATACCTCATGATACAATCGCCGCTCACCAAATTCAAGATACGGTCTTTGTATGCACGTGGTTACCATGATTCCTTAAGTTCGAGGACTAATCCCGTACTATCGAAATCGAAAATACCAGTCATACCGACCAAGCCTCTGAGGTTCATATAATGACTCCTGTGAGTCAGTTCAATTAATCGAATACCTAGCCAACTAACCCACTAAAATTGTGTAGACGACCTACGTCTGGCACTGATGAATCTCGACACTCACCCATTGAATGCAATACTTATTGCAAGTCTGTATAGGATGCTTGATGCTCAATTTCGAAATCCCGACTTGGAATATTTCAGACCGACGCTCATCAGTTGATTTCATGGCTGCCAACCTATGCGCAACCCAACTACACGGGTATAACTATTCGGTCTGTGGACATTTGTTATGACATTGATGTTAGAATAGGTGACTAGAAAGCCAATAGGTTTGGCATTTTGTAACCTATTTGACAACTTGATGTAACGTAATATTATGTAACGAATAAAATGAATATTCATGACCATTGGTACCTTCTTTGTTGTGCTCATTTTTCATATGTTAAAATAGTGTTTTACATATATCACAACAAAGCCCACAAACCACGGTTAACAACTCATGCAGTTGCGGCGTGCATTAGATGGTGGTCATGAAATCAACTGATAAAGAGTTGGGTCTGAAACGTTCCAAGTCGAGGACCTCGAGATAGGACATCGAGAGTCCTATAGAAACTTGCACCAAGAGTCGTATTCATTGGATGAGTGTCGTGTTTCATCGGCGACAGGCGTGGGATGCCTATACAATGTTGGTGGGTTGGTCGGATGGGGTCGAGCCGACTAAACTGACTCGCGGGGATCATCATATGGAGGTCTTGGAGGCTTGGTCGGAAAGATTGGATTTTTCCAGTTCCGATAGTACGGGAGTAGTCCTCAGACTTGAGGAACCACGGCAGTCATGTACACAGGATGATCATTATAAGTCTTGTCCAGTGCAGTCAAAATGTGTAGCAAGGAAGGTGGTTCCAAGAAGAGGATCCGTCCTCTGTCAGTATGTAACAGAGGTATCTCCTATGCAATTGGAGACACGTTCATGCTACTTAAACCTTTGGCCACAGTGGTTGGTCGAGCAGGAAATGGTTTCCTGTGTCGATGCAATGAGGCATGCATAGTCTCTAGTATTAAGCATAGATGCCTAGTCATGGATGGGAACCGACTCGTAGTTCCATACCCTAAACTAAGGCTGGGACGGTAGACGGAAGGACCATACCCATACGGAATCGACGCCTAAATATTCACACCAAAATTCACCTAGTATCTAGTGCCATCGACTGTTGCTAGACGGCCACCCATGGTAATGGGCCCCTGTTGGACACGGGCCCAAGTCTAGCTGAGGGTGAACATAAAGGGTCACACACAAATCACCGAGAATGTGGAGAAATTAACTTGGAGTCAATTTTGGAGGATAATAAAGTAATTGGATTACTTAAGGGATTGTCCATTGGATAGATGGGCCGATATTGTATCGGACCCTCGTTTAATCGATAAATGGGATTTATCGGTTAATGTAGAGAGGTGGAAAATTGGGTCTTTTAATTGGATTAAAAGATCAATGAGAATTATTTAAGTGGACCTTAAATTAAAGGGAATTTAATTTTGAGTTCGTTGTAATTGGATTATAGTGGAACCCGGTCCGTTAAATTTTGGCCCAAGAGGTGTGTTAATTCCACTTTTGGAATGAGAAGAAGTTGGACTTCTTCCCAATATTAGTATGGCCAAAAATTAACACTCTTGGAGAGGTAAAAATCGGCCATACATGGCCTTGGTGATGTTGACTTGTCCCCTTTTGGTAAGGGACAAATCAATTCCAATCATGCCTCTCTCATTTGGTATGATTAAATCATACCTTATGAGATGGTAGGCTTGATTGATGAATTAGTGGGATTGATTGGGATGTATCTAGACATCCTTGGATGAACCTAGACACATTCCAATAATCACATTAATTTTGTATATATATGAGTATATACAATCATCAAAGCAAGAGAATTCATTCTTCATCTTTTTCTAGGAAAAAGAAGAAAAACACACTTCACTCTCTCTTCTCTTTTCCAGCCCCCTCTCTAGTCATACACATATCCCCTTTGTTCTTCATTTGATCTTGGATTATTTGGAAGAACAAAGTATGTTTAAGAAAAGACACTAATTTAATAGTGTTCTAGTTTCTTAAACCGAGTCCTCTAGATCCGTTTTTCTCTAGCAAGAAAAATGTGCATCTCTTCCGGTGTGGTGTGGACTACACTAGAGAGTTCATACGTTTGAACTTGGTGAGCGTTTCTGGAGAGGAACAACGCTCGTAGTCGTACAAGCGATATAACTACAAAGGTAATTTCGGTTTTACGCTTTCCTAGTTTGCTTTTTATCTCTATGCTCTATGTACAATATAAGTTTATAATATTGTTACATCCTATATCGAACGCCCGGTTGAGCACCCAAGGGTACACACCTTGGGATTCTGCGGTAATTGTTTTAAATTTATGCTATTTTTGATTCTCACGCTTCCGCTCGCGCTCCCAGGCGGAGCCGCTTGTCCCTTCAATTGAATCGCCGTTCAATGTGAGCAGTAAGCACAACAAACACATTTAGCTAATGACGAATATTTACTATATGCATCAGTATAATATTACTTTAATAAATATTTGACGAATAGTTCCTAAAACATCCAATCAAATTGACTTTTTGGTCACCTATTCTAACATCAACAACGCTGGAACATACAAGGATCATCTAGTCAAGTAGTTTGTTTGATCACTGAAAGACAATGCGTTTAACGGGTATACTGACTTGGAGGCTGGTTCAATTGATGGATCTGAACAATTAGAGCAAGAATTCCTTGACCATTTCTATAGCACTCGGTAAACTGTCAGCATGTTTGAGCTTACAAATTCATACCCATGAAAGGATGAGCCAGTCATCGATTATATCAACAGGTGGAGGAATTTGAGCCTTAATTGCAATGATCAATTATTTGAAGCTTTCACCATTGAGATATGCATTCCGGGATGCATTGGGGCCTTCAATATATTCTTCAGGGAATCCTACCCAAATCTTTCAAAGACTTAGCCATTTGACCACATGATATAGAGTTAAGTATGTCAGCGAGTGGAGTGGAAGGGCCACATATCCAAGAATCCCGCAGGTTCAATGAAAGCAAAAAGCAAGGAGAGGGAGAAAGTCTCCCTCCAAACTCCCAGTCAAATAGTCCATAGCAGTGAATGCAACCCCTTTCAAGTTGTGAGGGAAGTCAAGTGATATAGGTGGCGAGAAGGAGGATGTCCCTCAAGAGAGAAGGCAAAGAAAATTGACTCTAAAAGAGATGCAAACCAAACAATATCCTTTCCTAGACTCTGATATCTTTGGAATCTTTGATGATTTATTCAATGTGAATCTCATTGAATTGCCTGAAATGAAATGAACCTAAAGAGGCGGGAAGAACTGATGATCCAAAATCCTGCAAGTAACACCTACTTGTGGGACATCCAATCCATGACTGCTTCATATTAAAAGACAAAGTCATGCAATTAGCCCGCCAAGGAAAGATCTCACTAGAAGAGGATAATGTGGTCTCAAACTTTATCACTATCACATTTGGATTATTCGATGTTCTGATGTAGAATATGGTTGAACTTGAGATAAAGTTTCATGCAACATGACGCATGAAGACAAAATTAGAGAAGATTGTCTGAGAGACATAAAGACCTCTGACGAGGAATGTATTGAATGGTTGGAATCCTTCTTTAGCCTCTTCCAATTGCGATCTGGATTGCAACTCCCACTTTCCTCCAAGGGTTGAGATGCACTTTTCGTCTTACTTATTTTAAGGGGTTCAACAACTTGAGGATTACACTTAGGAGGAAGAGAAGCAACATGTGCATGAGGTTGATCTTGGACAACTCCTTTACCACATTCTTTATCTTTAGGAGAAACCTTGCTTGAATTTGAAGCAAGCAACCTCGTCATGTTTTCTTAAAGGTAGCCACCATGAATTTCGGCCCACCACTTTTTGTATGCCTCGGAAGAGAATTTCTTTATATTTGAGAGCATAGAAGGATGCCACACCTTCTCTATAGTCTTGGATGAGATGCACAAATACCAATCACGAGTTCCACTTTCCGTAGAGGTCTTGCGAACATCTTGTGAAAGGATTCCCGGTACTTCTTAGAAAGAACCGAATTGCGACTGAAACAATGGGGGCTATAGGGCTGAACAACAAAATGATCGCCTTGTTGCAACGAAAGATATTTGAACGGATTGCCATGAAATAGGTTTTATCAAATTATTTGGTATTCCCATCATTTATAAACGGAAAGGCCTTGTTTTTTATAATCATGTTGCAAATCCAAGAGATAAAGTCACCTCTATGAAGTCGTTTTCTCGCCTCTTGCGAACCACAGTATTTTGCACCTCCTTCACTTGAGAGAAGCATTATTTTGGCCCCACGAACACCTTGCAAAACGTGGCAGTGAGTTTTGAAATAGTAGGCTATCCAACTAAAAGTGACGTGAATTCGAAATGGAGAATGTACATGAGTTGGGCTTGGGGGAGCTAGAAATCTTGTTCAAACCTTTGTAAATACTAGCCAAGACAAGAACAACAAGACCAACCTTTCAACTTGTTGCCATGATACTTGCCACTTTGAAAGTACTTGGACGTATTGAGCTAACATCTTGAATAGGAAGAGCAAAGGTGTAAAGCCAACACGCCAAGTAAGTTGTCAAGAATGTTTTTTCCTTTAAGCTTCCTTCAATGCCATGCTTCAAGAATAATGATACATCCACAATGGACCACTTGCCATGTACCTCAAAGGTTACGATAGGGTTATGAGTCAACTTAGGACGAACCTTGTTTTTCTCTTTACACAGAGGGGGCTTGCAGTACTTCGTGGTTCTTCTAAATCAAAACCTGATCCACTTGTCGGCAGGGACTTGATAAAGTTAACAGTCATTACTACTTCCTTGGAGCAAATGATAAACGTGGAGCAAGAATTTGCAAGAGCAAGACACAAGCCTTCGTCCCATCTAGTCAATACCATCATGCTCCTTGGCACTTGGAACGACTTCTTCATAAAGGAGTCCGGTCATAGAAAGTCCAGCAAGGGTATGCAAGTCCCACAATGAGATGGACAACTTAAGAAAGGATGTTAGAAGAGTGTTAGTTGATGGGCACCACACTTGGCAAAATGCCGTGATGATGTCACAATTGTGATCATTAGTGAGCAATGCGGCGTACATAGAGTCATATACTTGAGCCGCAACTAGCCTGTGTTCGCACTGGCAGAGGATGTCTTCGGTCTACTCCCAAAATCCTTTGATGTACCAAAACTCTCCGGCAAATTGAATAGTGTCTCCCCACTTAGCTTTCCCGTTAATGATGCGACAACTTAATCTCAGCAGAAGACTTGGTTCGTTGGAACGACAGTGATGAGTTGCTTGCAAAGATCACACCTTAAAAGTCTTGCTCAGTGGAACCTCTGGAGATCATTGCTCCACGTGATACCTTTTACTGTTCTAATTCTTAAAAGGAGATCAGAAGATAACTATCCCAAAGTACCTCAAAAGTTGAAAAAGACTCAACCTAATGTTCCAAAAACAATATTACTTCTCAGATTTGGAACCATTTCACTATGATAGAGGGTAGTGATCCACCTAGAGCCGCCTATACATAATTACTGTGGTGAGGATTATGTTGCTGATCGTCATAATAATGTTACTACTAGTTTACGGAGACACTTAGACGACAGATGTACTAAGTACCCCCATAGAAAGGACAAGTCTCAAAAATCAATTACAGACTTTGATAAGCCAAAAACAGAAAATGAACGTGCATTTGGTAAAATGAAAAAGTTGGACATTGAAGGAATTAGAAAATCTTTAGCAAAGATGGTGGTAATTGATGAGCTACCTTTTAAATTGGTAGAGGGAGAAGGTTTTAAGGCTTATTCTGAAACTTTAGAACCTAGATTTGTAGTTCCAAGTCGCATCATTGTTGCTAGAGATTGCATGAAACTCTATGTGGAAGAGAAGAAAGCACTGAGAAAACTTTTGAAATCACAACGTGTATGTCTCACCACGGATACATGGACATCAATTCAGAATTTAAATTATATGCGTCTTACTGCTCGTTGGATTGATGATTCCTAGAAATTGCAAAAGAGAATTTTGAACTTTCTTGTGGTTGAGAATCAGAAAGGAGCTACAATAGGAAGAGTATAGAGGAGTGCTTGTCAAGTGGAATATCAAAGACATTTTAGCTGTTACAGTTGATGATGCCTCATCAAATGATCTTGCTATTGATTATTTGAAAAGAAACACCAAATGGAGAAGATCTATTCTTGAAAATAAATTCTTGCATGTGAGGTGTTGTGCACATATTGTGAATCTCATTGTGAAAGATGGCTTAAATGAACAAAGCAAATGCATTATCAGGATTCAAAATGAAATCAAATATGTGAGGTCTTCTCCTTTCATGTTCCGTATTTTCAAAAAATGTGTTGATATGGAAAAAACTGAATCAAAACATCTTGTGAGTCTTGACATTGATACTAGGTGGAACTCGACATATTTGATGTTGGAGCATGCTAAAAAATTTGGATGGGCTTTTAAGCGGTTATAGAGGGAGGATAATGCATATGCTCTTTACTTTGATAGTTATGATGATGTTGAAGATGTTGGTGATAATGAGAAGTGGAGAGGACGGTGGAAAAACATAATCGGTCCTCCTAGTTTTCAAGATTGGACAGATGCTCGAAAGTTTGTGAAATTCTTGAAATTGTTCTACTCTGTAACTTTGAAGATGTCAGGGAGTTCATACATCACATCAAACGCATTCTTTCATGAATTGGTGAGCATATATGCTAATATTTCCAACTTGATCAAAAGTAAGGGCATTTTCTTGCATAGAATGGCTATAAGAATGAAAGAAAAGTTTGACAAATATTGGTCAAATGTTAAAAATATGAATGAGTTATTTGTTTTTGTGGTACTTGATCCCCGTTACAAGATGAAGTATGCGTCGTATTGTTTGAATTTCATGTATGGAGTTGAGAGTGCTTATGCTTTGAGTTTGGAGAGAAATATTGAGAATGCACTAAATGACCTCTATTATCATTACTTGGAGCTTTATGATTCTCATACTTCTCAAGTTAGGAGAGATACTCCTAGCCCAACAATTCAAGATTCTGAAATTGATGAACTTGGAGATGTAATGAAGCTTTTAAACTCGAGATTTGACAAACACTTGGAACAAAATGAGAATGTGGAAAAAAAATTAGAGTTGTCGCAATATTTGATTGGACCTCATGAAAAAAGAGATGAGGCTTTCTGATATTTTAATTTGGTGGAAGACAAACTCCTCAAGATATCCGATTCTTTGTCGAGTAGCCAGGGATATTTCACTACTAAAAAACGCGAGATTTGTAATGATTTTTTGCAACGGCCACATGGCCGTTCCAATAAATACGACCTTTGAAACCATTTTGGAATGGTAATAGTTTGCTGACGTCACACTTTTGGCTGAATGGAATGAATGGTTTTGTGGTTCAAAAAACTGATGAAAAAACTGTTACAAAATACTGATATGCATAGAGTCGTTACAAAAATATAACCATTGCAGTTTGTAACTATTGTTGGAATGCCTGGTTAACCTTGTAACGGCTATGCGTCATGCGGAAAGTGGTCGTTCCAAGTTATGGACAATAGGACCATTCCAAATTTTCTAGCCTATACGTCCGATACAACAACAGTTCTAAGTGAACGAACCGCTACAAATTTGTTTTGGCCCTTGTAACGGTTTGGTTTTATTGTAGTGGCTACGTTGAAAGTAGCGTAGCCGTTACAACAATTATAAAAAAAACTGGATCAAAATGTAAGTAATGGCATCCATTTTAAAAACCGTTTTAATTGGAGCGGTTTTCATCCGCAAGTAACTGGTGGTCCACAAACCATTCCAATAAAGTGTCTCTAACGGCTTATTTAAACGGCCATATTTCAACGTTCAGTTTTTTTAGCCGCAATGGTCGTTCCAAAAGCCGGTACATGATCACATATATATTATGTTGCATATTATTTTCAATTTATTTGATTTGTTGCAATCTTTAACCAACAAACACTCTCAATCTCTCTCTACCACAATTCGTGCACATCTACTTGATCAGTAACTGTTGATCTATTGAGTTCATCTGACCATGTAACAACTTGAACCCTTTTTGTTAAACTAGATGTCGTTTTGTTATTTTTATAAGTTCAAATATAATTCTAAATATATATATGTCTGTGTATATGTAGTGATCATCATGTTAAGGCAATTGAGAAGATGGATGTATGAGAAGAACCTCCCGAATAGGGCGGGTCTTACGCTGGAGTTTGAGGATGGTGTTAAGACTTTCATAGAGTGGGCTCAGTCTTAGCGTCAACATATGTATGGAGATAAGATTAGGTGCCCGTGTGGGAAGCACAAAAACAGAAGGTTTAAAGCACCTGACGAGGTCAATTTTGACTTATATAGGTGCGGGTTTTATGCCGAAATATTATAATTGGACTTCTCACAACGAGGAGAGGGTGCAGGAGTACTTTGATGCTGTGACCATCCCTCCAACGCAGGAGAAGCAAACCCAGCTACACAAGAGGAGGGTAGTTAGCATTGGGGTGATCAACAACAAATGGATTAGGTGCAGAGGATGGTTTATGATGTAGTTGACTTGGCTTATTTTTCTTCTTACCACGAGGGTGTGGATAATGATGGTCATGTCGTACTGATGCCAGTCCTAGTTTATGCTATGGGGGTAGGCTAGATGATTATGTATCAGGCTTGTCAGACTGTTTTTTTAATGTAGTGCGTGTTGCCGAGTAGCCGTTGTGGAGAGGTTGAACCCAATCTCAGCTGGCAGCGGTTGCTGGTTTGGTGAATAGGAAGGCTGAGGGCTATTTATCCGAGCGCACATATGATCGATTGTGCCAGTGGGCTGACCATATAATGCCCCGCGATCACACTTTCCCCCTGATTACTACAGTACGAAGAAATTGATTAGACACTTGGGTTTACTGTTGAGAAGATTGATGCGTGTAAAAAGGTTGCATACTGTACTGGAAGGACGACATTGATTGCAATTTTTGTGGAGAGACTAGGTACAAGCCAACTAGGCAGCAAGACCCCTACCGCCAGAAGTCCCCGTATGCCGTTCTTAGGTACCTACCACTTACTCCCCAACTTCAGAGGTTGTATACTTCATCAGCGACTATTGAACACATGACGTGGCATGCCACACATCAGACGGAGGAGGGCTCCATGTGTCATCCGTCCGATGTAGAGGCTTCGAAGTATTTCGACCAGACATATCCCGACTTTGCATTGGAGCTCGTAATTTTAGGTTGGGATTATGCAAAGACGGGTTTACGCGCACGGGTTTGGCCCGTTATACTCACACTGTACAATCTCCCATCGGCAATGTGCATGAAGTCTGAGTATATGTTCCTCACGATGGTGATCCCTGGCCCATCAAATCTGAAGCTTTTGATCGATGTGTATCTGTAGCCGTTGATCAAGGAGCTTTTGCAATTGTGGCATGTGGGTGTAAGGACGCACGACAATGCCACCAACCTAGCATTCATGATGCGCGCGGCATTGATGTGGACCGTGAACGACCTACTCGCTTATGGGATGGCATCTGGATAGAGTACCGCTGGTATTATAGGGTGTCTAGTTGTACGGATGACACACGGGCATTCCGTCTGCAACACGGTAGGAAGGCGTGCTACTTTGATTGCCATGGACAGTTTCTCCCCAAGGACCACTTAACGTAGGAATAAGAAAGCCTTCACTAAAAATCGAGTGGAAAGGAAGGTTGCACGTCCGAGGCTGGCTAGAGAGCAGATTCACGATTGGGTAGCAGAATTCAGTCCTGTTGTTGAAGAACCTATGACACTCCCACTAGGATATGGTACCGTCTACAAGTGGATGAAGAAAAGCATCTTTTGGGATCTTCCATAGTGGTCAACGCATCTGATACGGCACAACCTCGTCGTCATGCACATTGAGAAAAACGTGTTTAATAATATATTCAACACCTTGATGGATGTAAAGAGGAAAATGAAGGATAATTTGAATAACGCAAAGACTTGAAAACTATATGTAATCGGTCGGAGCTTGAGTTGGACCAATGAAGACCGAACGCGATGCATAAAGCGATGTATGCCCTGACGAAGGAGCAGAAGAGGAGGATATGTGATTGGATTCATTGTCTGAGGTTTCCTAATGGTTATGCATCTAACATTGCCCGTTGCATTGACATGACGGAGTTAAGGATGCACGGTATGAAGAGCCACGACTGTCACGTATTTATGTAGAAGTTGATCCTAATTGTCTTCCGTGAGATACTTCTTGAGCATGTGTAGAACGCATTAACGGAGGTAAGTTTGCTATTCCAGCACGTATGCTCGACTACACCAGAGGTCCGTACTTCCCGGTCCTCTCGTACTAGGGAAAGGTCCTCTCAATGCTCTAACACCCACACCGGATATGGACCGAACTGTCTCACGACGTTCTGAACCTAGCTCACGTACCGCTTTAATGGGCGAATAGCCCAACCCTGGGAACATACTACAGCCCCAGGTGGCGAAAAGACGACATCGAGGTGCCAAACCTTCCCGTCGATGTGAGCTCTTGGGGAAGATCAGCCTATTATCCCTAGAGTAACTTTTATACGTTGAGCGACGACCCTTCCACTTGGCACCATCGGATCACTAATTCCGACTTTCGTCCCTGCTCGATGGGTGGGTCTTGCAGTCAAGCTCCCTTCTGCCTTTGCACTCGAGGGCCAATCTCCGTTCGGCCCGAGGAAACCTTTGCACGTCTCCGTTACCTTTCGGGAGGCCACGCACCATAGAAACTGTCTACCTGAGACTGTCCCTTGGCCCGTAGGTCCTGACATAAGGTTAGAATTCTAGCTCTTCCAGAGTGGTATCTCACTGATGGCTCGGGCCCCCCGGAAGGAGGCGTTCTTCGCCTTCTACCTAAGCTGCGCAGGGAACAGTCAAGCTTCATAGGGTCTTTTGTCCAGGTGCAGGTAGTCCGCATCTTCACAGACATGTCTATTTCACCGAGCCTCTCTCCAAGACAATGTCCAAATCGTTACGCCTTTCGTGTGGGTCGGAACTTACCCGACAAAGAATTTGGCTACCTTAGGACCGTTATAGTTACGGCCGCTGTTCACCGGGGCTTCGATCGCCGGCTCTCCTGTCATCAGGTCACCAACTTCCTTGACTTTCCGGCACTAGGCAGGCGTCAGCCCCATACATGGTCTTACGACTTTGCGGAGACCTGTGTTTTTGGTAAACAGTCGCCGGGCCTGCGCTTTATGTCACCAAACTACAGGAGTTGGACGACAGTGTATCCGTGATCATGTGCAACCTTGAGAAAATCTTTCCGCCAACTTTCTTCAACTCAATGGAGCACCTTATTGTTCACCTGCCATACGAGGCTCGTGTGGGAGGGCCAGTGCAGTATAGGTGGGTGTACCTATATAAGTTTGATTTTAAATCGGCTCACGAATGTTGAGATATCGTCACCGGATGTAACAATATTTGGAATGGTTGGATATTAACTTTGGCACGGCTTAATAATGTTAACATAGGAACGATTATTTAATACAATTAGAAACGAATTTTTGAAATTAAATGTAGGAACGGTTTCATAGAACTTAAACATTCCAAAATGTGATTTTTCCACCAATTTTTTCAGAATGCGCCAAATAAAAAAGTTGAAACAAAATGTGGAATCATTCATATTTAATTAACCGTTCCAGGTTTCAAATTTTCCACCTATTTTTCAGGTGGCGCCAAAATTAAAAATATGTTGGAACTCGTGTTGGAATGGTTATAATGAAAATACCATTCCTGTTTTTGAATTTTCCACCTTTCCTTGAATAATTAGGAACAGTAATTGTAATGCCAAACTTAAAAAAATCGTTCCTATTGGGAGATTCTCAAAAATATCATTCAGGTTGGAACGGTATTTGTAATACTATTTTCTGTGTTGATACCCACTCCAAAATCATTTTACTTTAAAAATATATATAATTAATACAATGTTTAAACTTAAGTTTTTCATTACAAATTAAAAATATAACTAAGCACTAGACATTCAATAAGCATCTTCTTCGGTCTCATACTCCTTAAAGCTATCCTCGTCATCATCATCATCAGATTTACCATTTGGCGAGTGGGATGTAACTGCTCCCTGTTGTTGTGCCACAAAAAGATCAACGACTAATTATATACCATTTGGATCATGCAGGTTGTACGTTTGATTGTCCGTAGAAACTTTTGGAGTTGGTATGACTTCCTATATCTGATATGCGACAGTCCATCTAGAGGCATCAACTACTCTTTCGTGCTTTGATTTTGAAAGCAACTTTCCAGTCAGCTTTGTATCTCTTCATGCTCGGGTAATCCGTGGAGTAGACTTTTACTGCTTGTTGCGCCAGTATGAACGGTTCATCCTTTTGGTACAACTTTTTGAAATTTACATCAACGAGGTAATAACGAAGGTGTATCTTCATACATCTTACTGGATCGACCCAACAACACTTGAAGAAAACAATGTGCATGTATGGAATAAGTGGGTAGTCCAACTGAATTATCTCTTCGAGTATGTCATAGAAGTCACTATCTGTGTTTGTATTTGATGAGCTTTTCACACACACACCCCACAATTCATAGTTGACTTGCCGATGTTGTGGCGTTTAGTGTAAAAATTGTAACCATTCACGAAGTAACACGGGAACGTCGTAACTTTTCCTCTGGGAACCAATAATGTAACTTCAACAATTCGTTGTCCGTGTAGTTCAATTCAGGTTTCACTTGCAATTCACATAGCAGAGACAAATTACGAATGACATTGAAAAACTTATGAAACAATTTAAAAGAAATTGACACTTACATGACGTTTGAACCAATCCTTGAATTCAGTTGCCACTAGTTGATCAATGATTGGGTCCTCCCAATGGTGTTGCTCGTACAGTTCATTCAACAACGACCGATTTCAGAAATAATGATAATTATAAATATACATTTTCAAGAATGACCGATTTCAGAAACAACTATAATTATAAATATACGTGTTCAAACTCTCATGATCTTTAAACCACATATATGTATATTACACTTACTTGTAGTATGGCGTGACAACTTCACAATTACATAGTACGTGCATCTCGATTATGTGAAGTTCTTCACCGCTCATCCACCTCTTCTTTGAGGCTCCACTTGCTCGGCCAGGGTGGTTGAAAATAGACCTCTGGATTCAAACGTCGTTGCTCGTGGGATCTGTTAGAATAGGTGACCATGTAAGCCAATTTTGGCGGGTATATGTAACCTATGTCTAGACAATTATGAGTGTTTTGATAAATCATTAATGAATAAAGAAGTGAATTTTCATTTGGCATTACTTTGTTTGTGTTCACTTGCACCTATTTTTCCATATCTGTTCACTACGCAAACAGAGCCCACGGACTGAGATTCGATTTCGGGGACTGGGACTACGCTTGGAGGTAGGTCCATGAAATCAGTCTTCCCGAATCAGTCCGGAAATCTCCAAGTCAAGGAATCCCGAAAATGGGTACCGGGATTCCATTTGAGACTTGCACTAAGCATCTGCTGTCGTGTTTCATCGACGGGTGACGAGGATCGTCTAAGCAAGTGTTAGTGGGTTAGCCTGCTAGGACGCAGCTGACTGAGGTGACTCGTGGGAACCGTCTTACGGAGGACCTTGAGTATGGTCTGCAAGGTATGACGAGTATTCCCGGTTCCAACGGTACAGGTCAAGTCCTTTGACTTGAGGAATTACTGAGTTTACCTGTACATCAGAACTGTATCTTAGATATGGTGAGAGATTGCCAGAATTCTCTTTGGTAGTCATAAGCCATGTCTAGTGCAGTCCTGGTGTGCAAAGTGACAGTAGTTTCCAAGAAAGGATCTGTCTCCTGTCAATAGGTTTTGACAGTTGAGTCTCATGTATGCTCTAGGTCTTGTCCCTAAAACTGTGGCCACAGTGACTGAACAGAAGGAAAGGTTTCCCTTGCGGCGTTTAGTGAGGACAGACCGACACTTAGGTCCAAGATGGGTACCTGCATTATCCGTGCCCTAGACACTAAGTGATGAGACCGAAGACAGAAGTACAAGCGTACTGTTAGAGCCTAAATGTTCATCCCTGAATATTTCACCTAGTCTCTAGTGCCATGGACCGTTGCTAGATGGCCACCCATGGTAACGGACGGATTCTAGGAATCCGACCAAGTCTAGCTGAATGGTGAACCTAAAGAGTCACACACTATCCACACACAATTAAATATTTAATTTGGAATTAAATATTGGAGTGAAGGAATGATTAAATTAGATTTAATCGGGACCTTTATTTTTCTTGGAGAAATAATTCTTTCTATTTGATAGAAGGAATTAAATTGATAAATTGGATTTATCAAAGGGATTTATTTAATGGGCTTAAATAATATTTATATTTATTTTAGCCTCTTGGAAATATTTAAATAGGTTTTAAATATTTCCATTAAATTAAATTAAATCAACGG
This sequence comes from Sesamum alatum, assembly GCA_034509735.1. Taxonomy (NCBI): domain Eukaryota; kingdom Viridiplantae; phylum Streptophyta; class Magnoliopsida; order Lamiales; family Pedaliaceae; genus Sesamum; species Sesamum alatum. Next base: position 40,743,598 of record JACGWO010000001.1, read on the forward strand.
TTGAGATTAATGGGAGAGATGGATGGCTAGGATCGTTTTGACTAGGTCAAAACACTAGTTTGACTAGGACTTTGACTAGGTCAAAATCCTAATCAAATTAGAGTTCTTAAAAGAGGAGTTTAAAGAGGATTAAACTCCTCTTCTATATAAACCCTAGCATCCTACAATTTACATGATGATGAAACTCCAACACACACACACAACACACACACACGGTTTCTCTCTCTCTCCCATCTCTCTCGTCCGCCCCTCTCTCTCTCAAGAAAATAGTTTTCTTGATTCTTTTGTTCTTGGAACATTAGAATCTTGATGAATCAATACCATTAATTGATAATGTGTTATTGATTCATCCACTCCAAAATTATACACTTGTTCGTTGCTAGCACGACGTGCAAGATACGTGGGTGGATCGTGTGTCACGAATTAGAGGGTCTCAAAGACGGGATCTTGGTGCAAAACGGGGAACAACGCGTGTAGCCGTTGAAGACGAAAACGACAACGGGTAGGTCTCGTTTTAAATTTTCGTCCCTCTTTAATTTTCAACCCTATGGCCTCCATGATTTATTTTATGTTATACGTTCATGAGATACACCGAATGCCCGGGAAAATTTCAAAGGCACACCCTTTGAAACGTGTTTTTTAATTTAAAAGCATGTTTAAATTCCGTTTTAATTTTTAATTATACCGCGCTTCCGCATTCGCGCTTTTCCCGGGACGATCCACATAATCTTTCAGTGGTATCAGAGCCCGGTTCGGTGTATAGGCCTAGGGTTTATGTGCGTTTTAAGCATGAAACGTGAAATAGCATGTTGTAATTAAATCTTGAATTTCTTGATTCTTGAAGCATGTTATTTTATTGCTTTTAATTCGTGTGAATTGCTGAATATTGGTATTTTTTGTTTTTCTTGGGAATCGGGATGGGAATTAATCTGAAAAACGAGAAAAACGTCACAGCCGGCCAGCCGGGAAGGCTGGCCGCGCGCAGCCGAGCGCTGCCGGCAGGGCAGACGCGCGCTGCCGGCCGCGCAGGGGCAGCGCGCAGCCGGGTTGGCTGCGCGCGGGCGTGCGCGCATGGAAACGCCTCCAGGCGCGCGCGCGGGCAGACAGAGGTGTCTGCGCGCGCGCGCCCGGCAGGCGCGCCCATGCGCGCGCGCGCGCAAGGCTGGCGGGCGGAGGAGCCCGCGCGCGGACGGGCGCCAGGCGCGCCGCCAGGCGCGCGCGCACGCAGACGGAGGCGTCTGCGCGCGCGCGCCCGGCAGGCACGCCCAGTGCGCGTCTGCGCGCGCGCTCTGCGCACGACGCAGGGACGCGGCCGGTGGCCAGCAGGCCAGCGCGCGCGCACAGGCAAAGGAGCCTGCGCGCGCGTCGGCCTGCCGATGCGCCAGGCCGCGCAGACTGATGCCGGCCAGGCGCGCGCGCACACAGGCAGGGGCCTGCGCGCGCGCGCCCGGCAAGGCGGTGCCTGCGCGCGCGCAGAGGCGGCAGGCAGGGCCTGCTGCCCCTGCGCGCCCGGCGGCCGACTGCTGCAGGCGGCGGCGGCCGGCGGCTCCTTGGCTAGGGTTTTGAAACCCTAGTGTAATTTTATTTTTAAATTTATTTTCAGTTTTAATTTTGAATTAATTCTGAAAAATTCGTTTTTTTGGGTTCAATTTTTTCCTAAATTCCTAAAGACATTATTTTAGGAGTAAAATAAATGGATTTGAAATCCCAGGGTTATTTTACTTAAAATAATGAGGAAAGGTTTTCCTAAAACGAAAAAAAAAAAAATTTACATTGCCAATATTTATATTTTATTTTCACACGTTACGCACATGTTCATTTATTTTCATCTTGGATTGATGTGATTGGAAATCATGTGTTGTTGGAATATTATGATTATGTGATTGGATCATGTAATTATGTGTGTTGGATGGAAATGGATGATCACGAGCCCTAGACCGAATGTATGGTTTGATTTACTGTTGGGCCTGTGTGCCTCTTTAAACTGCTTTCTCCTTCTCTCTTTCTAGTGCCTTGGAATAATAAGGCTTTCTACCTCCCTCCTTATGTACTCCCCCCGGGTTTTCGCTGGGGTTTCTAATTTTTTATATGTAATGAGAGTAGACTAGGAGTGAGGTTTCCATTTTTTGTAATTGGTGGAGAAGAAGGAAGGACCACATGGAGAGCCCAGACTGGAGGTCCCTTGGCGTTTTCCATGAAGTGAAGAAAGAGAAAAATAGACCAAGGCCCATCAGAATGATGATTGGGTTACTATTATTGTAATAGTATAGGACCAACCCTAGATTGACCATAGATCCACTGCGGGCTCAGTGGATCGCATAGGATTCGGGCTTGTGATCATCCAACAGGGGCGTGCTAGGCTTTAATTTTGCATGTGGTTATTGTGATGGATGAATGGGTTTTATTTATCATGTATAACTGCTATGGATGAATTTCATTTATGCATTTTTGGATGAATGTATGGATATAGTATGAGATCTCGGTCATTATTACTCTCACATTGGTTGGACCAATGTTAAAATATTAGACCCTAGATAAAGTGGACATGAACTCTAGGAGTTCGTCCATGCCTTCCAATCCGTGGCATAGTGAGGAAGCTGTTTTAGGTCAATAGCGTGGTCTCACGAGTCGTGGCACGTTATTGTACTTAAAAGAAGCTGCACTATGTCATGAACGAGAAATGGGCTGCTGCTACCTGTCTCACGAGTCGTGGGGGTACTAGTGGGTCCATGGCTCGGTCGATTGGGTCGGGTCTAACGCCTAATTAGCATGATTCGCTTGGAGTCCTCGGGATCATGCAAAAGGGTGAGGCAATAATCTTGGGAATCTCGTGGAACGAGAATGGTATGGAATACCTCCCACAGGATCTTTTCCATGCGAATCGTAAAAGCGGGGTATGGGAAAAATCGCTGTGGATCCCAAGCCCACTAGGAAAGGATTTCCCGAAAACTACGTTTGAGAGTACCGTGTTTTCGTATAAATAGTGGGAGGATTAAATGACTAAAGACCAAGCATTTAATTATTTTTATCAAACCACCGTCTTTACTTTCTGCTGATCGCGCGTTGTTTTTCAACATGTAGATTTTAAAATGTCTAAGAACCCACTTTCAACCATTCTTGAGACAAACAAATTTAATGGAACCAACTACAACGACTGGTTGCGCAATCTCAGGATAGTCCTGGATTATGAGAACCAAGGCTACGTCATGGACGAGCCTCTCCCTAGGACCTTACCGGAAGGATCCACGCCAGAGGAACGTGAGACGTTCGAGACTTGGCATAAGGATAACCGGAAGGTTCGTAGCATCATACTTGCTTCGATGACCAATGAGATTCAGAAGCAATATGAAAGGCTAGACGATGTCCCTTCCATAATGGCTCGCCTTAAGGATTGCTATGCAGTCCCGGACCGGCATACTCGGTATGTCGCGACCAAGGCGTTCTTTGGAACTAAAATGACAGAAGGATCCTCTGTACAAGAACATGGGGTTAAAATGCTTACCCTAGTGGAAAAGCTCGAGGACCTAAAGGCAGGTCTCGATAACGAAACGTACATAGATGTGATCCTTCAGTCACTCCCACCCTCCTTTGATCAATTTATTGTCAACTACAACATGAATGCACTTGAGAAGGGTATTCATGAGTTGATCAATATGTTGGTGCAATACGAGGCAACGACTAAGAAGTCCACGCCTTCGGTATTGTTTGGAGGTGCTTCTACTTCCAAGACGAAAGGCAAGGGCGCCGGACGTTGGAAAAGGAAGAAAGGGAAGGGAAAGGCAGTCATAGCAGCTACGAACACTCAGAGTGTTCCCATTGCCAAAGAGGGGAAAGGCAAAGGTAAGGGAAAGGTTGTCTCCAAGCAACAGTCGAAGGCATATGACATATGTATCAACTGCCGTGAGAAAGGGCATTGGAAGAGAGAGTGCCCCAAACTCTTCTCAAACCAAGGTATATTTGTGATTGAGGTTAACATGGTCACTAATTCTGCCTCTTGGGTATTGGATACCGGCTGTGGAGCTCACATTTGCAATGATCTGCAGGTGTTGAAAAGAAGCAGAAAACTAAGTACGGGGACATGATCCTGAAGCTCGGAAATGGCAAGGCCATCTCGGCAGAAGCAGTAGGATCCGCCATTTTGGTTATTAGTGATACCATTAGCATAGAATTAGAGCAAGTTTATTTTGTACCCAGTATGATTAAAAACATCATTTCCATTCCATTGTTAGACAATAATGGTTATGAGTTTAAAATCAATAAAAATTGCTTTTATTTGATGAGGTGTGGAATTGCTCATCTACTTGGTACATTACATAATGGGCTCTATATCTTGCAACAAACGAATTTCGTTCTTAACGCTCAACACAAACGGAAATTAGATAATAACGGGAACGCACGTCTATGGCACGCTAGGCTAGGTCACATATCCCAAGATAGGATGAAAAGGTTGGTAGACTCAAAGAACCTAGAGGTTGGGGACTTGAGTGATCTACCAAATTGTGAATCTTGTCTAAGAGGGAAAATGACCAAGAAGCCCTTTGTAGGACAAAGCAGGCTTGCCACAGGTCTGTTGGACTTGGTCCATACAGACGTGTGTGGACCACTAAGGACGCAGGCCCGAGGTGGGTTCTCCTACTTCATAACCTTCACCGATGATCATTCACGGTATGGTTATGTTTACCTGATGAGGTACAAGTCTGAAGCTCTTGAAAGGTTTAAAGAATTCAGACTTGAAGTGGAGAATCAAACCAACTGCAAAATTAAAGTCCTACGGTCAGACCGAGGCGGTGAATACCTTAGTGCCGAATTCCTAGATTATCTAAAGGAACATGGTATAATATCAGAATGGACACCTCCCGGAACACCACAGTTAAATGGCGTCTCTGAAAGGAGGAACCGAACCCTGTTGGACATGGTTCGTTCCATGATGAGTTTTACCAAATTGCCCCTATCGTTTTGGGGTTATGCATTAGAAACGGCAGCCAAGTTGTTGAATTTGGCGCCTACCAGTGCATTGACCCAAACGCCATATGAGATATGGCACGGCAAGCCTGCATCCTACAACTACTTGAAAGTGTGGGGTAGCCCCGCATACGTCAAGAGGTTAGTGGGAGATAAGCTAGAATCCAGGTCTAGCCTATGCAGGTTCGTTGGATACCCTAAAGAAACTGCGGGTTATTACTTTTATGACCCTTTGGAACAAAAGGTATTTGTTTCAAGGAATGCAGTATTCTTGGAGCAAGGCTTCCCGGAGGATATCCAACCTGATGAGCTGATCCTTGAGGAATCAAGTGATGGAACTCAGCCATCAGAAACAGTCGCGGAAACCTCACCTAGAGGATTCAGGATAGACACTAGGAGGACTGACCTACCTGGAGAAGTCCAACATGCTAGGCATGAAGGACAACCTCAAGGCAGGCCAGCCCCGGCCCCTGAACCGCCGGCTCCAATACAGTCAGCGCCCACAGTTACCACTAACGTTCCCGTTCTCCGAAGGTCCACTAGAGAATCCAGACCTCCAGTGAGATATGGATTTCTAGGTGCGACCGATCTTCTGGATAACGATCCTAAGACATACGGGGAAGCGATGTCAGACATCGACTCTGGGAAATGGCTTGAGGCCATGAAAACCGAAATGGACTCCATGAGCGAGAACCAAGTTTGGAGACTTGTAGATCCACCGAAAGGTGTTAAGCCAGTGGGCTGTAAGTGGGTCTACAAGCGCAAACTCGGCGTTGATGGAGAGGTCACTACCTTCAAGGCTAGGCTTGTAGCTAAGGGATACACTCAACGACCCGGGGTCGATTTTGAGGATACCTACTCGCCAGTAGCCATGGCTAAATCCATTCGGATCCTGCTTGCCATAGCAGCATGGTATGACTATGAAATATGGCAGATGGACGTGAAAACGGCCTTCCTCAACGGCTTCGTTGAAGAAGAGATCTATATGGATCAGCCGGAGGGTTTCACGGTCGCTGGAGAAGAACAGAAAGTCTGTCGTCTCCAGAAGTCCATCTATGGCCTCAAACAAGCTTCCCGGAGTTGGAACATTCGATTTGATGAGGTAATACGGGGTTATGACTTCATCAAAAACGAATCCGACCCTTGTGTATACAAGAAAGTCAGTGGGAGCTCCATAGTGTTCCTAGTGCTTTACGTGGATGACATTCTGCTCATTGGAAATGACGTCAGAATGTTAGGAAACACGAAAGCATGGCTGTCAACCAAGTTTTCCATGAAGGACTTGGGTGAAGCATCCTACATCCTAGGCATCCAGATTGTCAGGGACAGATCTAAAAGGATGTCAGGGCTCACCCAAAACTCGTATATGGAGAAAGTCCTAAAGAGATATCGAATGGACAACTCCAAACGAGGGTTCCTTCCTATGAGGCATGGGATCAAGTTGTCCAAGAAACAGTCCCCGCAGACTGATGAGGAACTTGAAAAGATGAAAGTCATCCCCTATGCTTCTGCCGTAGGTAGCATCCAATATGCGGTCCACTGCACCAGGCCTGACATTGCATACGCTTTGAGCGTGACTAGCAGATATCAGTCCTGTGCAGGAGAGGCACATTGGAATGCAGTTAAGGGCATCCTTAAGTACCTAAGGAGGACTAAGGAAATGTTCTTAGTCTATGGCAATGGAAAACTAATTCTGGAAGGCTTTAGCGACGCCAGCTTCCAGTCTGATGACGATGATGCCAAGTCTCAATCGGGGTATGTATTGAAGCTCAACGGAGGAGTAGTGGCTTGGAAAAGTTCCAAGCAAGCAACCACTGCTGACTCCACCACTGAGGCTGAATACATAGCAGCTTCAGAAGCTGCCAAGGAAGCGGTTTGGATGAGAAACTACATCCAAGAGTTGGGTGTGGTGCCTAGCATCGCCGAGCCCGTTGTCGTCTTCTGTGATAACAACGGTGCAATAGCGCAAGCGAAGGAACCGAGATCTCACCACCGTTCCAAACACATTCTTAGACGCTACCATCTTCTTAGAGAAATGGTAGGAAGAGGTGACGTTCGGATGGACCGAGTCAACTCAGCAGACAACACAGCAGACCCTCTGACAAAGCCTATGTCGCAAAGTGCTCATACGCAACATCTTGAGAAGATGGGGATTAGACATATGGGTGATTGGCTTTAAAGGTCAAGTGGGAGATTGTTAGAATAGGTGACCATGTAAGCCAATTTTTGGCGGGTATATGTAACCTATGTCTAGACAATTATGAGTGTTTTGATAAATCATTAATGAATAAAGAAGTGAATTTTCATTTGGCATTACTTTGTTTGTGTTCACTTGCACCTATTTTTCCATATCTGTTCACTACGCAAACAAAGCCCACGGACTGAGATTCGATTTCGGGACTGGGACTACGCTTGGAGGTAGGTCCATGAAATCAGTCTTCCCGAATCAGTCCGGAAATCTCCAAGTCAAGGAATCCCGAAAATGGGTACCGGGATTCCATTTGAGACTTGCACTAAGCATCTGCTGTCGTGTTTCATCGACGGGTGACGAGGATCGTCTAAGCAGTGTTAGTGGGTTAGCCTGCTAGGACGCAGCTGACTGAGGTGACTCGTGGGAACCGTCTTACGGAGGACCTTGAGTATGGTCTGCAAGGTATGACGAGTATTCCCGGTTCCAACGGTACAGGTCAAGTCCTTTGACTTGAGGAATTACTGAGTTTACCTGTACATCAGAACTGTATCTTAGATATGGTGAGAGATTGCCAGAATTCTCTTTGGTAGTCATAAGCCATGTCTAGTGCAGTCCTGGTGTGCAAAGTGACAGTAGTTTCCAAGAAAGGATCTGTCTCCTGTCAATAGGTTTTGACAGTTGAGTCTCATGTATGCTCTAGGTCTTGTCCCTAAAACTGTGGCCACAGTGACTGAACAGAAGGGAAGGTTTCCCTTGCGGCGTTTAGTGAGGACAGACCGACACTTAGGTCCAAGATGGGTACCTGCGTTATCCGTGCCCTAGACACTAAGTGATGAGACCGAAGACAGAAGTACAAGCGTACTGTTAGAGCCTAAATGTTCATCCTGAATATTTCACCTAGTCTCTAGTGCCATGGACCGTTGCTAGATGGCCACCCATGGTAACAGACGGATTCTAGGAATCCGACCAAGTCTAGCTGAATGGTGAACCTAAAGAGTCACACACTATCCACACACAATTAAATATTTAATTTGGAATTAAATATTGGAGTGAAGGAATGATTAAATTAGATTTAATCGGGACCTTTATTTTTCTTGGAGAAATAATTCTTTCTATTTGATAGAAGGAATTAAATTGATAAATTGGATTTATCAAAGGGATTTATTTAATGGGCTTAAATAATATTTATATTTATTTTAGCCTCTTGGAAATATTTAAATAGGTTTTAAATATTTCCATTAAATTAAATTAAATCAACGGTTGAGATTAATGGGAGAGATGGATGGCTAGGATCGTTTTGACTAGGTCAAAACACTAGTTTGACTAGGACTTTGACTAGGTCAAAATCCTAATCAAATTAGAGTTCTTAAAAGAGGAGTTTAAAGAGGATTAAACTCCTCTTCTATATAAACCCTAGCATCCTACAATTTACATGATGATGAAACTCCAACACACACACACAACACACACACACGGTTTCTCTCTCTCTCCCATCTCTCTCGTCCGCCCCTCTCTCTCTCAAGAAAATAGTTTTCTTGATTCTTTTGTTCTTGGAACATTAGAATCTTGATGAATCAATACCATTAATTGATAATGTGTTATTGATTCATCCACTCCAAAATTATACACTTGTTCGTTGCTAGCACGACGTGCAAGATACGTGGTGGATCGTGTGTCACGAATTAGAGGGTCTCAAAGACGGGATCTTGGTGCAAAACGGGGAACAACGCGTGTAGCCGTTGAAGACGAAAACGACAACGGGTAGGTCTCGTTTTAAAATTTCGTCCCTCTTTAATTTTCAACCCTATGGCCTCCATGATTTATTTTATGTTATACGTTCATGAGATACACCGAATGCCCGGGAAAATTTCAAAGGCACACCCTTTGAAACGTGTTTTTTAATTTAAAAGCATGTTTAAATTCCGTTTTAATTTTTAATTATACCGCGCTTCCGCATTCGCGCTTTTCCCGGGACGATCCACATAATCTTTCAGGATCATCATTTCAATCAGGTCTGCTTCACTTGCAAAGAATGTGTGGCTCAAAGTAGTGGGAAGTGAAAAGGCCGATTTCTTCGACAATGTATGCCTCCACAATTGACACATCGACGTGTGCTTTATTTTTCACCTTCTTCTTCAAGTCGCGGAGGGATCTATTTTTACGAATAAATTTATTAAAATACGGATGACACCAAAATATCATATGTATAAAAACTAAATTTTCTCGTGAACTTACCTCTTAAATGGGTACATCTACCTATACTGCATGCGCCCCCCCCCCAACACGTGCCTCATATGGCAAGTGAACAATTAGGTGCTCCATTGAGTCGAAAAAAGAAGGAGGAAATATTTTCTCGAGGTTGCCCATGATGACGGCTACACTGTCTTCCAATTCTTGTACATTGGTGACATCTAGCGTGGTCGAGCATAAGATTTGCACTAAAAGGCTCACCTCCGTCAACGCGCTCCACACATGCTCAGGAAGCATTTCACGGAAGGCAACCGGGATCAACTTTTTCATGAATACATGACAATCATAGCTCTTCATGCCGTGCATTCTTAGCTCCTTCATATCGACGTAGCGGGATTCGTACCCATCAGGAAACCTAAAACAACGAATCCACTCACATATCCTCTTCTTCTGGTCCTTCCTTTGTGTATATACGCCTTTGGGCATCACGTTTGGTCTCCTTTCGTCGACCTCAAGCTTCGGCCAGTTACATATGATCTTTAGGTCCTTCTGTGCATTCAGATTGTCCTTTGTTTTTCCTTTTATGTCCATCACGGTGTTGAATATATTACCAAAATCATTTTTCTCAATATGCATGACATCAAGATTGTGCCGTATCACATGCATCCTCTAATATTCAAGCTCCCAAATAGAAGCACATTTGTAAGGACCCAAAATATCCATGGGTATGAGAGATCAAAGAGTTTGTCCGAGTGAGAGTTACTACAAGGAAAGGGAAGCCGTTGTTGTTTTGCCAAAGGGCAAACCTCACAAGTTTGAGCATTTTCATTTAGAACGGGACCTACCACATAAATATGTTTCAATACAGGAAAGGAAGTATGCCCCAATCTCCTATGCCAAAGCATGGACCTATCCACTATAGATGTCATACAAATAGTGTGAGCCTTATTCAATGTTTACTGATGGAGAGTCTCTTTAGATAATGACTTATTGTCTAAGATGTAGAGTTTGCCTATCTGTTTCCCTATTGCCAACACCTGTTTAGTCCTCAGGTCCTGCAATAGGCAATGGGAGTCAAGGAATGTTAAGCTAATATAATATGTAGAGCACAATTTACTGACTGAGAGTAGGTTAGAATCGAAACAAGGAACAAAAAGAACATGATGAAGAGATAGGTGTTGTGATAAGTGAACTGTGCCTGACTGTGCAAATGATTTTGGGATGACATCAGGTAGATGAATGGAAGTTTTATGATGCAGAGTAGTAAGGGACTGAAAAGCATGCACATCACCACACATATGATTAGTGGCTCCGGTGTCAACAATCCAAGGCCTAGAACTAAACACATTGTTACTCAATGAATCAACACTCATACCTGCAAATTCATCCACTTCATTCACTCTAGCAAAGTTCACATGGATCGGATCTGACTGCATTTGTCCCTTCATCAACTGCAGCATCTCACTCATCATGTTGTTTAAGGAGTCATTTCCAGATACCTCACTTCTAGCTGGCTTCCTCACCTTAGAGTCTACAGAAAAGACATTAGAATTCTTTGAGTTTCTCCTTTTCTGTTCCTTTAGTTCTTTAAACCAATCTGGATAACCGTGTATTTTGAAACATGATCCAAATTGTGACCACGTCTATCACAATTACTACAATACAGATCCTGCTTCTCAGTACTGGACTTCTTCTTTAGATAAGTTTTGCCACCTAGACCTTTCCTCGGATCTGCTTTCACCAATATAGCTGAATTGGTGCTAACATCATCCTGATTTACCTACACTTGGCATTGGCTCTCCACTCGCAGAACCAACGAGTATGCTTTGTCAACTAAAGGAAAAGGCTCCATTACAAGAATCTGTTATGGCATCAAAAGAGTCTTTAAGCCCCGTGAGGAATTGCATTAGTTGGTTTGATGCAGCCTTTATCAACCACAGTTCTGTGTGTCATGCAGTTGCACTCTGGCTGGGGATCCTGTGATGCCCACACATTTTTATATATAATTATGGGATTAATTGATAATTATTTAAGAAATTTAGTTAACTAGTAGATAAATTATAGATTAAATTTTGATAATATTAGAACTTGAACGGAGTAAAGTGGAGCTTTACAAAAATATATGGCATCAAATTATATAAATTTATAAATCACGGGACGAAATTGTAAATTTTATCAAAGATAATAAAAAGTAATTAAAAATAAGTAAATAATACAAAATTATAAAATGACAAAAGATGAGTATGCAATAGTGGGGCAACGTGTACCTTAATGGGTGTTTCACAATACTTTTAACTCATATATATATATATATATAATAAAAAGATAAGAATGAAAGCTTTATCTTAACTAAGATTAGAAACAAAAGAAAAACTGAGGCTTTTTTTCCTTTCGTCAACTATTCGGGTCCATTGAAATAGGTAAGTAAATGATATTTCAAAACTATTAATTAATTCCTATATTAATATTATTTAATTAGTACATTTATTAAATGTAATTTATATTATCTGGTTTAGTGTTTAATCGGAGAATTTTATGAATTTGAGTATTTATAAATTAGTAACCAGTTAAATATAAACTGAATTAGAGATGCTATAATTAATGGCTTCAACTACTTAATTTACTAGATTTAATAATGTCTAAAATTGATTGACTTAGTTTAATCGGAGTGAAAGTTATATTTCAGAGATTCATACAAAATTTGATAGGGATATTAGAAAATTATATTTAACAAATATTAAAATATTATATTTGAAATTATTACATTTATTCGAAAGGAATGAGATAATATAATCCAAGGATTGTTATTAAGAATGGTAGTCATAATAAGATGAGGGGTTTAATAAAATATTAACAGATTGGTGAAAATATAAATAAATACTATTTAACATGTTAATTAGAAATTGACATTCTAGATACTGATTATGCGCATTATACCTTATGATAGGACACGGGGATAAAGTAGAGGATCAAACGACTTCATATCTGCTAACTAAATCTGTATAAGATCGAGGTAAGTAAATAATAGTACTCTCTATATATATGTTCTTTCTTTGTTATACTACCTTTATGTAAGTCTATGATTCCTGCTAGAGTTAATCTATTTGGAATTCTATGAGCTATTGGTCATTTGATTTGAATGATTAGTGTTGTGCAAGTGAAATGACGAAATGTATTGAAATGTTTTATTTATTGAATGATGTGATGTTGGTGCTTACAAATGATAATGTGTTGGTATGGCTTTACGTCACTAGTTGGCTTACAAGAATGATGATATGTGGAATCGAGGGAGTGATGAAAATTGAATTTAATTATGGTATGAATACCCCTTGATGTTGTTGAATAGCCTATGTGGCAAAATGAAATGAAAAGAGTTGTGATGCGATATGAAAGAGCTATGATGCTATGTGAAAAGAGCTATGATGCGAAATGAAAAGAGTTTTGATGCAAAATGAAAAGAGCTATGATGCGAAATGAGATTGATGAGCCTGTGTGGCATGTCAAGGGGATTCATGTATTTGTATGTAATGAATAGTGAGGTTGAGTTGGTGGAGAAAAATACTATATCACATTTTTGGTAATCCAACTAGGAAAGGACAAGTTTGATTGATTGTGTATTGTATGAGATGACTACGTGGAGAAATGAAATGAAATGGGGCTTGATCAAATTGATTATATTTATATATGTTGCTTGTTTTGTTTTGTTGAAACTATATTTGAGGTGTGTATATAGTTGGTGCCGATTATTCACTTATTGAATTGCAGGCTTATCCCTCTGCTAACATTTTTCAGGTGTAGAATTTTTTGTGCCTATTCACGAAAACTAGGTGCACGTTTTGCATTCCAATCAGGTTGGGTCAGTATACAGTTTTCTCCTCATCGTAGATAGAAATAGCATTTTTGATTAAAAACGAGAATAGCATGTGAACTACTTATTACAGTTCCATTTTTGTCGTACTTGATATATGTATGTTATCTTGTGGATGAGATGATAAATATGCTTATTGTGATGATGAAACTACGTGTATATATAGTTAACAGGGACTATATTACGTGCGTAACTACATATATAAATAGGGTTTACACTAAGTGTGATATTTAGGGGAGATATAGTCGTAGTGTCGTTAGAGGGTGCTACATTTGGTGGTATCAGAGTAAGGATTAGATTCTCTGGGGTATTTGATGATATGTGATATTATACGTAAAATATATATTATGAGTCTAATTATACATGTGCATTTCATATCGGATGGAAGCATTAGGTGAAAACGTTGCTGGCCCAACTGAGTCATTAGAGTCTGTACAGGGTCATGATCATGCATCTAAACATCAGGGGTTAGAAGCCCAGAATAGAAACGTCCCTCAACCAGAAGTAAATTCTTTTATGCAACAATTCCTAGAACTTATGCAGAGATGGCTCCACCAACCCAACCCCAACCACAAGATGTAGTCATTGATAAAATCTATGAGATAGTTAGAAGGCAGGGTGGGAAGGTATTTGCTGATACAAACCGATCCTGTAGAAGTAGAAGAATGTTTGAGAATTACGGAAAGAGTTCTAGACCGAATTGAATGCACTTCTAAACAAAAGCTAAGGTACGCAGTGTCTTTATTTGAGAAAGATGCATTGGATTGGTGGAAAACAGTTCCAGGGAGTAGGAATCGATCAATCACTTTAACATGGAATGATTTCTTGAGAGAATTTGCTGAGAAGTACACTCCACCGGTCTACAAAAACCGTAAGAAAGTTGAATTCCTTAGTTAAAGCAAAATGATTTGTCTGTTGCCGAGTACGAGCTACAATTTGTGAGGCTATCCAAGTATGCTCCAGAAGAGGTAAGTACGGATGAATTGAGGCGAGATAGATTCGAAAGAGGCTTGAGACTAGAGATCCGGGAGAAAATTGCAATCAAGCCTCCGAGTTACAGTGCGCTTCTGGAAGCAGCATTGCGAGAAGAAGAAACATCTATAGAAAGGAGTTCCGCTAAAGCTAAATGGAAGAAGTGGATAGGTAATCCTAACCTTACAGGTGGACCAAGTGGTACAATTTCCTTTAAGGGTTCTGGTTTTCAAAGAGGTGGGTACAAAGGCCGAGGAATGAGTCAAACTAATAGGTCTCCATCAGTGTTGTCAAGTAGAGACGGGTCTACCTCGATCGGATTTGGGGAAGACAGGGTCCAACCAGATCGTTTAGTGGAGGGTCTATTCCATCGTGCACGAATTGCGGTAGAAAACATACTAGTGAATGTTGGGAGTCCAATTAATCGTGTGTTATCGTTGTCACCAAACAGGGCATATTGTCAGGGATTGTCCTACATGGACAGTTGATGCTAGTGGATCTCAAATTTCAGGATCGAGTAGTGTGGGGGAAAATTCTCAATGGGATGGTATGAGTAAAGGGCGAGGGAGGTGGTCGAGGCAGCGGAAATATTTCTATAACATCAACAGGACAAAGTAGTCAACCTCAGCTACAAGCAAGGGTGTATGCCATCACCAGAGAACAAGTTCCTATTGCACCTGAGGTCATTACTAGTTCCTTTTCTGTTTGCAATTCTGGTGCGCATGTGTTAATTGATCCAGGATCTACTTGTTCATTTATATCACATGATTTTGCATCACGTGTGCATGCTAGTATTGAACTATTGGGGCATGACTTATGTGTATCTATGCCTGCTGGTGGAGTTATACTTGTTAATACAGTAGTGAGATTTTGTCTAGTAGTAGTGGATGGTGCCACACTATACGCAGATTTGGTTGTGATAAACCTTAGGGAGTTTGACATGCTTCTAGGGATGGACTGGTTATCTAGTAATCATACTTTGGTTGTAGAAAGAAATGGGCAAATGAAGACAGTTATAGTGGAAGAAAGAAAAGTTATACCTAACTGTTTAATTTCTACTATGACTGCTTTTAATTTAATTAAAGAAGGGTGTGAAGCATATCTAGCTAGTGTACATGACACTATGAAGGTTAGTCCAAGTGTGTCAGATGTTTCAGTAGTTAGGGAATGTCCTGATGTTTTTCCAGAAGAATTACCTAGGTTACCACCTCATGGAGAAGTGGATTTTGAAATAGAAAACTATTCCTGGGGCAACACCAATTTCGATTACACCATATAGAATGACTCCGCTAGAATTGAAAGAATTAAAGAAACAATTAGAAGAATTACTGGATAAGGGGTTTATAAGACCAAGTATTTCGCCTTGGGGAGCACCAGTATTATTCGTAAAGAAGAAGGATGGGAGTATAAGATTATGTGTTGATTATAGGCAATTGAATTGGATCACAATTAAGAACAAGTATCCTCTGGCACAAATAGATGATCTGCTTGACCAGTTAAAGGGTGCAACTGTGTTTTCTAAAATTGACTTGAGATCAGGGTATTGGCAATTGCGGATCGAAGAAGCATCTATCCCAAAGACATCTTTTTCGAACTAGGTATGGCCATTATGAATTTGTTGTTATGCCATTTGGGTTAACGAATTCCCCTGCTGCTTTTATGTCGTTGATGAACAAAACCTTATAGTCATTCCTTGATCAATTTGTGATTGTGTTTATTGATGATATTCTGATATACTCTAGTAGTCACGAGGAACATGAACAACATTTAAAGATAGTTTACAAATCTTGAGACAAAAACAACTGTATTCTAAATTTAGTAAATGTGAATTTTGGATGGAGGAGATTGCTTTCTTAAGGATTGTTGTTTCAAAGCAAGGGGTACAACCTGATTCAGCAAAAGTTAAGGCTATTTTAGAGTGGCAGCCACCTAAAAATGCATCCGAAGTTCGCAGTTTTCTGGATTGGTTGGGTATTATAGAAGATTTGTAAAAGACTTCTCTATGATTGCGAAACCTCTGACGAATTTATTAAAGAAGAATGCACTGTTTAGCTGGAATAACATGTGTGATCAGAGTTTTCAAGAGTTAAAGAAAAAACTTACCTCAGCACCTATTCTTGCATTGCCATCTGGAAATGGAGGATATGTAGTATATATTGATGCTTCGCGGCAAGGACTTGGATGTGTCTTGATGCAGTATGGAAGGGTCATAGCTTATGCTGAAAGAATCGGGTACGGTCCGGGAACGCAATGGAAGCGTAAAAAAGTGAATTTAAAGGCATAATCTTAAACAGGTTCAAAGGGTTGTTCCCTTTGAAGTTCCTGGGCGTTTGGTGTTTGTCAAGAGCATAACAACATAAAATAAACATGCTGGACATGTGGCTAAAGGAATAAAAACAAAAGGTACAAGAATATAAATGAGAACCTACATTTTGTTTCACAAACGTAGCACCGGCTCTGGCTTTGTTCCCTTTACGTTTCCTTGTTTCGTTCACTTGAGAATTCAACGTAGAATTCCTCTAAGTTGTCCACACCACACTATGGAAGAGTGTATCCCCTAATCTATTGCTAGATAGAAGTAGAGAAAAGAAGAAGAAACAGTTCCAAAACAACACTATTGATTAGTGCTTTTGGAATGTTTTAGTTCAAACCTTTCCAAAAGGTACGAAAATAAGGAGAGATTTTCAGAGATTTTTGGAGAGTTTTTGAGGGAAAATTCGTGCAAGCTTGTACCATACAAGTTATGTGAATGATTTTGTGTATGTAGAGTTGTTGAATTCAAAATTCAACTTCTCTTGTCAACTTCCAAAGTAACCTATATACACACACCATTATCTACATAACCATGCATCATTATAGCAAATAAAACCACCCACCAAATCATATAAAGGCTGGTCACATGTGCCTCACATGTGGAAGATTTTAATTCTTCCTTCACTTGCTATAAATTGAATTTTTCCATAGACTAGGACTACTAGTCTTGGACTTTTATTTAATCTAATTAAATTAACTCCAAACAAAGACCATTGGGCATTAATTAATCCAATTAATCTCAATACAATTGAAGCCCATAAATTTATTTAATCCAATTAAATAAACATAAGTCCAAACTCTAATTAATTGATCCAATCAATTAATTAATCCAAACACGATAAATTAATCCAATTAATTTAAAGGTTCTAAGTCCAAAAATTAACTAATCCAATTAATTAATTCTTGGACCATCCATCAAATGGATTTTCCAATAAATGATCCAATCATTTATTTTTCTCCTTGAATTAATTTAATCCAATTAAATTAATTCGCTTCTTCTAGAATTAATTCCAAATTAATTCTACCAATTCCATAGTGATTTGTGTGTGACTCTTTAGGTTCACCCTCAACTAGACTTGGGCTTGTGTCCAACACAATTGGTCAATTAAATCTAATTTAATTAACTATTTTCCAATTAATCATTAATCGGAAAACACCCGTCACCATGAGTCAGTTCAGTCAGCTAACACCCTTGTCAACCAATCCACTAATATTTCATAGACGTACAACGTCTGTCACCGATGAAACACGACACTCATCCAATGAATGCAATCCTTAGTACAAGTCTCTATAGGACCCTCGATGCCCTGTCTCGAGGTCCTCGACTTGGAACGTTTCAGACCAACCCTCAGAAGTTGGTTTCATAGCTGCCATCCAATGCGCAGCCCAACTACATGGGTTATCCAATTTGTCTGTGGGCATTTGTTGTGACGTTAAAACGCCGTTTAACGTAATTAGTAAGCACAACAAACACATACTGCCAAGGATGAATACTTACTATATTCATCGAGTCAATATTACTTTAATAAATATTGCTAAATAAAACCCAAAACAACCAATCCAATTGGCTTTCTGGTCACCTATTCTAAACCCTTTAGGTTTTTGTGTGACCCTTTAGGTTTGTGTGTGACCCTTTAGATTCACCATCAGCTAGACTTGGGCCCGTGTCCCACAATGGCCCGTTACTATGGGTGGCCGTCTAGCAACGGTCCATGGCACTAGAGACTAGGTGAATGTTGGCGTGAACTTTTAGGCGCCAATTCCGTACGGGTACGGTCCTTCCATCTACAGTCTCCCGGCCTTAGTCTAGGGTATGGAATTGGGCGTTGATTCCCATCCTTGACTAGGCATCTATACTTAATACTCGAGACTATGTATGCTTCATTGTGTCGACACAGGAAACCATTCCCTATTCGACCAACCACTGTGGCCACAGCTTCAAACAGCATGAACGTGTCTCCGAGTGCATAGGAGATACCTCTGTCACATACTGACAGGGGACGGATCCTCTTTTTGGAATCCACCGTCCTCGCTCCACATTCTGACTGCACTGGACAAGGCTTATAATGATCATCTTATAGAATGATCACCTCTTGCCAGATCCAAGATACAGTCCTCCTGTGATCGCGACTGCCATGGTTCCTCAAGTCTAAGGACTACTCCCGTACTATCGGAACCGGGAAAAATCCAATCATACCGACCAAGCCTCCAAGGCTTCCATATGATGATCCCCACGAGTCAGTCCAGTCGGCTTGACCCCAATCGACCAACCCATCAAGATCGTGTAGGCGTTCCACACCTGTCGCCGATGAAACACGGCACTCATCCAATGAACACGACTCTTGATGTAAGTCTCAATAGGACTCTCGACGCCCTGTCTCGAGGTCCTCGACTTGGAACGTTTCAGACCCAACTCTCAATCAGTTGGTTTCATGACCACCATCCAACGCGTGGCCCAACAGCATGAGTTGTTAACTGTGGTCTATGGGCTTTGTTGCGATAAAAGTAAAACACCGTTTTAACATATGTAAAATGAGCGCAACAAAGTAGACACCAATAGTGACGAACACTCATTTTATTCATCACATAATAATATTGCATTTACATCAAGTTGTCAAATAGGTTACAAATCGCCAAACCTATTGGCTTTCTGGTAACCTATTCTAACACTGGAATGATCATTTACCACTAATAGAATTTGCATATAATAATAGTCTTCATTCTGGTATTGGTATGGCTCCGTATGAAGCTTTGTATGGAAGAAAATGCCGAAGTCCAATCTGTTGGGATGTTGAGGGATTAAGACAACTTGAGGGCCCGAATTATTCCAAGAAATGGTGGATAAGATACAAATAGTCAAAAAGTGTCTGAAGGCTCCACACGATCGTCAGAAGAGCTATGTAGATAAACATCGTAGAGAGATGGAATATGAGGTGGGAGAAAAACTTTTTCTGAAAGTATCACCGTGGAAGGGAATCTTAAGATTTGGTAAGCAACAAAAGTTAAATCCGAGATATATTGGGCCGTATGAAATTATCGAGCGAGTCAGACCACTAGCTTATCCATTAGCATTACCAGCAGAGTTGTCTCAGATATATGATGTGTTCCATGTGTCTATGCTACGTCGATATCGATCTGATCCTAGTCATATCTTACCTGAACTGGAGATAGAAATATCAGAGGGATTAACGTACGTAGAAGAACCAATAAAAATTTTGGATTGGAGTATAATGAAGTTGAGGAATAAAGAAATACCTATGGTGAAGGTAAAATGGAGTCATCACTCTCCCAGAGAAGCCACTTGGGAGGTTGGGGAGAGTATGAGAGGGAAGTATCCATATTTATTCCCTGAGCTAGTACGTTACTTAAATTTCGGGGACGAAATTTTATTGGGAGGGGAGAATTGTGATGCCCACACATTTTTATATATAACTATGGGATTAATTGAGAATTACATAAGAAATTTAGTTAATTAGTAGATAATTATAGTTAAATTTTGATCATATTAGAACTTGAACGGAGTAAAGTGGAGCTTTACAAAATATTTTGGATCAAATTATATAAATTTATAAATCACAGGACGAAATTGTAAATTTTATCAAAGATAATAAAAAGTAATTTAAAAAAGTAAATTATACAAAATTATAAAATGACAAAAGATGAGTATGGATTAGTGGGCCACGTGTGCCTTAATGGTTGTTTCACAATACTCTTAACTCATATATATATATATATATATATATATATTAGGGTAAATTACATCTACCTCCCCTGAGATTTGGCATAATTACAAATACCCCCTCGTTGTTTGAAAAATTATAAATACCCACCTGAGGTTTGTAATTTTTAACCAAAGGGCTAATATTGACTATTTTGCCCTTGAATTTTTTATTAAAATTGTAGAAAAATTGTGCCAAGGCAAATTTCATTATTGCTCATCTGTGTAAAAAATTTAAGAAAACATCTCCCTGTATATTGTAGTCCAAAAATATTTTAAAAATTAAATAAAAATAATTGAATGCATAAGGGAATTTTGATCAGTTCACCCATAAAAATTGATGGAAATGCGTTATTTGTTAGATGGTTACAAACCTCAGGGGGTAATTGTAATTTTTCAAACAACGATGGGGTATTTGTAATTTTGTCAAACCTCAAAGAAGGTGTAATTTACCCTATATATGTAATAATAGAAAAAATATAAGAATGAAAGCTTTATCATAACTAAGATTAGAAACAAAAGAAAAACTGAGGCTTCTTTTCCTTTCGTCAACTATTCAGCTTCATTGAAATAGGTAAGTAAATGATATTCAAAATTATTAGTACATTTATTAAATATAATTTATATTATATGGTTTAATGTTTAATCGGAGAATTTTATGAATTTGAGTATTTATAAATTAGTGACCAATTAAATATAAATTTAATTAGGGATGTTATAATTAATGGCTTAAACTGCTTAGTTTACTATATTTAATAATTTCTATAATTGATTGACTTAGTTGAATCAGAGTTAAAGTTATATTTTAGAGATTGATAAAAAATTTGATAGGGATATTAGAAAATTATATTTGAGAACAATTAAAATGTTGTATTTGAAAGTATTACATTTATTAGAAATGAATGAGTTAATATAATCCAAGATTGTTATTAAGAATGGTAGTCATAATAAGATGAGGGGTTTAATGAAATATTGAGAGATTGGTGAAAAATATAAATAAATACTACTTAACATGTTAATTAGAAATTGACATTCTAGATATTGATTATATGCATTATACCTTATGATAGGACACGGGGACAAAGTAGAGGATCGAACAAGTTCATATCTGCTAACTAAATCTGTATAAGATCGAGGTAAGTAAATAATTAGTACTCTCTATATATGTGTTCTTTCTTTGTTAAACTACCTTTATGTAAGTCTATGATTCGTGCTACAATTAATCTATTTGGAATTCTATGAGTTAATGGTCATTTGATTTGAACGATTAATGTTGTGCAAGTGAAATGACGAAACGTATTGAAATGTTTTATTTGTTAAATGATGTGATGTTGGTGCTTGCAAATGATAATGTGTTGGTATGGGCTTTACGTGACTAGTTGGCTTACAAAAACGGTGATATGTGGAATCGAGGGAGTGATGAAAATTGAATGTAATTATGACATGAATACCCCTTGATGTTGTTGAATAGCCTATGTGGCAAAATAAAATCAAAAGAGTTGTGATGCGATATGAAAGAGCTATGATGCTATGTGAAAATAGCTATGATGCGAAATGAAAAGAGTTTTGATGCAAAATGAAAAGAGCTATGATGCGAAATGAGATTGATGAGTCTGTGTGGCATGTCAAGGGGATTCATGTATTTGTATGTAATAAATAGTGAGGTTGAGTTGGTGGAGAAAAATACTATATCACCCTTCTGGTAAGCCAACTAGGAAATGACAAGTTTGATTGATTGTGTCTTGTATGATATGACTACATCGAGAAATGAAATGAAATGGGCTTGATCAAATTGATTATATTTATATACGTTGCTTGTTTTGTCTTGTTGAAACTATATTTGAGGTGCGTATATAGTTGGTACCGATTATTTACTTATTGAGTTGCAGGCTCATCCCTCTGCTAACATTTTTCAGGTGTAGATTTTGCTGTGCCTATTCATGACAACTAGGTCCACGTTTTACATGTGAACTACTTATAACAGTTCCATTTTTTGTCGTACTTGATATATGTATATATCAAGTGGATGAGATGATAAATATGCTTGTTGTGATGATGAAACTATGTGTATATATACTCAACAGGGACTGGATTATGTGCATAACTACACATATAAACAGGGTTTACACTAAGTGTGATATTTAGGGGAGATATAATCATAGTGACGTTAAAGGGTGCTACAGATCCACACACTCCAACTCGTCCTAGAGATACTTCAACTTCGCATAGTAATCAACCAGCTCCAAATTTCCCTAGGTGATTGAAGCGATCTCTCGCTGTAATTTGTAGATCTGTGGTCCATTCGACTGTCCATACCTTGTCTTTAACTCCAGCCATAATTTTCTGGCCGACTTGCAATAAACAAAGGTCTTGCTAATGTCCTTCGACATCCAATTGAACAACCAGGAGATCACCATGCAATCTGCCCTGATCCACTGCTTATAGGCTTTAGTTCCTGCAGCAGGCTTCTCACAGGTTCCGTCAATAAAACCTAGTTTCATTTTCGCCCCTTGCACGTTCTCTATAGACCTACTACATCCAAGATAGTCCTTTCCAACCGGAGGCGCTGAAACTAGACTCATACCTGGATGGTCCGAGGTATGGACCTTCAATGTTTCAGTATCTAATTCCAATAGATCTGTGAGATTCTCATGGCCTTCTGCCATGGTGTAAAGGCACAAAAAAATAGCAGATATCAATGGATGCGAATGATTAGTGTGACGCGGAGTATCTAGAGACCATCATACGATGGCTCTGATACCATGTTCGAGTATCAGACGAGCGGAAGAAAATAGCAAGGAAGCCATGGATAATTTGGTGCAAAACTTTCTCTGTATTTCAAATAAATGGAGAAATAAGCTAAAGGCTCCTTAAATACAAGGAAGAAACGCGGGAAATAGCTAGAAAATATTTGTAACTACCTACATACTTCACAACTAATACGCCACGTAAGCGCCAGCTAATCACCAACAAAGAAAAAAAGGGTCCAACAGTGAAGTCGCTATTTACACTTATAAAGTCGCAAACACACAAAAACGAATTTGCTCATCTTCTTCATTCAACCATCTGAAGCCTCTGAAGACTCAACATGCAGCTGCAATGGTGGCGCGAGCATCATGATCACCTTCTACTATAACATCCGTTATAAAGCAAGGAAATAAGAAAGGACATCCTATAGGTGAATAGATGATAAGAAACTCATGGCATTGCAAAGTTAAAGTTACTCATCAGCTTTCACAAACATATCAAAGTATTGCATGTTAATTGTGATATTGATTTATATGTTTGAGATTCTATGTGCGAAGAAAGCAACCATTAATAATAGTTAGAAAATAGTATAAGGCTAGAGAAAACTCAACGGCGATTATATATTTTGATAGGTGAATTGCATAATACCCCAGTGTTATACGAAAATTACTAAACACTTATCTGTGTTAATTAAATAGACAAAAAGGTCCCTTATAATTATAAATCCGTCAAAAAACACCCTTTTTGTTAAAAAAGTGGAGAGTTAACTAATGCGCTAGAAATGAGAGTGGGAATAACATTTTGACCTAATTTCAGCCTTTGACCTCTTTGAAAGGACAAAATTACCCCTATCTTATGCAATTTTCCCTCTCTTTATTGTTTTTGGTTAATTTCATTATCTTTATTCAATTTTGCTAATAAAATTATAATAAATACTAAAAAATTAATATCCATCAATATTTATATGTAAAAAACATTATTACATCAAATTAAATTATTATACATATTTTACAATGTTGAAAATAAATTACAGTAAATTATATTCAAATAATATTCATCAATAATTAATATTTTTGTCTTGGATATCTTTTAAAATTATATTATTTATATAAATTATAGTCAATAAACATAAAATAATTTTTTTATGTATAAATATATGATTACTTGCATATTATTTAAATAAAATATAGTAAATAAAGATTAAAAAAATACATATTTATATTAATTAATTATATTAAAATTTACAGAACAAAAAAAAATCAAATAAAAATAAATTAAAAGAAAAGGCATCGTCTGCCTCCCCAAGTCGCCGAACTGTGCCTCTAGCTCCATCATCTCCCCTACCCACCCTCACCCTCACCCTTCCAAGCCTCACCGAATCCGCCCCCGCCACCTGCCCTATTCCCTTTTCCCATCCCTTCACTGCTCACCCCACGCCTAACCGCTCCAAACACTAACGTTGCCCAGTCGCCCGCGTCCGCCTTCGCCACCCACCACTTGTTACTACATTGCCCCCGAGAGCCCGCCACTTGCCATTACGTCGCCCCCAAGCCCAGATCCATCGCCCTAGATCTAGGCAACCTCTGTCGCCCCTGGAGAAGGCGATGACTTTGGGCAACCTCCATCGTGCAGTTTGGGGTCGACATCGCCATCGTCCACACCTGTGGAGTGGCAGCGATGTTACCCCTCCTGTGGTGGCGACGACAACCTTTAATATGTATAAATATATATAAATAGTTTTTGTTTATATATGTTACTCTATATGTGTAATTATATATATAAATACAAAGTATATTTTTAAGATTTCTTAAAATCTAGACCACTCATTTTTTATTGTTGAAGATCAATGGTTATTAAAGTAAGGGCATAATGGGCAAATCACTAAAAATAATACCGTTAAAGACAAGTAACAATAAGGGAGAGTGCATTATTTCGAGAAACATGGGTTTTTTTTCCTATATCTTGAAAACAGGGGATTTTCAAATGAATTTTAAAGAAACAGAGGGTTTTAGGCAATTATCCCTAAAAATATTAATAGGTATAAAATTCCTTTGAACAAAAAAAAAAAATCTCTATGAACTTTTTTTTGGGGGGATGGGAATTATTATTATTATCATAAAGTAAAAATTATAGTTGATGCCCCCTCAAATCCACCGGGCTAGCCCAAGAGCTAGGAGTAGGCCTCCAGGTCGGGCAACCCAGAAGGCTAGGGCCACTAGGCCCAAAACGGTAAGGTTTTTATGCACAAACCCAGTTTTTAATACTAATCTGGCATGCCCACGGAAAAGGCTCGTACAGCAAGCCTAGTCATAAAACAACTCAGATTCCACATCACACAGCTAGAAAACACCTAGGGCCACGTCACACTAAAAGATCTCATTCAGATTCCCAGTAGATTGGTCAGAATCTGGATCTTTCTCAACAAGTAACTATTTTCTCGGAAAAATCTAGTAGATGTGGCAGGGTAAACTTAAACGGCTATATCTTCACCAATTCAACTCCAATACATGTGCAGTTTGTTGGGTTTAGAAGCTAGCTTTTCAGGGTTTCTAACGGTAAATGGCACTCAATGAAAATCCTCCGAAATAGGGTTCAACAACAGCTATAAAAGGAGCACACTATGCAGTCATTTAAGACAACTCATATATGGCATTCACCCTATTTTTGCACTCTTTGCACACGAATTTCTCTCTACTTCTTACACAAAACCATCACACATCACATCAATTTACCATTATTCTCACCTTCTTCAAGTTTTCCTTTATTTTATTCAAGTAGAACATTACTGACTTAAGCATCAAAGTGCTAACCCCTCTTTGCAGGTTAATCCACTACAAAAAAATATACCTATAGCAACGGATATTTTCAATGGGTTTTTATATAATCCGTTGCAAAACAAATTTTCCACGGTATTTTGCAACGGAATATTTTCCGTTGCTATAGGTATCACTACTATATAGCGACAGTTTTTTTGTTTGTTGCAAAATATTGCCACAATTTTTTATCTGTTGCAAAATTCGTTAATTAAAGAGTTGACTTTTTCATATTTTGCAATGGTTTTGCGATGATATAATCGTGGCAAAGTTGATGGCAATTTGTTGTAAAATTGGATATTATTTACAACTACATTTGCAACAAAAAAATTGTTGCAATATTGCAACGGAATGTTTGCAACGACATTCCGTTGCAAATTTTGCAACGAAAATATTTAACTAGAATCCGTTGTAAAATTATTTTATTTGGAACGATATTTGCAACGGAAGTTGTTGCAATATTGCAATAATTTTTGCACCGACATTCCGTTGCAAAATTTTCCACGACATCATTTACTACAATTCGTTGCAAAATAATTTTTGTTTACAACAACAATTGCAATGACAATTCATTGCAAATTTTGTCACGATAATTGCAAAGGCAATCTATTGTAAAATTATTTTCGTTTACAACAACAATTGCAACGATAATTTCACAATTTATATTCAATAATAAAAATATATTTAATTTAAATCTAACAACTTGTAAATTCAAGTATGACAATATATTTAAGCAAAAATATTTATAATAAAGACAATTCAACATTTCAATTCAAAAAATAAAATTATTTAATTTTAAAACATACATATTTAAAAAGGTGTTCCGGTAGTGGAGTGAAATTGGTTGTTCTAGTCGAGATAGAACAAGTATAAGTCCTTGCCTCCGAGCCTATCCCCCAAACTCGACCCTTCTTTGCTCCTCCAATTACTTCCAATCATAGTTGTTGATCGTTAACCGGTATGCTCGAAGATGACTCCGGTAGACTTTGAGAAGCAATATTATGATCATCACTCGGCTTTTGAAATTTTTCCAATACAATTAAAAATATCATAATTAGCAAATAATTTGAAAATAAATTAAATTGTTTACTTTAATTACGATGTAAACAATATAAACTTACAACTGCATCCACAGCTCTCGGACCAACCCAATTGCCTTATTTTGTTTTCCAATACTTCTCCAACTGGTCAATAAGTGTAGGCGGGTGACCGAGCAATTCCTCCTAACAAATTTTTTAAAAAATAAAGATTAATCTTGATTAAAAGAATCAATTATTATCTACAAAACAACAAAATAAATTATTTATATCATACCAATTTGTGATATAACTAAGTTAAATTAGTTTCGCTAAATATTTTAAATTGAAAGTTAATAAAATTACATTAGTTGAGTTGAGTTGTTAACTTGTGAGTTAACTGAGTTATATTAGTTTAGTTGAAGATTTTAAGTTGAAAGTTAACAAAATTACATTAGTTTAGTTGAGTTTTTAACTTATGTGTTAACTAAGTTAAATTAGTTTAGTTAAAGAATTTAAGTTCGAAGTTAACAAAATTACATTAGTTCAGTTGAGTTTTTAACTTATGAGTTAACTAAATTAAATTAGTTTAGTTAAAGATATTAAGTTGAAAATTAACAAAATTACATTAGTTTAGTTGAGTTTTCAACTTGTGAGTTGACTAAATTAAATTAGTTTAGTTAAAGATTGTAAGTCGAAAGTTAACAAAATTACATTAGTTTAGTTGAGTTTTTAACTTGTGATGAGTTAACTAAATTACATGAGTTTAGTTGAAGATTTGAAATTGTAATTTAACAAAATTACATTAGTTTTGTTGAGTTTTTAACTTGTGAGTTAACTAAGTTAAATTAGTTTAGTTAAAGATTTTAAGTTTAAAGTTAACAAAGTTACATTAGTTTAATTGAGTTTCTAACTTGTGAGTTAACTAAGTTAAATTAATTTAGTTAAAGATTTTAAGTTGAAAGTTAACAAAATTACATTAGTTTACATGTCACCCCCTCCATGGATTTGTACTTACAATTATTACATACACTACATGGACAATGAGTTCTCCCCATCCATAAAATCATGTTGTGTTTTTGCCCAATCTATGAACTAAGTGACCCCATCTATAAATTATTTTGTAAGATGACGATTACCGCGTACATTCTTCTCATACATCCATTCTCTCAATTCTCTCAACATCTTCTTCTAAAATCAACAAATATTATACATATATATTAACATACATACATAAAAAAAACTAAAAATTCCAGAAACAAAATAATATATATATATATAAACTAGTAAAATTTTTGTACTAACCTTAATGTAAGTAAGCTAAATGTCCAAATGTGTAACTCGTTGCACTAACGTGATCATTAACGGTGTAATGCAAAGATTGAATAAAAAATCGATTGAGTAGAAGGAGAGAAGAGGAAGAAGTTGTTATGGGCGATTATAAAAATAATTGTGAAATAGAATGAAGGTTTTCTTATATTATGCTTTTTGCAACAAATTAGACTTTACCACGGAATGATATTTCTGTTGCAAAATTTGTTGCACAAAATAAAGAATTTTAAAATACTGGATTACAACTGTCGCAAATAGATTGCAACGGATGGATCCGTTGCAAAGACCGTTGCAAATCCAACGGCTCAATAATTAATGCCTACAGTTATAACTAGGGATTGCAATTACTTCTAGGTCGTTGCAATACCGTTACAAAATCGTCAGCAAGTTTTGCGGAAACAAATCCGTTGCAAAATGCATTGCAAATTTTTTGCAAGTGATATAACTAGAATCTTCGTCGCAAAGTAAAGATTTCCGTTGCAAAAATCGTTGAAAGTTTGCAACAGAATTTGTTGTTGCAATATTTGCCACGACCTTTGTAACGACTTATGTTGAATATGGGGCTTCTTAAAGTTAATCGAATTTTACAACGGAATATTGCAAGGGGTAGTCCATTGCAAAATGTGATCGTTATTTTGCAATGAAAGTTGCAATGATAATGTTAAAAAAATCAGAATCCATTGCCAAGTCGTGGCAAAGTCCGTTGGAAATTTGCAACGGACCGATCCGTAGCAAAATGTCCATTGCTATAAGCCTATTTTTTTTGTAGTGTCTCCCCTATAATCTTGGAACTTTCGTGAAAATCCCTTGATATTTTGTAGTGCTGTTGGACCCCGATACCCATCAATAGCGAATAATAATTAATCATGCTTGAATAGCGACAAATATTGATTAATAATGAGGTTAAATGCAATCTATCCTACTATGATAGTAAGAATGTTAAGGAAATTACTAAAGAGGGGGGCAAAAAAAGAAAAAAAAAACTTCTGGGATTTTTAAACATTGTTGCTATTATAGTGGAGTGGGGTAAATTGCATTGAACTCTTAATCGTAATCAAACTTAAATCTTGTATTGATTTTATTTTATTGTAACAAATTATAGGATAAATTGCAGAGAAGCCCCCATATTTTAAAAATTTGGTTAAAAACTCCCCTTGTGTTAAAATATAAGCAAAAGTCCCCATATATATGTTTTCATAAATGTTGCTTACTTGTCTATCTCGGTTAAATATGTCTATACTATCTTATACTTAATATCACTTGATTGTTATCCCTTATCAATATATATGTAATTTTTATTTTAATAATTATTGGATCTCAAGCCATATGATGTAATCAGCTATTGTCCACCGTTGGATTTTATTTTTTGATAAGATGAAGGACCTAGATTTTACAAATTTTTAAATATATATTATATATAATATAAAATACATGAAATAAAAATAAATTTAAAAGCCACCCTGCACCGCCTCAAAAAACCACTTCCCATGCGCCCCCGGTCACCCAGCCCCGTGAAACCCCCCACACCTGCCCGCCCCATGGAACCCACTCCCCTCACCGCAAGTGACTCCCGCCCCACGCCTGAAAGGCTGAAACCCATCCCCATGCCGTCAGCCCAAGCACAGAAGGGGGCGATGTTGTAATCATTTAGCAACGCCTTTAAGCTATAATCATTTATAACATAGAAAATAATCGATCTTCTTCTAGTGTCTTTTACATTTAAGAGATTTTGACAGTGAAAATTGCAGCCGAATTGTATAAGCATAACAAATTATTCATTATTTCAATGTACAAAGCACAATAGAGGCAAGCATATGACAAGGCATGCACACCCCTTTCCACGAAAACGTAGAAGATATGCATGCCAAAGCATATACCACCAAAGTCTTGATCACTAACTCATACATCAGTGCATTTAACAACCAAAAGCAGCATAAACAAACAACTCATAATACATAAACAAAATCATCTTCTCACCAGACATCTCCCAGAGAAGATGAATTTGAAGAGCTGAAAAATGAAACCCTTCTCCTCTTACCGGACAGCGCGTTTCGTGATGAGAACTCCTCCGATGCATAAAATTTATCGAGCACGGACCTCAGAGCTTGACGTACTGAGTCAACAAGAAGTTGTCCTCCTTCGCGACCCTCAACATTAGAGTCTTCATCGCGTCCAGAGATCACGAAAACATTCACCATTCTACTTCCCAAGGTAGCGATCTCGGCCCTTATCATTTTCAAAGGGAGAGCTTCAAGAGCTTCTCTTAAATCGGAGAGAAGCTCGTGTTTGAAATCACAACACAGGGATGCCCGGATCGAGAAGGCAGTTCCATCGTTTAAATCTTCCTGTTGTTCAACTTTCACTTCATCAATATCTGTCGGCACAAGCGTTCCATCAGTAGCTTCAGCCACACTCCGTCTCAGTTCCTTTACTTGATTGATGACTTCGGCCAGTAATGCTGCTTTGTCCATCTGTGCAATTAAATGAATTATCAACAAATTCATGTTGTACAGGATTAAAGCTATGCAAGTAAGATCCTATTGTGTAAGCAAGAATCTCCAATTTTGAATTATTGGATTGAGCAATTACTCAATCTTCCCACAGGAAACATGGGAATACAGTGTGATATGTCCAAAAGCTATTTTTATTCCTTTTGCTCAGCATAAAATGTCATCCATCCAAACCTTTCCAACAGTTCTGAATTATGAGAAAAAAGGAAGGGAGAAGCATTAAAAACTAAAACACAAATATTCAAACTGAGAAAAACATTTTTCCCCACAATATCTTGATGCAAACATAGCATAACACAATCTCAAAGTTTGGTCATGATCGAAGGTGCCTTAAGCCCTCAGCTGCCAACTTTTGTGACTGTGAACTTCAACTAAAGACAAGTCCAGCACGTTCAGGCCACAACTTGCAGACAATTGATCGTAGTCATACCTTAAAGAAGAAGCCATTCAAAAGATTTGGTCGGAACAGCATCAAACACTAGATCAAGATTGTAGTACAGGATGCCTTTTACCATATCAAATTATAATAAGATCTCCACTAAGCGCCCATATCACCATCTAAGGCAAAACGACAAGCATAGAAAGTAGAAAACCAAAAGAGAAGCAACTTAAATCTTCCACCCCAGTTTGTATATTTCATCTCAGTTTGGGCCACCAACTCAGGTAGAAAGAATTCAGAACAAAACACAGACACACACAAAGTACAGCATATTACCTTATTTGTTCCAGGGATTAGGCTCCTTAGCGTGGCCAAATGACCATTAATTCTTTCCCTTCTCCGGCGTTCAGCCTCGCTGTGATTCCTCAGCGCTATCAGAGCCTTCTCCGCATTGGCCACCTTCGGTCCAGGCTTCACCAGAGCCCTGACGAGCTCTCCTCTCTGATTATCCAATAACAACGACGAAGTTGACGATGACCCATTTCTTATCAGTTCTTGGAACCCAAGAAGGTTCCCAGGGAACCCATCACAAGTGTTGAAAAAATCCATCTTTTTCTGTTTGTTCGTCAGAAAACAGGCAAAGGCAAAGATATGTTGGGGAGAGAGAGTTGGGCAGTTCTTGAAGTGGGACTGCAAGCTGGGGTTTCTTCTGCGGCTTCCATTGCTTAACTAGGAAAAGCAATCGCAATTTCTGGAGTATGTCAGCGAGTATCAAGAAGAAATTGTACTTGAAGTCCTGCTGGATTTTGCTTTTGATAGGGACGTTGCCAAGAAGATCTTTTTGCAGAAGAAAGTCATGAATTGAGGCAAAGCTACTAAGAGAGAGAGAGAGAGAGAGAGAGAGAGAGAGAGAGAGAGAGAGAGAGAGAGAGAGGATTTACGGAATTTTGGACGTAGATTTGGGGTGTAATCTGTTGCTGGCTCTTGAGTGTTTCGGCTGCTACTTTTGAACACTCTTGTTGCCTTTTTGAGCTTCTGTAGGCCATATTTAAAGTAGGCCGTGAAGAAAGAGTCACCTGCTCCTCCAGCGACTGCTCCTCCAGCGAATTCAAGTACTGAATTTTTAATTACAAATTTTCTTGTACTTTTATTTTTATAAGTTTTGTGCACAAAGATTACATTATTAGTTTATTTACCAGAAATTTTAAATACGTGGCTTGTATATCTATATTTACATACTATCTAAAAGAGAATTCTATTATCATACCTATTTTTTAATATCTAAACTTACCACTAAAATTTTGTTATAACAGTAATTTTAACATTTTTTAATAAACTCAAATATGTGACTTCTTTTTTTCCTTCTCACCTCACTCCACGTTTCTTTTTTCACATAAATTTCTTTTTTCTCACATTTTATTTTTTCTCCTCCCATCACACCATGTTTATTTCTTTTCAAATTTTTTTTCTAATTATCTCACACCACAGTTTTTTTATATATTCGTAGGGACAGCGCACGACAAAGACTAGTACATTATAAAAAAATGCAGGAATTAAAACAGGCTTAGGAACGGTTATTTTTTACTTTGGAATGGGCCAAAACTCACTGGATGAAGCTGGACCGGCATTTGGAATGGTAATGGAACGGGAGACCGTCCATCTTAATTCACGGTGTTCCTAATTTTAGGAACGGTTACGTAGTGACCATTCATATTTTGGAACTGTTTTTGACGCACAAGCTAAAATTGTTCTTGATTATGTTTGTCTGTGTGAATATGTAATTTGTGTATTTCGAACACTCAATTAATATTTGAAACGGTCAGATGATATGTTATTGACATAATTTGTAACGGTCCTTGCAACTCTATTTGCATCAAATTTAATGTATGAAAGATGCATTTTTCTACTCATTTTGGAATATATAGTGGAACAGTTTGTTTTTATCCGGGTGATAGATATTGGAACGATATATGGAACTCTAGTTGAACCTAACTTTGGAATGAACGTAGGAACGGTGTTGATCTTTATTTGGAATACACTGTTAGCACGAGCTTAGGATGTGTATTTGGAGCGGTATCAATGATATATAGTCATTAATTTTTGGTTAAATTAGGCACGGTTTGTCCCTTATTGGGAATGCTATTGATGAACAGTTTTTAGGAACGGTGGTCTTGTTTGTGGGATCCATGATTGGAACGGTTCGCTCGATATTTTAGCATTCCCTAACCGCGCAAAAGATCATTCCGAAATTATTTATTAATTAATTTTTTTAATTATATAATAATAATTATTATTTATATAAATAAACGAGTTTTTTAATTTGGTTAAAGAATTAAATATTGAATGATGTTATGCAATTTACACAAAAAAAATATGCATAATTACGAAAAAAATATATTAATAAAAATATTATCCAATTTAATTGCAAATATTAAAAAAATATCCTAAATCTACACCCATCCCCTCATCGTCGTCCATGTTTGCATCGTTTGGGGCACGGGGGTCTATCGGAGGCTGTGACGGACCGACAGTGGAGGTATTGGTCTGCATGGACTTCCTCATGGCCATTATGTCGACCATCAACGTCTCGAACCGTGCCATCCGATCCTCCATGTCCGACTGTGGCGGTGGTGGTGGCGATGGCGATGTATAGGTCTGGCTAAGGCCATGGGCCTCAGAACCAAGGCCGAATACACGACCGTTGTTCTTGCCCGCAACCGCTACCAGCCACAGATCCTGTACGGTCATGCCACCGAGCCTTCCGATTCGGGCAGAATATCCCGAGAATCAAGTGTGACCTGAGGCTGGTAATCCTCCAATAGCTTCAGGAACGTCTCCTGCAAAATAAAGTAAAATATTATTATTATTGCAAAAAATTAAATAAAATAAATTTTAAAGTATAATTTCATACCGCCACCTCCATTGCCCTCGGACAGCTTTAGCCGCCGTTGGCCTTCAACCTGTAGCATCTGTAGAATAACTCCATTTGTTTCACTAGCCGACCCAGTTGTGCCTCTTGTACAAGAAAGGAACAATTAGTCAAGTTTTTATTTAATATTGATAAAAGCTTTTAAAAGAAATAAAATTACTTACCATCTTCCTCTTGTGCATGCCGACTAGGAAGAACCCCCATGGTAGACAGTAGATGATGCTGCGGGGTTAGCCGACCGGTTGGCCTTGTTCTTGGTGGACTCGTTCTTGAACTCCTCGCTGTCCCAATACAGCTGGAGCTGGCGCCAGACCTTATTCGATAGCCACACCTGCTTCACTAGAGACTGTTTGGCGAGAGTGAAGCGCTTGCGGATCAACTTCCCCGCGAACATGTGGAATACACGGAATATGAACTCGTCGTCATAGTCCCACCAATACGTCATCTGCAATATCACAAATAAAGAAAGAAATTGCTAAAATATGTAACAAAAAAATTATACCATTAAATAGAAATTAAAATAAAGTACCTTCATACTCTCGAACCAGAAATGCTGGTGCTCTGGCGGCGCCTGACGCAAACATCCCAAGGGTGGGGATAATCTCCTCGCACCACTACGTTGATGCACTCGTGTATCTTGTGCTCAACCCTGAAATTACATATTAACTAGTGTTTATGAAAAAAAATCCAGATAAATAACAAATTTAAAAAAAATGGTACCTGGCGTCGGTGAGGGCGATATATCGGTGCGCGGATGGTGGGGGACTGATGGTGCAGGTGGTGGTGCAGCCCATGGACGGGTTGGATCTACCGCCGGTGCGGTAGTAGATCGTCCGGCCTCCTGTGTAGCCGGTACCGTAATGGACAGGTCTATTCCGAATCTGTCGTCGGTGCGGCAGCTGAGGGCTCAACCGATGGTGTTGAGGGCAAAGAGTGAAAAAATTCTACTAAGGGGCCAATTTATAGTACAATTTTGGAGCGATCATATTTAGCTATGACCGTTCTAATACTCGGACCCAATGTAAACAACGACGTCGTTTTGTGTTAAAAACAATGTCATTTTAATATCTTGTACTGATATTGAAACTCATAGAAACGGTCCTTTATTAGAGAAAGCATTACCAGTAACGTTCCTAAACCTACAAACGACATCGTTTATAGAACTGTATGTTGTAGCCATTGCTATTATATTCATAGACTATTCCTACTTGTATTGCAAATAATATTTTATTTTTCTAAAAACAAAGTAAAATTCAAAACAATACGAACCGGACACATTAATAAGCATAGAAAACTATACAATGTGTGGTTTAAGGCAATTGAATACATAAATATTTTTTTCATGAGATTGATACATGATCACAATATGAAGTATATTTGTATTTTTAAATTTGTTAGCATTTCACAGACGTAACTAGCATCTTATATTGTTGTACTACATCGCCTAATCAGATGGTCAAAATTTTAATTATATAGTTAGATATGATTGAACACACAAAAGAATACATTCAATGAAATTTTGACCAATTTCGGTGGGCGGATATCGAGATATCGTATCTGGTCCATAATCTTCATCATAAGAAACGGTGCAACCTTCAATCAGACCATGTGATTGAAAATTAGACTGTTAGATATGAAATCTTATTCATACTCTTGTATGTGTTTATGTTTGGTACTAAATCGGCTCACGAATGTTGAGATATCGTCATAAGAACGTAAAATAGACATTTCTGGAACAATATTTGGAATGATTTGCTACTAAATTGGCACGGTTTTTGATAATATTAACATAGAAACGGGTATTGGATACAATTAGGAACGGTTTATGCAAAAATGAATAGTGGAACTATTTAAAGTAAATTAACCGCTCCAAAATTTGATTATCCCACCTATTGGTTTAGAAGGCATGCCACATATAAAAAACTAAATTTTATAGATATAGTTACCTCTCAAGTGGGTACATCCACCTGTATTGCATGGGCCCCCCAATACGCGCCTCATATAGCAGGTGAACAATTAGGTGCTCCATTGAGTCGAAAAAAGGAGAAAATATTTTCTCAAGATTGCACATGATGATGGCTACACTGTCTTTGAATTCTTGTTCCTTGGTGACATCGAGCGTGGTTGAGCATATGATCTAGAATAGAAGGTTCACCTCCGTCAAAGCCCCCCCACATGGTCAGGAAGCATTTCACAGAAGGAAATCGGAATCGACTTTTGCATGAATACATGAAAATCATGACTCTTCATGTCGTGTATCCTTAGCTCCTTCATATCAACGCAGCGGGACAAGTTAGATACGTACCCATCAGGAAACCTAATACAACGAATCCACTCATATATCCTCTTTTCCTGGTCGTCGTCAGTGTATATACAGCTTTGGGCATCACGTTCGGTCCCCTTTCGTCCACCTCAAGCTCCGGCCGATTACATATGATCTTTAGATCCTTCCATGCATTCAGATTGTCCTTCTTTTTGCCCTTTATGTCCATCACGGTATTGAATATATTGTCAAACACATTCTTCTCAATGTGCATGACATCAAGATTGTATCGTATCAAATGCGTCCCCCCAGTATTCAAGCTTCCTAAAGATGCTTTTCATTGTCCACTTTGGCTTCATACCGTACCCTTCTGGTTCATTCAGCGGTTGTTCGACTGCGACACTAAACGCATTGATACGGTCTCGGATCTGTTCTCCAGTCAGCCTCGGACGTGCAACTTTCCATTCCACTCGATTTTTAGTGAAAGCTTTCTTCTTCATACGGTGCAGATGGTTCGGTGGGAGAAACCGTCTGTGGCAGTCAAAATAGCATGCCTTCTTACCGTGCTGCAAATAAAATGCCCGTGTGTCCTCCATACAAACTGGACACCCCAAACACCAGCGGTACTCCATCCAGACGCCATCCCATAAGTGGGTAGGTCGTTCACTGTCCACATCAATGCGGCCCGCATCATGGATGCTTGGTTTGTCGCATTGTCGTCCGTCCGTACACCCACATGCCATAAATTTTACAACTCCTCGATCAATGGCTTCAGGTACACATCGATCAGACGTTTGGGATTGGATAGGCCATGGATCACCATCGTCAGGAACATATACTTAGACTTCATGCATATTCCCGGTAGTAGATTGTACAGTGTAAGTATCACCAGCCAACATGAGTATGTTTTACCATATGCCTGTATGGTGCAAACCCATCCGTGCACAATCCTAGTCTAACATTATGGGGCTCAGCTGCAAAATCAAATGTCCGGTCGAAATTCCTCCAAGCCTCTACATCGGACGGATGACACATGGATCCGTCTTCTGTCTGATGGTTGGCATGCCACATTATGTGCTCGGCAGTCGCTTTCGACGCATACAACCTTACAGCCGAGGGTTAAGCGGCGGGTACTTAAAAATGGCATACTGGGACTTCATGCATCTAGGATTTCTCTCCCTGGTCGGCTTGTACCTAGTCTCTTCACAATTTTGTAATATTTCAGATCAATATCGTCCTTCCAGTACAACATGCAACCATTTTTACACGCATCAATCTTCTCAACTGGTAACCCAAGTCTCTTATCAATTTCTTGGTATTGTAGTAATCTGGGGAAAAAGTGTGATCGCAGGGAATTATATGATCAGCCCACTAGCACAGTTGATCATATATTTGCTTGAAAAAATCCCCCCTGGGGCTTGATATTCATCAAACTAGCAATTGACGCCAACTGAGATTAGGTGCAGCCGTTCCACAATGGTTGGTCGGCAACATGCACTACATAAAAAAAGGGTTTGACAACCTAAACACATAATCATAGGGCCCCCAATCATAATATGAGCTAGGCCCGGCATTAGAAGGATAATACCTATTACCATCATCAGGCACACACTCTTGGTTATAAGAAGACCAGAAAGACGGCCCAGTGGCATCGAAAGTCATCTTCTGCGCACAATCCATCTGCACTGCATCACCCCAATGTATCTACCCTCCTCCTAAACAGCTGGCGTTTGCTGCTGCTGAACAGGGGTCATGGTCAATACATCAAAGTATTCATGTACCCTCTTCTCGCCATGCGAAGTCCAATTATAATACTCCAGTATAAACCCTTTCATACACAAGTCGAAGTTTACCTCATTCGGTGTTTCGAATCTTTCGTTTTTGCACTTCGACACGGACACTTAATCTTCTCCCCGTCCATATATGCACGTAGAGACTTGGACCATTCAAGAAATACAATAACACCATCCTCAAACTCCGGCATCACACCCAGCAGGTCCCAATCATACATCCATCTCCTCAACTGTCTTAACATAATTAGTCCTACATATGCAATTCACAAAAGTAATTAAATAAGCATAACAAATTTATATATATACAACCATTAATTAATTGCGTACATTTTAATCGACCAGAAAGGATTTCAAATTGTTACCTGAACAAAACAACTTCAAATATCAATAGAAATTTAATAGAGATTGTAGATATTATCGATTTTACGTATAAAAATGTAAGAGACAGAGTGAGAAGAAATGAAATGGAAAGAGAGTGAGAAGAAAAAAAATTAAGGAGTCATATATATAAGAAATATTGGAATGGGCATTAGAATAGTAATTGAAACTCCAAAATTAGCCATTGATTTAGCATTATGAATGGGTGCACGCGCGGAAGCAGGAACACTGATATATCCATTAAAATATGGTCGTTGTGGTTTATTTGGAACGGTAATCTCTTATACACGGACCGTTTCTAAGTAACACATTTTGGGATAGTACTTGCAACTCTAACTTAGTTTTGATAAGTATCATAATTAAGAACGATTATTGTATTACAACGTTTTCATTAGGCCAAAAACGGTCTCATTTAGCACTACATTTTGGAATGGTCAACATTGCGTTCCAATTTGTATCGGTAGTGGGGACAGGATTTGGAGCAGTATGCATTTTTTACGTCGACTTACCATTCCAAGAGGCATATATGTGTTCCAAATAGTAGTACAAATTTTTTCCGTTCCCTATTTGGAACGGCCATTGGACTATATTTTGGAATACATCATTTGGTACAGTATGAGGAACGGTCTTACCATTCCAATATATTAGAATTCATCACAACACAAATGTGACGTGAACAATGGCTTACCGTTCCACAATAGTTCCTGTGACCGTTCCAAATGGGACCGGATTTTGGAACGATCATAACAATCTGTGCTAATTCCCGCTTTTTCTTTCTTTTTTTTTTCCGTAGTGGTATTACATAAAATAGAAGATGCATTGAAAAAGAATATGATATTTTGTTATGGTTAATTACCATAGTTAAAAGTAAAAAATCATGACGAATATTAATTAGTCATGGTTATACAATAACAGCAAGCCGTTGTTTCTCCAAGCAAGGCACCAAAACATTAGCCACAAATGTTTTAATTATAGCTAAAATCATAGTAAATGTTAATTAACTGTGGTGAAAACTTAAGTTTTTGCATTACTTTTGTACGACTGAGGTAGATAGTGTCAATTTACCATAAATTTTAAGTTGTAATCATTTATAATGTGAAAATGATTCAATTTTTATAGTCATGTAATAAAATTTAAAATCAAAATCTCAATTTGTTTGAAGAGTGATTATGAATTACAATTGTATTAAGTTGGTTGTTTCATTATCGGGAAAATCACATTTTTCATCCCATAAAATAGGTTCAGTTTCAATTTAGTCCCATATGTTAGACTGGTCTCACATTTAGTCGCATATATTAAAAAAAAATCTCAATGTTGGTCCCACGTCACTTTTCCATTAATTATTTAACGGAAAAGTTACTTGGCTGTTAAAGGTTGATTTTTTTGGGGGGAAAACGTCTCTTTTGGGGGAAATGAATCTAGAGCTTACAACTACATTTTTTCACCTAAAAATTGAGAGTCTTCCTGTTAAAATTTCAATAACAACAAATAGTTAGACAACAAACTGAATTTTTTAAAGGTAAAAAATCCATGAATAAATAAACTGAATTGCATCAAAAAAAAGCCTTTTAGACAAATTGCACCAAAAGAGCCATTGATTGACTCAACCAACTGAAGAGTCAACTTACCAAATGAAATGAGTTTCAGAAAATGGCAATCACATAATCCAAAGCGAATGTTTTTCAATTTGAAAATATGTCAAAAAGGATGGTAAAAAATATGTCATCCAGAAAAACTTGGAAGATGCACTCAATGCATGGAAGGAAGCTGTAACAAAGGCAAGACTAGAGCATGATGGAAAGGGGAAGAAAAAAATGTAATAGCACTATGGATTTTTATTTTCTGGAAATTATATTTTCAGATTGAAAAACATTCATTTTAGATTATGTGATTGCCATTTTCTGAAACTCATTTCATTTTGTAAGTTGACTGAAGCTTCAATTGGTTGAGTTCAATCAATGGCTCTTTTGGTGCAATTTGTCTAGAAGGCCTTTTTTTGTGCAATTCAGTTTATCTGTTCATGGATTTTTTACCTTTACAAAATTCAATTTGTTGTCTAACAGTTTATTGTTATTGAAATTTTAATAGGAAGACTCTCAATTTTTAGGTGAAAAAGTGTAGTTATAAGCCCTAGCTTCATTTCCCCCAAAAGAGACGTTTTCCCGCCTCAAAAATCAGCCTTTAACGACCAAGTAACTTTTCTGTTAAATATTTAACGGAAAAGTAACGTGGGACCAACATTGAGATACTTTTTTAATATATGTGACTAAATGTGAGACCAGTCAGACATATGGGACTAAATTGAAACTGGGCTTATTTTATGAGACGAAAAATGCGATTTTTCCTTTCATAATCTATTCTTTATTTCTTATTTTTTGTACAAGTAACTTATATGTTTAGATAGGCATATATTCTTCATAAAATTGACTAGAAAACTAAAAAAGAATATGTTTTTTTTACTTATCTCAAATTTCTTTAATTGACTGCCAGTAAAATGGTAAAGTATGATGTGAAAAGGCCATAGTTTTAAAAAAATGATTTTAACTAGGATTAATAAAGAGATTAGGAATTACTAATGGATATAGTGGATAATTATATAAAACAATAATAATAGTGGCATAAAACCATAATGTTTAACTTTTAATAAAAATGAATTAAAATGAAATCTATACAAAAAGAGATTATGAAAAACATGCAATTTCAATGATCTACATTGCACGTCCAGTAGGCCATCTCCAAGCCCCTACGTGGATGACTCGCTCCAGCCTACTATTTATATCCAAGCCCGTAGGCTTAGGCCCTTTTGGAATTTGATGTATTAGCACCTCTGTCGGGTGCCACGGATCCTTCCAGCCTTAGTTGAGCTCCATCCAGCACCTTAATCCTTAACACCGTTGCAAAGTACCTATAAGTTTCAACAGCCGTTTCCATCCCCATGATCTATAGTTAGACTTGTGGTCCACATGGTGTCATGCCTCAGTCTATGTTTCCTGATCCACTGCGCCCAAAGCGAGTAGGAGCGAGGCCTTGTGAGTTCCCACAAATTCTGCACAAGAGTGCGCGGTTCAAAGGCATCATCGGTTGGATGCCAAGGCCACCACACTCCTCAAGATGGCAAACCCCCCGTATGCGCCACCTTAGTTGCCCTGGCACTTTTATATCCTTCCCACAAGAATTGTTGCATCTTGGATTAAATGGCGGTAATGACCCCCTTGTGCAAAAGAAATGAGCTAGCGCAATAGAGATACATGGCGGACAACACTGCCCGTATGAGTTGCACTGTCCGGCGAAAGAGAGCAGATGTGAGCTTGAGGAATTAATTATGTTCTCCATTTTTTTCATTTAGGGGCTTGCAATCCGCAATGGTACGTTTCGAACTAATTAGCGGCAAACCCAAATATCTCATTGCAAGTTCATAAGCAAGATCAAGGATGGAGCCTGGACCACCGCAGCCTTAGACACGAGCATCTGACTTTGTCCCCTCATTAACCACGAGACTAGACAAATTCGAGAATTCCTACAAGCCTTGCTTCAAGACCTGTAATGAGCTGCTACTAACACTCAAGAATAGAAACAAGTCATCGACGAAACTGAGCATAATCAACTCCTGCTTCTTACACCTCCAGTGGCATTAGAATTCCAAAGAGCAATGCATTTTGTGCTTAAGCTAGGCGTGCAAGACTTCCATAACGAGCACAAACAGGTACGGGGATAAAGGGTCCTCTTGTCTCAATCCCAGAGCCCCTTTAACGTACCCATGTGGCTGTCTATTGATGCAGATTGAACACGATGTTGTGGTGACACATTCTGCTATCCATCCTATGAAGATTTCATGAAAACAAAAGATCTTGAGAGCTGTAAAAAGAAAATCCCATTGCTCCGAGTCATACGCCTTCTGAAGGTCCACATTAAATGTAGGTGTGCTTGATTATACCTAAGCAACAACTCTTGTGCCAGGATCACATTATCACTGGTTTTCCGCCTTAGGATAAATGCATTCTGTGTTATATCCACTAGTGAGGTAAGGTAATCCTCCAACCCTCCCACTATCACCTTGGCTATCAGCTTATACAACACATTAAACAGGCGATGGGGCGAAAATCTGATACTGTTGCTGGGGACTGCACCTTGGGAATAAGGGTGATGAGAATCGCATTAAGCTATCTCAACAACTTACCATGTGCAAAAAATAGTTGCACTGCCTCCATTA
Organism: Sesamum alatum; assembly: GCA_034509735.1. Taxonomy (NCBI): domain Eukaryota; kingdom Viridiplantae; phylum Streptophyta; class Magnoliopsida; order Lamiales; family Pedaliaceae; genus Sesamum; species Sesamum alatum. The sequence continues at coordinate 40,786,183 of JACGWO010000001.1, forward strand.
GTTCCTGCCCTTTGACCGGCCACACTGCCTTATAAAAGGCCGCCCAAAACCCATCAGGCCCCGATGCTTTATCGTTGGAGATAAATTGCAACACGTCATACCTCCACTGGCTGCACGGGCCTCACCATATTTTGAGCTCCGCCCAGTCAATTATCTGTTAGGAACGACTGTAAAAACTGCAGCTCAATGTGGTGTTGTTCTCATTTTCTTCCCAACAAGTGCTCATAAAACGTAAGTATTCCTATTGAATCACAACCATCTCATGAATCATGGTCCCAGAGGCATACCCAAGCTGATGTATGTGCTGCTTAGACCTACTGACTGCTACTTTATGATAAAACAACTTTGTACATTGGTCACCCTCTTTCAGCCGATGTATTAGCATGCTGCTTTAGTATTTCATGTTTCTGAATGCTGGCTCGAACAAATACTGTCTAACATGACTTCTCCAGCAGTAGGAGAAGCTCAGATTGGGGGCTTTGCTCTAGCAGCCTGTGGACCATATCAAGAAATTTGGCAACCTCTAGTACGTTCTCAACCAAATTTCCCTATTCCGTCGCCGTCCTCTCAACTCCCTTTTTAGCGCCTTAAGTTTAGTCGCTACCTTATACATAGAAATCCCATGAATATGATGGCTCCATATAAAGTTAATTGTAGGTAAGAAGGCCTCATCAGTACACATGTATTATCAAAATGAAAAATGCCGCTATGTTGTCCAACTTCTACCATAATGTGCACAGTCCCAAGCTTCAATTATGCCATGTAAATGGCCCTCCTTACATGGCAACGAAATCAGTTCGACATTCTCAACACACCCTGCAAATTCAACCAGTGTTGCATCAGTATTCGCCATCATGCGACTGGTCTAACTCCTGTCAAACACAACGTTAAAGTCCTACATCTGCTCAGCTAGTGTGGTCATCGCACTCCGTACCATAGAGATATAGCATTCCTTGTGTGAATTCAAGCTAGTGACCTTGCTGTGCAGTAATTGTGTATATACCTACGTGACTTCCACCCCTACCTCCACGGCGTCCCATCCTAGCCATATGTGGTTGCCAGGGACCCTTATATAAATCCACGGACCACTTCCAATCTTGTCGAAGGGCGTGTTGTATTCTAGTTGCATTACTGCTGGCAACTCTCATTTCCACAAGGCCGATAAAGGACAGATTATAATCTTGGATGGCCTTGGTCTCTCTCTATTGAGACCTCGAACGTTCCAGCGGGCCACTGGTATCATGGAAAACCTATTGAAGGGTTGCATATGTTATGGCCCTGCATAGTAATTTTTGAACGCATGCCACTTTCTTCCTCCTCTAGCTCATTGAGGACATCAAATGGGTTGTACAAAACTATCTCCTTTTCATTACTAGCAACATCATTTCCTGCAATGGGTTTCGGCAGCACTTGGGGAGACATACTGCCCGTAGTGGCAGGGAGACAGGCAACATTTCCCGTAACGGCCATGGAAGCACTCCTTGCTGTGTCACTATCCGCCCTGGCCCCATCCGGCTTCCGCACATACACTTGCATCAGTAGGTTACATGGTGCCGACTTCTTACAGATAGGGCACTGATCACTTTATGTCCGAGCGATTGACAACCATCACACTTGGTCGGTAACCATGATACTCATGTTCCACCTTCACACTTGGTCGGTAACCATTATAATCACGCTTCAAGATTATGGGAGTAGGGCTTGCGTCCCAAAAAATAGCCAACCACAGTCGCCTCCCATTGCTTACTACCCATGCATACTATATCAACTGTAGGTTTGATAATGACCTCACCATTCTGAATTTTCGGGCGCACATATTTCTAGGATTTTTCGAGTTGATTTCTTGAACCCTTCTACAATAACATCCTTAGACACATGAAGAGGAGTCAACTAAATAGAGCCCACAAAGACATCCGTAGCCCTAGTCTGTTGCGATGGCGGGGCTTCCGACAATGTGGATGTATTAGATTGCGCTATAGGAGGTAGTCCGCCACCCTCTGTCCTTACAGATCATATTGGTTCCATCACCGCGTTCTATTGTTGAAGGGGATTAGAACCTCCTGAGCCATACTACTATGTCCAACTACCGTGCAACCTGTCCATTAGATCCTTTGACTTTGTGTCACCCTATCCTAAAACTCGAGTGGCAAGAGCATAAAATCTAGGATAATTGAATACGGCTGGGACAGAGGACAGGGGATCAGCCCCATCATTACCTATAGCCACATTAGGGATAGGGTTCGCATGTTGTGTTGGAGAGTGAACAGGGGATGCCCTCGCTGTCTGGGTCGCAATCACATCGGTACGTGTTCCAAACCTTTGCACCCAGCCAGCCATTATAGCGGCCTAAGAACTCAACGTGTCGTCATCAACACGATCCAAGATGTGTTGGGCAAACTCAGCCTAGTCCAATACGCCACTGATCAGATCACCTTTCCCCCAACGCCATCGCCGACCTCGTTATCACTTGCACCACTATCAGAGTCCTGACTGTTGAGGGAAGGGTCGTGGTTTTCATGGATTCCGGAGAGAGAGTCCCTGTTATGTAAAACTCTTTACGGAAATTTTCACCACAATTAGTCCTCAACTATCCCTTTGCTTGATTAATGTATGGATATTTCAACGAATTGCAACTTTCTGTAACTATAAACTATTTTTAGTTATTCTAAGATTATGTATGTGAGATAATAAAAGTTCAACTTTATTGTTATTCCTCAAATCATTGTTATGGTGACATAGGTAATTATGCATGTACATTACTTTATTTGTACTTCAACATACGAAGAAATGAGAAATGCGACGATGATATCGAAATCATTTTTGTTTATTGTCTCTACATATCATAACAATATTACCTATTTTAACCATATCAAATCCAATTCTCAAATTTTCGTCCAACAAATGGATGCTTCAATTAATAAAATTGACAAAATTTGTTGATATCAGCAGCAAAACTGAATGAAATTCATTTTTTCCCTTGGTTGACTTATTGCAAGTCAAATAAATATATTTTTGATCAAACTACCCTTATACATTTCACACACTTATGCATGTGAGTTTGTTATTATAATTAAATTAAATCATAAGAGTAAATAGTGTAGTATATTTAATATATTTAAAGTATTATTATAAATTAATAAATAAATTAGATAAGTCAAAATAAATTTAGCTCTTAACATATATATACACTATTTTATTTATTTTGAACATATTAATTTATACACTATAAAACTATATATACTATATTATGTAATTTAATTAAATATTCTAGAAGACATATTATGATAACTCAATAGTACAAATTATGATATCATAAATATAGTATTTACATCCTTTGTGATATTTTAATAATAGCAAAAAGTATTCCCTGCAATTTTGTCATTTTACTAAAGCGTCTGTGCATTTCTACACATATAGGGCCTCAATTTTGTTTGCTTAGTCTTTCAAATTTTCATATTCTTTTGTAGTTTTTTTACCCACATATTATGGGTAGAAAGTAAACTGATTACTTTTGTTAGGGGGTCTTGACATCTTTTATAACTAGGGGTACAAGGTATGTTTTTTCAAACTACAAAGATCTACGTGTAATTACATAAAACCTCAGGGGAGGAGAGTGTAATTATCACTAAAAATAAAATATTTGTACATTAAATAACAAAGTACATAGCACATTATAATACTGTGGTTAAACGTTCCATTAATTTCAACAAATATAAAGAATCTGACGTGACAAAACATTACAAGAAAATGGCTCAATAGCAACGGAAAAAAATTAACGTCGAGCTAATTAGCAAGTAAAATTCTCGTTGCTAATTTTTGTTAGTTAATGTAAAAAATTTACTTGCCAATACATTTAGCCAAAAAAATTTATTTTTCAATGAATTATTTAAACTATATACTTGATAGTCTAGATTAGCAACAAAAATTTTACTTCCTAATTAGTTCGGCTCTGATTTTAGCATCAAATTTTTTCATAACTATTGAGCCATTTTCTTGTATGAAAGAAGGATATCTGGTAGTTGTGTATTAAGAAGTCAATGCAAGAGTTAGACTCTTTAGCTTTAAGAAATTAGTGTCCGCTTTGGGGCCAACGGTGATAACTTTATCTTCCAAGATACAACGACTTACGATTTCAAAGTAGCAACACAACTAACTTTAAGAAACGAGGAACTAAAAAATATTGTGGAACTCTCTTAATACAAGACAAAATGTTGATTTTGCAAGACATTTTGAAATGCTCTAAAATGCTTTTTAAGTTGATGGAATGAAATGAAATGAGAGGGTCTATATGTATAGAAGTTGGAAAGGTACTATTGAATAGACATATCGGATGGACTATAAGCATCACGTTTGATCCTCATAGGAAGATAAGTCTTTCTTTTTTAATTGACTCATCACTAATTTAATCTAAAATAGATTAAAAAAAGAAGAAGAAATAAATCTTTTTTTTTCATTTTCATGAGATGTATAAAAAAAACAATGGAAGTTAAGATTTGAATCTTTCATCTTTTCATCTGATTACGAAAAAAAAAAAATAGGGAGGTGTTTTCGTATCTATCAGATAGAACTAAATAGTTGTCGCTGTTATAGATAATAGGCAAAATTTCACTTTTCGTCTTGTAAGTATAGGGGTGTTACACTTTTCATTCTTTATCTTTCGAATAATCACATTTAGTCCTGTAATTTTAACTTTTTTTTTTAACAAATTTACTACTATAACTATTGACATAACAATTTTAGTCCTGTATGCATTTTACTAAAACATACCTAGTCCTGTATGTTTAGCAACTTTGACACTTTTAGTCCTGATTTTCCGGTGAATTATTTAGATCTAGCTTTACAAAATATTCGAGAATTCTTCAAATGCTTTCTTTAATTACAACTGTCGCAAACCTGGTCGACTGCGGACGTCTTGGACAATTATCTGACTTGTTTTCAAGCGTGAAAATTGCAACTACGTGTTTTCACACGTCTTTTAGCTGGGAATATATCTTTCTCACCAGCTAATGAGGACTAAAAGTGTCAAATTTGCTAAATATATAGGACTAAATGTGTTTTAGTAAAATATATACAGGACTAAAATTGTTATGTTAATAGTTACAGGATAAAATTTGTTAAAAGTATTAAAATTACAAAACTAAATGTGTTTATTCAAAAGATAAATGACGAAAAGTGTAACACTCTATACTTACAGGACGATAAGTAAGATTTCTCCTTCCACACTCTATAATATTGAATTGAAATAATTTCAGTTTAAATAGTTTAAGGGATCGCAAATATTTTTCACAAAAACCCAAAAATTATTGTCATTGAAATAGAATGATACATGCTTGCAAAAAGTATGCTTTTCATCCAAAATGTATCATATCACCCAAAGGATATATCATCTCACCAAAATAGACACATTATTTTAACTAAATGACACACTACTTCGGTGATTGTCACCTATTCTGTTCGTTAGATACGATTGGATGATGATTGTGCGTCATCAGGTATCTCCATCTACATATCATGAGCTTACCATGCGTCTCACATTGTAATCAATCATTTATCACGATTTAATCTAATAGAAATAAATTTATTAATTAAATTTACTTTTTAATTTATCATTATTCAATGGTGAAATGTAATATTTTGAACAACTTAGGTGGTTAAATGAAAAAAAAATTGAAGTTTAGGGGCAACTTGTATATATATATAATGTAAAACTTAAAATATTACAGAATCTCCAGCAAAAAATTCACCAGAATCAAAATAAGGTGATTTTCAACATTTTACAAAAATTGGAGGTCGTCCGCACATAAAAGCTCGAGGAACAGAGTGTATTACCCTCTATCAACGAGGTTTAGTTGAATTGATGAACTTGAGGCCCCATAAATCTTAAGGTCATGGATTCGAAACATCGCCAGCGTGGGATGTTGGTCTACTTAATAGTAGGTTTAGTTATACTTTATAGTAGTTGATTAGTATAAATTGTTATAGTTGTTGGTAAGTTATTAGATATAAAATATTTGCTATGAAAGATTGTAAGTAATTTACTCAAAACAAATAATATTGGGTAAATTACGTTTACGTTTCCTGAGGTTTGTGATAATTACAAACACCCCCATGTTGTTTCAAAAATTACAAATACCCCCTGATGTTTGTATTTTTTTACCAGAGGGTTGGAATTGACTATTTTACATTTGTTATTTAAAAAACAATTCCAGAAAATTCAGTACGTGTGCAATTACAGTGTTTCCCCTCTGTAAAACATTACATCTCGCGCCTTATTCTAATCTTCTTCTCATACACACAAACTCTATTTTCTACAATTTCTCTCCCAAACCAAACATCTTTAATCTCTTCAAAAACCCATTTTTGTAGCATCATTGCAGTGTGAATCTTGTATTCTTGAAGTGAAGAAGGTGTTTGAAGGTAGAAGAAGAAACTTTCGACAACTTTCACCATAAAGGTAAGCATGCTTCTCTCCCATTTATTGATCGTTGATTTTTCTTACTTTTGGACTGATTTTGGTTTATTCGAGTAGGAATTTTGTGTTTTTACAACAAAAGTCATATTTTTTTTATGTATTTTATAGCAAACCCGACGTCCAGATTTGGGTTTTCTTAGGTTTTTAAATTTTTTTTTTGGTTGTTTTTATAAGAATTGTTGAATGAGTGTTTTGTCTCCCGTATATGCATAGTCTATTTTAGTTTCAGAATATGGGCTCAAGAAAATGGATGAAAATAGACTAAAATTTAATTCAAAATATCTGACTAAACGAATGTGCCTGAAATCAACATTCTGAAAATAGACTGAATTTTAATCCAAATTTATGGAGGAAGACTGAAAAGAGACATTATGAAAATAGTGTATTTCAGTTTCATAAAGGTTATTAAAATTGAATTATGAAAATAGACATTTCTTTGAAAGTGAAATTGTTAGTGAATTATATGAATATAAGTGTTTATATGCTACACTGTTATATTTAAATTTTATTTTTTTTTAATTTGTTATGTTCGGGAATGGGACACAAGGTGTATGATCTGCGGATACATTTTAAGGGCAAATGCAAAAGACTGAAAAATATCGATCCAGATAAGTATAGAGAAGTACATGGTGTTATTAATGAAACTATGTTTAGGATTACATGTAGTGTGGATGATAGTGATGTGCATATGGACATTAGTAATGATAATGATGTATTGAGCATGTTCAGTAGAAATGCAAATAGAATTGCCTTTGATATTTTTGTTGAACTTGTTGAGGGGGAGAGTCTGGGGATGAAAGTGGGAAGGAATTTGGGGATGGGACTGGGGATGAAAGGGGGGAGGAGTATGGGGATGGGATTGAAAGTGGGGAGGAGTCTGGTGATGGGATTGAATGGGGAGGAGTCTGGGGATGGGACTGAAATTGGGGAGGAGGCTGGGCTCGGGAGTGGGGATGACATGAGTGATTACAAGTCCGATGATCATTGTGAGAGTAAAAATCAAAGTGATTCAGAATTGGAGGATGATTCATTGAAAGGTTCATTAACTAGGGATGCATGCATGTTGTCTAGTGAAACTTGTAGCAAGGTCAAGTGAGAAAAGGGTATGATCTTTGTTGATATCCATGCATTTAAAAAACCCTAAAAGATTTTGTAATTCAGGAGGGTTTCAAAATAATGAGGATGAGAAATGAAAAAACAAAAGTGACAGCTCATGGTAGTATGAAAGACTGCCCTTGGAGAGTCCATGCTACTCCATTGGTAGATGGTGTCACATTTCAGGTTAAGACATATGTGCCGAATCACAAATGTGTTAAGGCAGATCCTACCAAAGAGGCAAGTAGTGAGTGAATAGCTACAAAAATTGAAAGTGTGTTAAGGGAAAACCCAAGGATGAAGATTAGAGGTATTAGAAGTGAACTTAAAAAGTTTGGTGTCAACCCTCAGTACATGCAAATTTATAGGGCTAGAAAGAAGGCCTTGGAGTCAATAGAGGATAGCTACATTGAGCCATTTCAGAAGATGCCTTATTATGCTAAGCTTGTGTTGGAGAAACATGAGGGGAGTATCGTAACCCTTCAGTCTGATGTAGATGAGTTAGAGGTCATCCATGCTACACCTGTTTTTAAGAGATTTTTTTTGGGGTTGTGTGCTTTGAGAGATAGGTTTTTGGAACGATCTAGTCCATTCCAAGGCTTTGATGGGTGTCATTTTAAAGGGCCATTTGGGGGTGTATTACTAGCTGCCATTAGGTTGGATGGGAATAATGGGTTATTTCCAGTTGCCTTTGTTGTTGTTGAGTCAGAATGCAAGGAATCTTGGAGTTTTTTCTTTGAGAATCTATCAAGGATGTTGAATTGAAATATGTGTATTTGTTATATTATACACAAAGATGGACTGAAATGTAATGCATGTAATTCCTATGGCTGTTGTTGAAATGTAATGCATGTACCTATGGTTGTTGCTGAAATGTAATATAAAGGATATTTTTGTTGATGAAATTTAATATAAGAATATATTTGATTATTTAGGGATGGTGGAGACAATAAATAAGGTCGTACCACATGCTATTAACAGGATATGAGCCAGGCATATCTATGCCAATTTCAGAAGTCAATTTGCAGGGGCTGCCCTGAAAAAGTATTTCTAGCAAGCAGCCAGATCATACAGTGCCGCATGTTTCAATTTTGCACTTTATAAGATAAAAGAGTTGAGACCTACAACATATGATTGGCTTCTCAAAATTCCAGCTGAGACGTGGTCTAGGCATGCATTTGACCATAGACTAAAAAATAATCATGTCACCAACAATCCCTCTGAATCCTTCAACGATTGGGTAGGTAAACTTAAAGTAAACCAATTCTAATATGGGTGGATGGGTTGAGGACCAAACTTATGTGTAGATTGCAAAAGAGAAAAGAGAAGAGCAGCAAATGGCCTGGTGTTGTTGTACCTAATATAGTGAAGGAACTAAACAACATTAAAGAGGAGTCTAGGAGATGTCACCTCTTAGTGGCCGGGGAGCATGAGTTAGACATTCAAGACCAAAATATTCACTACATTATAAACTTGAGGGGAAAAAGATAATTGCCAGGTTTAGGATATATCTGTGATTCCCTGTAGGCATGCAACTTTGGGGGATAAGTTACCGAAGGGAAGATGTAGAAAGTTATTGTGATAGTAGGTTTTCCTTGTCAACATACATGAAATCCTACAAATATTATGTACATCCAATACCAGATCATACCTTTTGACCTTTGGGAGTAGATGTTACCCACACTACTCTTCTGCCTCCAGTTATTAAGAGAATGCCAGGTAGGCTCTGGAAAAACAGAAGAAAGGAACCCAGTGAGGCACCCAATGCAGTCAAAAGATCAAGCATGGTGAACTGTAGGGCATGCAATGAATTAGGACATAACAGAAAAACATGCCCAAGCATTCAAGTATCTTTCAATGCATTTTGTATTTTACAATGCACCAGTACATTTGGTCGTCTTTAATATTGTCTGTATTTTCTTGGTATTTTAGGTTAACAACAGTGGAAGAGACTCAGATCTCAATGTTCCTTTATAACAACTAGAAAGAAAGAGGAGAAAATCCAAAGACATAACAGAAGCTCAAGTTGGAAAGAAAAGGAAAGTTGCCACGGTGCCCCAACCTCCAGCACAAGTTTCATCATCCCAACCTTTGTTCAAAACAAAACAAGTACCTCTAATGCATGCTACGGGTTCATCCTCACAGCCACAACCACCCTCACATCTTGGAGAAACATATCTACCACGAAGTTTTTGGAGAGGAGTAGGAGTCTCCCCACAAAGGAAAATAAGGAGTAAGAACAAGAATGATGACAAAGAACTTGACAGTGAATCATGAACACAACAATGATGATGAAACCGACATTCTAAAGTATTTTGCACAGTTTGAGGAATGACAAGAATGACAATGAATTTAACAAATGATATATTTTGCACAATTTGAGGAATCTGTAATGATGCTTTTGAAATTAACAATGTTTGCACCTAGATTGGCATTTTGAAATATTTCGTGTTTGGGATGTTTTTAATGGAATGATGTATTTCTTTTGTTAAGTTAGCTATGAATTAATCCTATTGTTATATTCATTTGTGAAATATTATTGTTGACGAATTAATCTTGTTCTAATGTTCAGTTGTGAAATATTGTTGTTGATGAATTAATCCATTGTGATGTCCAATTAAACTCCATAGGATTTTGTACGATTCCAAATTGCATTCATTTAATCTTAATAAGAAAATATTACAATTTCACCCAAAAGTCAATATTCAAATAATAATTAGCTCCATCTAATAATTATAATACTTACATTAAGGTCCGCAGGGTATTTTAGTCTGAAAAATATTCAAAATATTTTAAAAACTTAAATAAAAAATAATTTAATTTGTATAAGGTCATTTTGGTCAATTCATCCACAAAATTAAATGAAATTGAGTTATTTGTTAGACAGTTACAAACCTCATAGGCGTATTTATAATTTTTGAAACAATAGGGGGTATTTATAATTATCGCAAATCTCAGAGGAGATAAATGTAATTCACCCCAATAATATTTCATCGCTTTATTTTAAAAAATAAAAATAAAAATCATTACCCTCTCCATACGCTAATAAATAACAGATCTATTCTAGCTTGTCCATTTCATGATTCTATCTCTTACTAAATTCCCAAAAATATTGAAGAAGAGAGGATTAGAACTCGATCGATAGTGTTGATCTATTTTTATTTTTTTTGATAATGAGCAATGAACTATTAATTTGAAAGTACAATAATATTTCTAAAGCGATTAGTTGCTTAGTACAATATTCAGTGCACGTTATAACAAAGGAATAACATATCCACATCTATCAACTCCAATCAGAAGAATAAACAAATATCAAAATAAATTAAACAACTCCGTACATTCATAGGACTCGAACCTACGACCTCTTGATTGTGAAACCTCAACTTCATCACTCGAACAAGAAATGAGCGGTAGTGCTGATCTATTGATTAGTCTATTACTGCAAGATACTAATACCTTGTCCATAAGATTGACTACCAAGGATTACTTTAATCCAGTACGTAATAACATGCCCATGCAACCCTTTTGTTTAAAAAAATATATATATAATAAGAAAAGAAAAGAAAAATTAAAAAGTTTCACGAGTGACAGGCTGACAACAGCAGCAACTAAACCCATTTGATTACTAACTAGTCAACTGATTGTTGAGACCTCCACCACTTGGGAAGTCAACGCTTTTCAACAGAATATCAGCCCTTGATCATTTCTTTAATCCCATATAAAAGGACACAAATCAATGCTAATTATCACACAATTATTATCAATTTGATTCAAGAGTCTTAGGTACTTCCCTAAATCTATATTTAATTTTGTGCTATACGGAACTCATATTTTGTACTTGTATCGAAACCCTCTTTTACTTATGTACGACCTGTTGATGCTTCAATCATTTTTGTTGGAGGAACATGAATGGACATATATTAGAAAATATATGATATTTTGTTATGATTAATTATTATTATGATAAAAAATAAAAAAAATGGTTAAATATTATTAGTCACAGTTATGCATGCAATGGCGATATATTAGTCATTGTTTCAATTGGTCAGGAAAAGATATTAATCATAACTAAAATGATGATAAATATTTTGACTACGATTAAAATTCATTGTAACTAAATACTCTGTACTTAACTAATTAGGACAATGCAATTGTTGGTTACTTGTGGTTAAAATTTAAGTTTTACATTAATTTATTTATTTACTATTATTTTTTAATCTCACTTATTTGTAACATAGGAAGTAGTTTATTTTCTTATAATGAGGATATTACAAAATAAAAACATGTTAGACGTGTCAAATATTTTGATAAAATTTTAAAATTAAATCGTGCTTTATTTTTAAATTTGTAACACTTGTAATATTTTTCGTAAGACATCAAAATAATATTGAAAATTTATCAGTGTGGAATGATGCATGATAATATAATAAAAAAATGTCAGAATTAGAGGAGGACTAACTAGGAGGAGTTAATGTTTCAAAGTGTGGCTAATGTGGCATAGGATTCCGAGTGGGTTGGTTGAAGTTTAGTTGGATAATAGCTTAAATTAATGTTGTAATATTATTATATGAAATCTGCAAATTAAATTATAATAGATTAGACTGCACAGGAAATAGATTATTGGGATAAATTATAACATGTAAATTACCTAACCAAATACTAAATTGTGCCTAGGTCAACCCTAAATATGACTATTATATTTGTTAATTTCAATATAAAGATGATATGTTGGAAACTTGTAAGCACAACATCCTTACTAACAATTTGGTGCTGAATGAAGGTTTAATTAATTGGGGCATGCTTGGTGTCAGTTGAATAAAATTAGGACAGGGTCTCGTTACATTGATAAATTATATATAAAGTCTTATTTTTACTGCAATTGAATTTTGAGCACTTCTGCGGATCGTTTGTTTTCTCAATTTTTATTCTAGCTTTATTATTAGAAAAGAGAAACCATATATATTGTTCGTAGCACCTTCAGTAGTACTAAGTGTTATTATTTACTTTGAAAGTGATATTACACAAATGTCAATTTATGTAATAATCAACAAAATTGAATAAAAATAACTTTATTTTTATAAAAGATGTGGGGTATAATTACCGATACATTACAATCGGTCCACGATAGTTACAATTTCTATTTTCTAAAGGTTTCTATGAATTAGAAATTGTTCAACAATGGTTCACCCCTTCTAAAGTGAGGAGATGGGCTCCTTTTTATACTATCGACTTAAATAATGTAAGTGTCGACTTTTGACTATCTTGCCCATTTTCTCTTTAAAGATGGATATATATATATATATATATATATATGGCAACCCCTTGAGGGGGCTAAGTAGCCTTTTCCTTGGTTCCTCTTTAATGCTTCAGTTCCACGGATGGAGCTCCAATTCCGAGGACCACTCCTCTATTCCAATAATCACAACCTGTTCTTTGAATTATTCCTTGACTAGCCAAAATGGTGGGATGCATGTCAAAACTTCCAATAGATGTTATTTGACTAACTGTGCTTTCCATATCAAAAAGTAAAATTATGTAACTGATGTGGGGTTACCTTAAGATATTATCAAAACATATTCAAATGCTCCCAACTTTATTATTAATTTTTATAATAGGTCGAGATTCGCGTCTTCTTTATTTGGGTTGTACCGATTCAGCTCGGTTCCGACTTGACTTGAACCGAAGCATGTATGTACTTGTGACGATCACAAGATTTTCTCAAGTTAATGGTCACGAGAAATCATATACACATTTATAAATGTTAGCCCTCTATGTTTCAAGTACAGTTTTTGACTCTCCACATTTTCTTACAACATTAAGCTCTTTTCTCCAATGAGTTTACTAACCTAACATAGAAAGGGTATAATAGAGGTCTTCTCAGTGTTGTTCTCACGATTTCTAACCTTGCAGAATATGTTAAGATTCTCAACTTACTTAAGAGTATCTGGATTAGACCCCAAATGAACCTTCTAAATTCGGGCACATCAGTAACTTATATCCAATGTTTCTTGGACCGACCAGTTCGAACGGTCACCAACACGTGTTTGGACCAATTCATATGTTAAAAATCGCAAAAGTTAAAATCGACGCGGACCGTCGAAGTTGGTCGCCTGGTAACCAGTCAAATCGATTTTGACCTTTTCTTATAAAGAACATGGATAATGTAGTGAATATATTCCACTAATCAAATATATAGTTCACTAAAAGGCAATATAGTGAAATATTACAAATAGAGAAGAAAACAAATTGCAAAGAAGATAAATATGCAAGTGCTTAATCTTGACTCATGTTTTTTCAATGTGGGACAATGTGCCACTTCTAACCGCCAATAGAATTTTTCTTCTCTTCTACTTCTCCAAGTTTCTCCAATCTTTTTAGGTTTTCTTTTCTAATTAAAAAAAAAATATGGAGGCAGTCGGTGCTAGCTCTGTTTGATTTAAAAGGGGAAACAACTAAGTATTCCAACTTCAAAAGTTTGGGGGGTTTAAAATTGGCTTAAATTCATTTTTGGTCTCGTAACTTAGGTTGTATGGTATTTTTGTCCTTTAATTTTTCAGCGTAGCATTTTGGTCTTACATCTTTTTAATTTTTGTGATTTTAGTCCTTTTTCTCCAGAGTTCAACCCTTCTTGTCGGAAAATGCATGTGTATCCCATATGACATTTTAAAGTGGGGCTTTTGTTCATATTGACCCATTTCTACCAACACTTTTGTCCTTTAACTTTTTAGGGTAGTATTTTAGTCCTGCATCCTTTTAACTTTGGTGATCTTAATCCTTTTTTTGCCAGAGTTCACGCTTCTCGTCCGTGACGATGAACTCTGACAAACAAAAGGATTGAAATCGCAAAATTATAAGGATGCTCGACCAAAATGATACCCTAGAAAGTTAAATGACGAAAATATCAAATGACCTAAGTTAAGGGATCAAAAATACATTTAATCCTTTAAAATTTTAAATTTTGGTTAACTTGAATTTCGATTATTTTGTTTCCTACAAGAGGTTTGTTGATTTTTTATTGTTAAATTCTCATACATTGTATTCATTTATATATTGTAGCATTTTTATAAATTGTATTTATTTAATGAGTTAGTAGTAAGTGTGGCACATTCTATGTATGTGCATAACTTTTAAAAAAATATTTAGAATAAAATAATTTGATAAATTATACTATTTATTTTTGTAGAGTGAAAAATTATCTAAAAGTATATATATATATATATATAGAATAAAAATGCATGAGAAAAAAATACCTTTTTTCAGTAAACTGAATGAGTGTCTCCTAGAGTTTTGAAGCTGGATCTCGGAACTAAGGACTGTTGATTGGGGTTGTATGCAGGAATCAACAATAATGCTAAAGGTACAGAGATAACCCCCGAAGCCTGACTAAGGAGTGACAAGCAACTAGCCATGTTAAACCAATCTCCTCGCTAAGTTCTTGGTGGGCCGGAAGGAAAAAGGGAAGCAAGAACTCTGGCAAGCATGGTTGCCGATGAGATCAAGAAGAGAGCATGCCAAACAGGAGTGGAAAGAAATGGGTTGGATCTAAAGGACAAGTGGATCCGCCCGGGAGCGCGAGCGGAAGTGAGAAAGCGAGAAAAGGGTGTGTAAATTTAAATCTAATTTAAATAAATGAATCCCAAGGGGTGTACCCTTGGGTGCTCAACCGGGCGTTCGATGTAAAATGTGTAAATATTGGAAACATACATTTAAACACATAGGGCATAGATGTATATTAAATCAATCAAAGCGTAGTAAAACCGTTACCTTTGATTGTTTAGCGTATGCTCCCGGCTACTAGCATTGTTCCTTCTCCGAAATGCTCACGAAATCCAAATGTATGGATTCTCCAAAGGTGATCCACACCACACCGGAAGAAACACACGTTCTTCTTGCTAGAAAAGAATGGGTTTAAGAAGGAATCGGTTTAAGAGAAGAACACTATGAATTAGTGCTCTCTTAAACTTACTTTATTCTTCTTCTTGATTCAAAATCAAGTGAAGAACACAAGTGTGAAAGAGGGAGAGAGGCCGAGAGTTGAGAGAGAGGAAAGGGACTTTTTGTCTTCTCTTTTTCCTAGAAAAAGATGAATAATGAATTACTTAGGCTTGGTGTTGTATATTCTCATATATATACATAATTAATGTGATTATTAGAATATGTCTAGGTTCATCCAAGGATGTCTAGATTCATTCCAATCAATCATCATCAATTCTTCAATCAAGTCTACCAAAATTTATGGTATGATTAAATCATACCAAAAGGGAAGAGCTTGATTGGAGTTGATTTGTCTCTTTCCAAAAGAGATAAATCAACATACCACCTAGCATGAAACATGGCTGATTTTGCTTCCTCCAAGGGAGCATGTCGGCCATGTTTAAATAAGGGAAGAAGTCCAACTTCTTCCTATTCCAAAATAGGAATTATTTCTCCTCTCGAGTAAATTTAACGGATCGGGTTTTATCGTAATCCAATTATGACGAACCCAACATTAAATCCAATTTAATGTCCATTTAAATTATTCTCGTTGATCTTTTAATCCAATTAGAAGATCCAACGTCTCAACGTCTCAACTTTCCATATTTAATCGAAAATCCAATTTACCGATTAAACGAAGGCCCGATACAATATCGGCCCGTCCATCCAATGGACTTTCCTTTAAGTAATCCAATTACTTATTTATCCTTTGAGATTGACTCCAAGTCGATCTCTCAACCTCCTCGGTGATTTGTGTGTGACCCTTTAGGTTCACCCTCAGCTAGACTTGGGCCCGTGTCCCACAAGGGCCCGTTACCATGGGTGGCCGTCTAGCAACGGTCCATGGCACTAGAGACTAGGTGAATTGGCGTGAACATTTAGGCGTTGATTCCATACGGGTACGATCCTTCCGTCTACCGTCTACCGTCTCCCGGCCTTAGTCTAGGGTATGGAATTGGGCATCGGTTCCCATCCTTGACTAGGCATCTATGCTTACTACTCGAGACCACGTATGCTTCATTGCGTCGACACAGGAAACCATTCCCTGTTCGACCAACCACTGTGGCCACAGCTTCAAACAGCATGAACGTGTCTCCGAGTGCATAGGAGATACCTCTGTCACATACTGACAGGGGACGGATCCTCTTCTTGGAATCCACCGTCCTCGTTACACATTCCAACCGCACTGGACAAGGCTTATGATAATCATCTTACAGAATGATTACCTCTCGCCAGATCCAAGATACAGCCGTCATGTGCACGCGACTGCCATGATCCCTCAAGTCTAAGGATTACTCTCGTACTATCGGAATCGGGGAAAATCAATCATACCAACCAAGCCTCCAAGACTTCCATATGATGATCCCCGCGAGTCAGTCCAGTTGGATTGACCCCAGTCGACCAACCCATCAAGATCGTGTAGGCGTCCCACGCCTGTCGCTGATGAAACACGGCACTCATCCAATGAACACGACTCTTGACGCAAGTCTCAATAGGATTCTTGATGTCCTGTCTCGAGGTCCTCGACTTGGAACGTTTCAGACCCAACTCTTAATCAGTTGGTTTCATGACCACCATCCAATGCGTGGCCCAACTATACGAGTTGTTATCCATGGTCTATGGGCTTTGTTGCGATATAAGTTAAACACCGTTTTAACAAATGTGAAATGAGCGCAACAAAAGTAAGCACCAGAAGTGACAAATACTCATTTTATTCATCACATAATAATATTACATTTACATCAAGTTGTCAGATAGGTTATAAATCGCCAAACCTATTGGCTTTCTGGTCACCTATTCTAACAATCTCCCACTTGACCTAAAGCCAATCACCCATTGACCTCAAACCTTTTATTCAGATGGTGAGTGTGGGCAACTTGCGACATGGGCTTAGCAAGTGGATCTGCTATGTTTTCTGCGGAGCTTACTCGGTCCAACCGAACGTCACTCCTTCTATCCATCTCTCTAAGTAGATGGTAGCGTCTAAGAATACGCTTGGATCGTGATGAGATCTCGGTTCCTTTGCTAGCGCTATCGCCCCGTTGTTATCATAAAAGATAATTACAGGCTTAGCAATGCTAGGTACTATATCCAACCCTTGGATGCAGCTCATCAACCAAACCACTCCTTAGTAGCTTCCAAAGCCGCTATGTATTCAAAACTCTATGGTGGAGTCCGCCGTGGTAGCCTGCTTGGAACTCTTTCAAGCAACCACGCCACCATTAAGTCTGAACACATAACCAGACTGAGACTTGGCATCATCGTCATCCGACTGGAAGCTAGCGTCGCTATAGCCTTTCAGTATCAACTCTCCATCACCGTAGATTAAGAACATGTCCTTAGTCCTTTTCAGGTACTTCAGGATAGTCTTGACTGCACTCCAGTGTGCCTCCCCAGCACACGACTGATATCGACTTGTTACGCTCAAAGCGGAAGCCACATCAGGTCTAGTGCACTGAACAGCATACTGTATGCTGCCTACGGCTGAAGCATAGGGGATGTCCAACATCCGTTTAAGCTCCTCATCAGTCTTAGGAGACTGCTTCTTAGATAACTTAATTCCATGCCTCATAGGAAGGAATCCTCGTTTTGAGTTCTCCATCTTGAATCTCTTCAAGACTTTCTCAATATACGAGGACTGGGCCATTCCTAACATCCTTCTAGATCTATCCCTGTAGACCTTGATGCCAAGGATGTAGGATGCCTTGCCCATATCCTTCGGGAAGCTTGTTTGAGGCCATAGATGGACCTTTGGAGACGGCAGACCTTCTGCTCTTCTCCAACAGTTGTGAAACCTTCCGGCTGATCCATATAGATATCTTCCTCTACAAAACCGTTGAGGAAGGCCGTTTTCACGTCCATCTGCCATATTTCATAGTCATAGCATGCTGCTATGGCAAGCAGTATCCGAATGGACTTGGCCATTGCTACGGGCGAATAGGTTTCCTCAAAATCGACCCCGGGTCGTTGAGTGTAACCTTTCGCCACAAGCCTGGCTTTGAAGGTTGTAACCTCCCCGTCAGCTCCAAGCTTAAGTTTGTAGATCCATTTACACCCTACGGGTTTTACCCCTTTGGGTGGGTCTACTAGGGTCCAAACCTTGTTTGTACCCATCGAATCCATCTCGGATTTCATGGCCTCAAGCCACTTGTCCGAATCGATGTTCGACATCGCTTCTCCGTATGTCTTTGGATCATTATCCAACTGACCGGTCAAGCCCAAAAATCTATACCTATCAGGTGCATGGGATACTGTGGCCGACCTACGAAGGACTAGAACAATATCAGTGGGAACCACTGGCTCAAATGTTACTGCCGCCTCATGGGGTACCTCACTTGATTCCTCAAGGAGTACCTCATCGCGTCGACTATTCGATGGAAAATCCTTTTCCAAGAACACTGCGTTTCGCGAGACAAAAACATTTTGCTCGGAGGGATCATAGAAATAATACCCCGCAGTTTCTTTTGGATAGCCGATGAACCTGCATAAATTAGACCTTGAGTCCAGTTTATCTCCCATTAATCTCTTGACATATGCGGGGCAACCCCACACTTTCAAGTATTTGTAGGAGGCAGGCTTGCCATGCCATATCTCATATGGCGTCTGGGATACCTTTCTAGATGGCACCAAGTTCAAAACTTGCTGTCTCCAAGCCTGAGGATCACATCCCCTTCACCAAACTTTTTGCTTCTTCTCATTACCTGCAAATCATTGCAAATACGAGCTCCACAACTGATATCTAATACCCAAGAAGCATTATTAGCAACCATGTTAATTTCAACAACGAAAATACCTTGGATTGTTGTAAGAAACTTCTTGCAATTCCTCTTCCAATGGCCTTTTTCGTGGCAGTGATGACACTCATCATTTGCTGGATTGACCTTGATTATCTTCTTCCCTTGCCCTTCCCTCGGCCGTCTTTATTTCTTTTCTTCCTCCCCTTTTCATTTCTCCTCCATTTCTTGCCCCTTTTGGTCATGGAGGAAGATGTGGATGGGGTTGCTAGCATTACTGGTGCAGGTTTCTTTATAGTAGCCTCGTATTGCATAAGCATATTGAGCAATTCAGGAACAGTATTCTCAAGACCGTTCATATTGTAATTAACAATAAATTGATCAAAAGCCGGCGATAATGATTGTAATATCACATCTGTGTAGGAGTCATTATTCATGCCTGCGTTCAAAGATTCTAACTTCTCAATGAGAGAAAGCATCTTGACGCCGTGGTCATGAACAGACAACCCCTCAGTCATCTTTGTCCGATAGAACTCCTTTGATGCTGCATATCTTATATGCCGATCTCGTACTGCAAATAACTCTTGTAAGCGTACAAAGATCTCAGATGCATGCTTAAGGTGTTTGTGTTGCACATAGATGCCAGCACAAGGCAACGGGCCTGAAGGTCATCATCGATCCAACATTGGAACGTCACACGTTCTTTCTCAGTCGAATCCTCGGGAAGCTCAGTCGGAGGATGAGATTCCAACACATAAGAGCGTTTCTCGGAATGCAAAATGATTTTGAGATTCCTAAGCCGGTCAGCATAGTTGGTTCCAACAAGTTTGTTTGTCTCAAATATGGTAGCAAGTGGACTTTTAGACATTTTCGATCTACAAGAAAGAAAAGAAGAAACAATGGAGATTTTAGCATTCTTTCAGTCAATGTTAATTAAATTACGATATGGTCTTTAATCATAAATTGCTCCCACTATCTCTTCAAAATTTCATAAACCCCCAAATGGACTTTCAAGAAATATTTTTCCTAGTGGGCTTGAGGTCCATAGAACGAATTTCATACCCCCGTTGTTACGATTCGCATGAAAACAATTATATGGGAGGTGACTTTCACAATTCTAATCTTATGAGATGCCCAAGATATTTTACCTCATTTTTCACACAATTCCAAGGTCTCCAAGTGAATTATGTTACTCCATGTTAAGCCAAACCCATCGACCGAAAGACCCCCTACTATCGCCCTCCACGACTCGTGAGACAGAATGATAGTAGGTAATCTACTTGTTCATAGTGATAGTACAGTTTTTCACTACTTCCAAATCATTCCACGACTCGTGAGACAATGAATTGAAAGGTGATAGCGTCTCATACTTTGTCACTAGGATTGAAGGTCTGGATTATCAAATCTAATTTGATTTTATCCATCACGGGCTTAATATTTTAACTTAGGCACTCTAAGTAAGGGTTCAAACCATTTGTTTACGCAAGACCTCATCACGATGTTTTATTCTTGTTTGCTTGTTTATCATATACAATGTAAAGTGTAGGTATGAAAGTCAAGCAGAGCCATTAAACATATATACAAGAAATAAAACCTAGCATACCCTTGTTGGATGATCATGAGCCTGTAGTTATCCCATACATTTATTACATAAAGATATCACATATCATATATGCAAAAAATATCATGTATATATATATATAGATCCAACAAAATAAAAGAATTTTTTCTTATGTTAAATCACATGATGTTTTTCATGGAATGAAATTGAATTTAATTCATGGGCACTTGATTCATAATGTCAAATTAACTTGGACTTTCCAAGAAATTGTCCTAATCAATATGAGGAGAATATGTTGAATTTTCCTAATCAAATTGAAAGTGAAAATCCAATTTTCTTTCTCAATTTATATCCATATATAAATTAAGAATATACTATATATATATATATATTATTATCCTCAAATAAAAACAGAGTTGAAAATATACAAAAATCGCTATTAAATCCAACCATGTAGGCGGAAGATAAATCCGGCCATGTAGGCAGAAGATAAATCGGGCCATGTAGGCGGAAGGTAAAACACAATAGAATCAAATTTCAAAAATTGAAATATGCCCAAGAATTAATTTCAACACATCAAGAGATTAACACATAAAATTAAATCGTTAAGCAATTTAATCAGATTAAATCACATAAAACCAAAATAAATTCAATTGACTTGCATGACCGGGCTCTGATACCACTGTTAGCTTCGTATAAGCGCCGAGACGTTAAATGCAGTAAAAATTAAAATTTTAATTAGAAAATAATATTATAATTAGCGATCAAATCAGCCATCTCATTGCTATTACGATGTGGATCTCATGCATAAAAGGATGTCAATTGAATGGTTAAGAGAAACCAACATTTCTTTCTCTTCGATTGATGTCGATTACTTGAACTTTTTCAAGAACGGTTACCTTAAAAAACAATGAAACGCCAAAATGGAATCGTCTTTTAATTGTTGTTCACGGTAGGAACACAAGTGTCTTCCCTCTACAGCTAGTCCACACCACCTATGATGGAATACCCTCAAACCTAAGCTAGTAGGTATTGGAGGATTAAGGTAGATCAACTATTGATCTAGGGAGAAATCAAGGGCATTCTTCTCTTTTGTAGATGAGAAATGAACATAAGACCAATGCTAAAGTGAAAGCTATACTTTCTAGCTTTGAAGGAGAGAAACTCTAAGAGCTAGAGAGCAAAAGAAAAGCAAGAGTTTTTGTATTATTGCATGTAAAAAATGGTATATAAATCTCTTGCCTTCTACCCCTTTTTATAGGCATTTCTTTGCACTAGATACAATGAATGTAGACAAGCCCTTTTGTCTTGCTCTTAGATAACACTTGTCTTCTTTATAGACAAGTTCTAGAATGACTCATCTTTTCTCCTTTTACACTTATCTTCTTTTTAGACAAGCTTTAGCATGACTAATATTTCTTCTTCATCAAAAGATGAAAATAAGTCATGTCTATGTTCAACGAATTTTATTTTTTGGGGCTTGTGGGCTTGGGCTAAGGTCTTCGACTTTATCTTAATTCTCAATTGGACTAAGTCCAATTTTAATTAATTCTCAACTAATTATTTAGCCCATGATATTTAATTCTTTAATTAAATATAAGCCCAAATCAATTAATCTAATTAATTGATTTTCAAGCTCAAATAGATTAATGTTATTTAATCTATCACAAGTCTTACTTAATCAAATTAATGCTTGTGAATTTAGACTCTAAATTAAATAATCATATTATTTAATATTCCCATGAAATGATTCCATGAGTCATTTCAATCAATTAATTTAACTCCTTAAATTAATTGATTTATTCTCCATAATTAATTCTATAAATTAATTCCAATAATTCCATCATGAATTTGTGTGTGACCCTTTAGGTTCACTACTCAGCTAGACTTGGGCTTGTATCACATATACAATTTAATTAGTATTTTACATGCATTAGATTAATTAGATCTAATCATAATTAATCACCCTCAATTAACTCCTTAATTGGAGGGTACCCGTCACCATGGGTGGCCATCTAGCAATGGTTCATGGCACTAGAGAATAGGTGAATTATTACGTGAACCTGTGAGCTATGCGTACCATGCAGATATGGTCCCTCCGCTACTAACCTCCCGATCAAAGTCTAGGGCATGGAATTATTTACCAGTTCCCATTATCGACTTTGATGTCTATGTATGAACTCTTCAAGTGATGCTTCCAATTTATCAATATAGGAAAAACCCTTTCTCCAATTTGATCAACAGCCATGGCCATGGGCTTCGCGCAACGCATAATGTAGTGAAAATAGGAGGTTCGTTATCATCTCATGACAAGTAACAGATCCTATCTTAGAACTCACCAACCTCCATGCATGCTTCAACTATGTCTGAAACATGACCGTATAGTGATCCAGAATGAAACCTGAGACCACATTGGACATGATCAAGTCATAGCCGTCCTATGCACAAGGTTACTGTGGAACCTCAAGTCTAAAGACTAGTTTGTGCTCTATCGCAGCCTAGGAGTTCTAGTCATATCGATCATGCCATATAGGGCTTCCATATGACAACTCCTGCGAGTCAATTCAGTGAACTTGATAACTCATTATCAAGCACCCACTAAAGTGTGCAGACGTCATACGTCTCTATCTATGAAACTCGACATTCATTATATGAATGCATCACTTAGTGCAAGTCTTTAAGGAATTGTCGATGCTCTGTCTCAACTGATTCATCAACTTGGAATATTTTAGATCAAACAATAAAGGTTTGTTTGATGGTCGCCATCATATGCGCGAGCCAACCTTGTAGCATAATTGATCTAAGGGCTTTAACCAAATGCTCATATAAATATAATGTTTAAATATATTTTTATTAAAATTGTAGAAAAATCACTCGAGGCAAATTGCATTATTCCTCCTCTGTGTAAAAAACTTAAGAAACCTCTCCCTACGCATTGTAGTCCAAAAAATTTTAAGAATAAAATAAAAAATAATTCAATGCATAAGGGCATTTTTGTCAGTTTACTCATAAAAATGGATGGTAATGGGTTATTTGTTAGACGGTTGCAAACCTCAGGGGGATATTTGTAATTTCTCAAACAACGAGGGAGTATTTGTAATTATGTCAAACCTCAGGGGAGGTAGATGTAATTTACCCTATAATATTTAAAGCGTATGATGAAGATGGCCAAAGAACATTTCTTAAATTAACATATTATTGAAAAAGATCATTTAGAATAGTTTACAAAGAGTCAATCAATTGGCTTGACAGTCACCTATTCTAACAGAAACATCACTGGTGAACAACTCGGGCGCAGCCCGCTAAGCCGAGGCACTACCTCAGACCGAGAGGGGGGCCATCTACCCCAACTCGAGGCGCAACCTCGAGTTATAGGGGAACCTCACCCCCTCCTCCCCCCCTCCCCCAGCTCGAGGCGCCCCCTCTTCAACTTAGGGCAGTTCCCCTGCGTGTCGTTGCGCGCCGGCCAACACCGGTCGGTCAATGTACCTCGCGGCCCAACCCCCACCACCCCCATCAACATTCTCTTCACTGGACATTGCAAAATCTTGGAGAGAAGATACAAAATGCAAGAGACTGAATTTGAAAGTCAATGAAAACTAGAGAGAAAGAGTGAATTTACATTTGAAAGCCATGAGTTTTGGGTAAAATATGCTCTTGGAGGGGTGAGGGAGGTGGAGTGAATGTGCTGAGGAGGGTGGACGGAGAACAATTAATGGATTCCCACCCACCCTCTACTGTATAGTCAATGCTTTAATTTTTTCTTGCAGAGATGTCTTACTCTCGTCCAAATTACTGCTTCTGGCTAAGTATTCCGTCTGAGAGTGGGGGGTTGTATGATGTATATGATAACAATAATCATTTACTTAAAAGGGTATAAGAGTAATTTTCTTATGTAAAAATCACATAATAAATATATACACCCTATCACACCATAAAACTACCAATACCACTATAAATACCCCATACATTATTATGTTACTATTCATGATTTGACTAGACGCACTACTCAAAAATTATCTCATTATACTAAAAATCAGACTTGAGAAGTGTTAGTGTGTCCTAGTAATTTTTTCGTTCTTTCCTTGACTCAAAACCACATCCGCATCAACCTGGAAAGTGCAAATAATGCACTGAAAAAGATGAAAAATGCATTTCCCTCTCCTCCATTACTGCTTTGGCTGAGTTTGAGGTAGGACATGGTGGATTCTTTGGGGAATGAGAGGCAGTGACCTTTGGATGAGAGAAGATGAGTGAAGGAGATGAGGACAGGTGATGGAGGGAAGGATGCGGCAGAGGGAGGGTGGTGGCAAAAAGGGGTGGACGACGACGATGTGCAAAGGAGAGGCGATGGTGACGCACAATTAAGGAGTAAGGTGGTCACAGTGGGGCAGAGTGGTGATGGTGTTGTTTGCGGTGCGACGGAGGGATGGGATGGTAGCAGATTAGAGGTAGGGCAGCAGAACTGAGTGGAAGTGTGGAATGGAGGGGGCTGTGATTCTCGCGTGCATGTAGGTGGTGGTGGGCGGTTGAAGGCCACGTTTGGGCTGGAGGTTGCATGGATCCGCGGTGGCATATTTGTTTTCTTTTTTTTCTTTTTTTTTTCTTTTTGAAAATTAAAGAAGACGATGCCATTTTCAACTTTAGTTTGATATTAATTTGTTTTTATTATTTATTTTTTTTAACCATGTTTTTATTTTTCATTGAAAAAATTATATTTCAATAGCTAAATTTGAAAAAAGATTGTGATTTCGTTAAGTATATTTGATTAGAAAATGATCAAGTAAAATTTCTTATTAATAAAACAAAGTTACTTTTTCAGTTGGGAGTTTCACCAAAATTGCACTTTGCAAAATTCATTTTATTGATAGAAGATTTAAAATTTGAATATTTTCGACTTGGGACTGTTGAGTAATTTGTCGTCATGTCAGTACGACCAAACAATTGAGGATAAAATCTAATTTATTATTTTGAAAAATGTCTTAAATCATATGGAAATTGTTAAGAGAAAGATAAAAAAAATTGCTGAAAAAATATATATATAATAATATTAAAAATATTTAATTATGTATTTATAAACTATAATATTATATATATATATATATTTGTATATAATTTTTGTATCATTAATTACAATAACCTCCCCAGAGGTTTGGCAAAATTATGGATACCCCTCGTTGTTTCAAAAAATTATAAATATCCCCTTGAGGTTTGTAATTTTTAACCAATGGTCTGAAATGACACATTTTGCCCTTGATTTTTTTTTAAAAAATTATAGAAAAACAGCCGAGACAAATTACATTATTGCTCCTCTAAGTAAAAAACATAAGAAATATCTCCCTGCACATTTTTGTCCAAAATAATTTAGAAAATTTTAAAAAATAATTTAATTTGAACAACGGCATTTTGGTCAGTTATTTGTTGACGATTACAAATCTCAGAGGGTATTTATAATTTTTAAAACAACGAGAGAGTATCCATAATTATACCAACTTTATGAGAGGTCATTGTAATTTACCCTTAATTTAAACTGAAAGAGGAGAGAAGATTAAACTTGTTAACATATTTGATATAGTCTTTTTGTCTTATCTGTAGGTACAAATGTAATTTTACATTTTAATCCTATTTGTATGTTATGAAAGCTAGTAAACATGCAAGACAAATAATTGAACAATTTTTCCTTCAGTAAACTCATCCTGACATATCACCATTTTAATCATAATTTAATATATTTCCATGTTTATTGTATCCAAGCAGTAAACATGGACTAAAGAGAACAAGCCAACAATAATACTATTGTGAAAAGTGTTTATTGCAGTAAGCTTGAATCTCTTAAAAAATATACGAGATATCTACATTTCAACTTGAAAATTTATTTGAACTTTTCAACTGTAATTTGTACTATTTACAACAGTTACTAGATAAGATTGTATCGATCTCTTATAATTTTATTAGTATATATGTCTTTCATAATGAAAGTCGAGTTTGATAAAAAGAAATGCTTAATTATGACAAATAACTCCATTGTAACGTACAGTGTTAGGTAACTTCAAAGAATTTTCGAAGAACTTCATACGTTACCAATAAGAAAAATGACAAGCATTACTATAACTGATTTCATATTGCATCATTGAGGGTTGTATTTCTTAAATTGAGTCAAAAAATAAAAGAAACTTAAAAATGTGGGATAATTATAATGCCCTCCCTTGAAATTTGGTATAATTACATATAAATCCCCTATAATTTGATAAATTATATATGGTACTCCTAACGTTTGTTTCTGTCTCACAAATAGATACTTCTATTAGTCAAAATTTAACGAATTTGTTCCATATTTACCCCCACTCCCTGGCCCCGATTGACTTATTACTTATTTATTACAGGTCAAACAAACCATCTTCTGACCAAACTACAGTTATCAGGGTAAAGATAAACCTTATATGCATTAACATGTGAAAGTATATGTATAAGGATAGTTTTATTCAAAAATATTTGTTAGACATGCAATAAGTCAATTGAGAATTAAATATAAATTTTCATTCAATTTTTTTTTGTTAATATCAACAAATTAGGTGAATTTTGATTAAATGAGAATTTATTTGTTAGATAGAAACAAACGTCATAAATATTAAATATAATTTACCAATCAAAAGAAATCCGCTTATAATTATACCAAACCCTATAAATATAGATAACAAACTTTAAACCCTAAAATATAATTACTATGAAGACAAGTTGAAGCTCTCTCCTCATCTATATAAAGGGGGCCTGTGGACCGCGATACACTAGCGTGGTGACTTGCTGGTTGCAGCCAAACTGGGGTTCGTCTTCCCCCGTCTGTTGGCACCAATTTCGCGCCTGATCCGTTGGAGACAGCCTCATTCTGGCTAGTGGAACCTCAACTCTGACGGCGCCTCCAAGGGGAATCCGAGACCCTCGAGCGCAGGCAGGGTTCTTAGGGACAGCCGAGGCCGTCTGATATTAGCCTTTGCGGACTTTTTGGATGAGCAGACGAACACATACGCGGAACTATATGCCGTCGTTCGGGGGATTGCGATGGCCTGTGAATCTGGATGTGAGCGGCTCTGGGTGGAACTTGATGCAAAGGTTGTCCTACAGATTATTTTGAGGGGTGAAGGAGGGTGGAACCTTCAGAATCTCCTCACCCAACTACGGATATTGCGGCGTCAAATGACGTTGGAATTCACACATGTATAAAGAGAAGGAAATCGGTCGGCGGATTTCTTGGCCAACTTGGCGGTACAACAGCCCACAAGGCGCGTTCTCACCAGCGCGGAAGGGATGTTGTGCTCGCTCCTCCGTCTCGACAATTTGTTTCCTAGTTTTTGTATATAAATAGGCAGTACAGAGTATAGGATCCTCGATTTTGACATGATCTTGTAATTGCTTTCTTTCGATTAATAAATGAGTAGGGGTCTGATCAAACCTCCGCCACGGCAACGACGATTTTAACAAAAAAAAAAAGTTGAAGTTCTCTCCTCGTACTTTCGAGGCTCTTACAGAGAATTATATACACATATAAACTTAAATTAACAATTTTAGTTGAAACAACTTATTTTATAAAACTTTATAAAATGGAGTATTATTTTTATTTTTATATTGTGATTAACACTCTAGGCACACTCTGTATTCAACTTCTTGTGGAAATCAAGTCCGGCCACGTTCGACTAATTTTATGACAAGTATTATTATATTTACCATGTAATTGATTATTCCTTTTAAATATACTAGAAAGTATGACGTGCGATGCACGTGTACAAATATATTTTTAGAAGTAAATATATTATTTATATTAATTTCATGATATTATTTATATTTTTTTCATTGAAACATTACTATTATACAATTATATTTTCAAATAAATTGATAGTAATTATTTAAATTGATAAAGAAATTATTCAATTCTATTATTTATAATTCACTTTCTAAATTTAATTGGCACTATTGAATAAAAAGAATTTTCCCAAAATTGAAATTTGTATTTCGTATATTCACTAATAATTATTTCATTATTATGTATCAAACCAATTAATATAAAATTAAAATAATAATATTCAAAAAATTAATATTAAAATATAAATAATTAGTCAAAACTCCTTATCTTGGATAAAAGAAATTCCAATTTAATAAAATAAATTGATCAACTTTATTTGTAGGTTTTATTATGCTTATTGTCTGTTGTTTAATTTTGTTTTATTTTTTGTTACACTTTGTATGTGTGTGCTGTATGTTTTCTTTTTACTATTATATTTGAATATCATTTATTTTTAATTTATTGACACTATTACAAACTAATTATTTATTGACTATTTTTATAAAACTATAATCAAATTGGACCATTGTATTAATATTTGTACTGTAAGATCCTATAATGTATGTTAATCATATTTCAGTATCAACTTTTTTATATTGTCAAAGCATTATTTACATGCTTTATTAGCTTCTAAATTTTGAAGTATTATTGTTTAAAATTTTATTTTTCACCTTTATAAAAGAAACAATAGATGTAAAAGTAAAACATTCAGGATTATCTAATAATAAAAAAATCAAGTGCTAAGAGATTCACTGAATAGTTGAATTTTCATAAGCAATTTCAATTTAATAATATTCTATTCATATATAAATTGTTATTCTCTTTAGTACTCATGCTTTTTAAATTTTTAAGTAATTTTTATAAATTTATTACTGGAAAAATATATTAATCTCATTGGATTATTTATTTATCATATTTTTTTCTAATTTCAACATAATTAACTCAGTTTTTATTTACGACTTTATTGTACTAAGTTTATTCTCAAAATTTATTAATTTTCTTAACATGAAAATGTAATTATACTAATGTGTTAGTATATAATTATTTTAAACTTTTATACTTTTAATTATTATTGTGTTAATGTTTACTTACCATTTGACTTTTCTTATTTTCATAAGGGGAAACAACATTTTTTAGTTTGTAACTTAGGCTTTTTCCATTTTAATTTGGTTCATTATTTTTGGGATTCTCACTTTCGGTCCCGTAAATATTAAAAAGTAGCAGTTTTGGTTCCATAACACCTTTCCCTTTGGATATTCAAAAGAAAATGCCACGAGAGCGTTAAGTATATAATAATACATGGGGACCAAATGTTACAACTTTTATGCACCTTTTAAATCATAAAAATAGTTATATATGTCTCGTTAGAATCTACAATTATGTTAGTTGATTTGCTACTCAATAAGATAAGGTTTTAAATTAAATTATTTATTATAGTACTATTTATACTCGTCTTCAATGTAAATGTTTTGGGGGTGCAGGGGGAGTGGACATGGTGTTTTTACCCTATTAATATTGAAATAAAATCAATTCGTTAGCTCTTTTTTAAATTTTCAATAGCACTTCTGATTTATCAGATTGATAATTTTATTTGTAATTAAATTTTGATACTTATTCGTTATTTCATTTTAGAAGAAATTCCATTTTAATAAACTTGATCAATTTTTATTCATAGGTTTTATTGTGCGTGTCTCTTGGCTATTGTTTGATTTTGCTATATTATGTCTGTGTATGTAATATATTTCTTTTACTATATTTTGAATGTCGTTGATTTTAATTTATTGACACTAAATGATTACAAACTAATTATTTATTGACTATTATTATAAAAATATCATTTAATTGGTAATATTACCAATATTTTGTATTGTAAGATCCAAATGTTAATTATATTTCAGTATCAATTTTTAAATATTGACAAAGTATTATTTACATGCTTTATTACCTTCTAAATTTTGCAATATTATTGTAAAAAAATTTATTTTTGCCTTCATATTGCAATTTTTAATTCCATATGTTTTTAGTTTAACTTCTTAATCTTATTTTTATATGCACCGATTGGTATAATCTATTTCATATTCAATAATATATTATGTTACAACTTAATTTTTTATGTCACATTTGTTGTTGTAATACTTTTATTTTATTAATTAATATAAAAAAAAAAACAAAAGATGTAAAAGTAAAGCATCCAGGATGATCCAATAGTAAAAAATCAAGTACTAAAAGATTCACTCAATAGTTGAATTTTCACAAGTAATTTCAATTTAATAATATCATATCCATATATCAATTTTAATTTGTAATCATATTTTGATATTTATTTGTTATTATATATATATATATATTTAAGTTTGGATTAGTATTTTATATATTATTCATGTGTAGTTTATTTTAAATTTTAATGTATCATGGTAAATTAAAACTTTCTTAATATAATTAAGATTTCTTCTAGCAAAGCAATTGTGTTGAAATATTATTTGGCATATTAATATTTTTTAGTTGAATTTGTTATTCATTCTCTAAGTAGTTTAGAGAAATTAAGACTTTTAAACATTTTTCTTATAAAATTTTATTTTTCTGTAACTAATTTTATAATATAATTGTCTGTAAATGTTACTAAAATTTAATGTGTGATAGGTCTATATAATTGGGCTCATTCATGATTCATGATTAGAAGTAGTTATATGGAGGAGGTTTAGAATATTCAGAATTCTAAATTGTTAAAAATTCCAGAATCTATAATATAATAATTAATAATATTTAAATGAGGGTATATTTGTCTTTTCACAATGGAGAACAAACAGTTTGAGTATTCACACATTTATATAGAGTATAGATATCAACAACACAGTGAACATCATATATTTATTAT
Source organism: Sesamum alatum (assembly GCA_034509735.1). Classification (NCBI taxonomy): domain Eukaryota; kingdom Viridiplantae; phylum Streptophyta; class Magnoliopsida; order Lamiales; family Pedaliaceae; genus Sesamum; species Sesamum alatum. The sequence continues at coordinate 40,817,728 of JACGWO010000001.1, forward strand.
GTAATTGATTTAAATTTTACCAAAATTGAGTCAGATTAAAAACAGGATTTTGGCTATTTTGTCGCCTGAAAATGCAAAAAGGAGGGTTGTACAAAAAATATAAAAGGTTGGGAGGGGCGGTGTAAAAATTAGAAGGTTGGGGGGCAAAGTGCTCTCGACCCTATAGGTTGGGGGGGTGTCCGCAATTTACTCTTGTGTTTAATCCATAAGGAACTTGCAAGATGTTAAAGATCTGGATTAGATTTACTGTATATTACAGTTCTTAAATTTCACCCAAAATGAACTGGCTTACGTTGTTTTCCAAAACAGAAACTAGTTTGTCAGGGGTATCACTTTCGAGCTCATCACTGTCTTGCATCAAGGTAAATAATTAGATTATGAACGTCAAGCGTGCAATATTACTAAACTATAAAGGGCATGCTAGACGTCGGAAAAGGAAAGCATTTAAGAGGTACTTAAGTGACACAATCCATGATTTGGTAAGATATCCATCATTTGAAACTAAAGCCGACATTTTCATCAGTTGCACTTCACAATTTCAAAAGGTCTGGCATTAGACCTAACTCATTAGCAATCCAATAATGCTAGATGGTTATCCATTTGGGAACCAGTTTACATCAGAAATAGCATTTTTAGATAAAAAATTGAACAGAAAACTAGAATCAGTATGTTCAAATAACCAACTTTCTTCACCCCTTCTGTTTTATGGTAAAAGAAAATTCTTCGAGAAAGACATAATGCACCACATGAGTTCAGATATGTAATACTAGAGTAATATATTATGAGGAGTACACACCAATCCAGCTATCTTTATCACGATAGCAGGATTTGAATTCAGTCCCTTCACCAAAGTGGTAGCGAGCTACTTTAACATGGAAAGCTTCTTATCCTTACGTGTATCAACTATAATAACATTTGGCCTTAGCCCCTCCACATCCAAAGCATGAAGCTCATCTATAGAGGGTATAGTATGAAAGAGCTCCTTAAATCTTCTTTCCTACAAATGTGAAGCATTACCCAAGAACTGAATTGGCAACTTATAAACTATGCCATAAGCTTACAACATTAAAGACTAAATTATTTCATACAACATGAAGTTAGTTTACATATTTAAATTACCACTTTCAGAAATATGTGATGCCTGACAAAGAAGAGAAAGAAATCATGCGATTAGCAATAAATTTTGGCCAGTTATGGGACAGCAGAAATCTCTTTATTAGAGGAAAACGAATAAGAAAAAAAAAAAAGAACAAAAGAGCATTTCATGCTAGTAGGAAAAAGAATTAGGAAGTATGTTTTGCCATTATGCTCAATATGGAAGTTCCAAAAGACTCCCAATAGTCCACAGAGACTTGGCAAATGGTTCCTTCAGTCTTAAGTGTTACAAAATTATATGTCGGTAAATAATAGAATAGAGAACAAAACAGGATTACAAACTCTTGGTATTACACCAAAAATCATTTTAGACACTGTTTAATTCTCTTGCTCATGAAATAGACACAATGTGATCTGAATTATCAGGGCTAAAATATCCACCAGACAGAAAAGAATAAAAGTGGAACACAACAAAAGGTAAAGATAAACCAAATCTAAGCAAGAATCCTTCGGTTGCAAACCCTCTTTCTTTATAACTTGGAGAAACAAAGAATTGTAGCGTATCTAAAAATTTATAGGCCCACTTACTGGATTGACAAAATAGAAACCATCAGGAATTGCATCAGTTATCTTTCCAGTATCCCACAAAGTCTGCGACGCTATTTGAAATATTAGACTCCCAGAGTCAGGCTAACTACTTGATCCTTTAGAACTTGAGGGTTCATCCGAAGAAACCAGAGAAATAGATTGGAGTTTTTCGATAAGATTTGATGGCCACCATTGGGTATTACGAGGTGGTGTTTCCACTAGCTTAGTATCATCCTTATTCTCCTCCATATCTTCTCAAACTCAGGATATATCATGTTTGGTAACTTGTAACATGCATAAGAGACATCGCCAAAACAATCTCTGCTTCCGAAAAGGTTCATAAACAGCTTAATCTACAACCTGAAATAAAGCACACAATCTGCAACCTGATAAGGAGGGAAGACTGAGCAAATTCAGACAGGAAGAAGCGCTTTTGTTTTCGTGTGATCAAAAATATTCTTTATCAATTACCATTTTGGAAAACCGAAGTTAATAAGTTTTGTTTGACGCCAACAAGATTTCTGAAATGCAATAAACTTGATTTCTGAAATGCATTTTTGAAATGCAATATTGTAATGCAATAAACTTCTCCAAATTAAAATTTTTATTTATACAAGATTTAAACAATGTTCTTAAAACTCAAGAACTTTACTGCTCCATCCGGCCGCACTAAGAACTCCATTTCATTACTATTTTCTTGGAAATAGACTTTACAGCCTGTCCAACTGCAGTATGTGAATTTATAAGATGATCTCCCAGATAATGTAATAAACTTCTATAATCTTTGTCTCTGCTATTTCTGTGCATCATCGAATAATGGGCATTGCAAAAAAAAAAAATCAATATAGACAGCAATACCAACTTGTGGAACTTATTAGAAGATAATACACAATTATATTAGAAGATAAAAAAAGAAATATTTTATATTAGAAGATAATACACAATTATACCTAGGATTAGAAGATGTGTATTACATTTCGGGTTTATCTGTTGATGGATCCCCCATTGTTTGTGGGATATGGATATAAAACTACTGTGTTTTGATTTGTTGGGGATATAAAACTACTGTATTACATTTCGAGTTTGCCTGTTGATGGATCCCTCATTGTTTGGATGGAGCAAAATGTTGGCAAAACCCTCGAAGAATAGGTATTTAGATGACGATCATTGGAAGCGAATCCTTCCGGAAGTGACTGGGGAGGTATACTTTATACACTAATCCATTTTAGCTCTTTTCTTCTTCTTCTTCTTCTTCTTCTTCTTCTTCTTCTTCTTCTTTTCTCTCTTCCCGTTTTAACTTATTTTTCTTGTCATATTTTCCTCTTCAAATATTGTAGGATGTGGTGTGGAGGCCGTATGAGAGACTCCAACATGAGCAGTCACAGATGCCTTCTTTGGAGCTGCAGAGGATTTTCTTCACCGCCTCTGTTTTATTTGACTATCAACTGATTAACTACCACATGCCAAAGTCGACTCCTCTTCAACTTGGGATTGAGAGACCGCTTAAAGTGCTAAAGAGATACAGGAAGAAGTTGAAAACTAAGGGTAAAGATGGCCATACTGAGCATAAATTGGATAAAAACTATAAAGACTACATAAATTGGTGGAATAAAGATCGATACCACAGATACTTAGAGGGTAGAAGTAAGTAAAATCAATTTTCACATTGATTTTTATTTAACTCCTTTAGTCTTGTGATGCTTATATTTTGAATTCAAAAGCTACATTTCAGAAGTTTCTAATATTCTAATTATATTTTTTATTATTTTTGTAGATGTTAATCTTCCGGGGATACATTTTCCAATAATAGCTCCATACCCTCTGGTAGATCCCAACTACCCTCCCCCTGATCCACACCCTCTGGTAGATCCCAACTACCCTTCTGGTGCTTCAAAGCAGTGTAGGCTTAGAAAACTTGAAAAAACTCAACCCAAATCTTTATTAAAAAAACTGCCCAATTATAAGGCAAATAAGATAGCCCAAGGTGGAAAAATCAAGCAAAAAAATTTCCACCCAAATTTGATATAAAAAAACCAAACCAAGCAAAATAAATGAGAGCCCAAAGTTGAGATAACAACTTTTAATTTTTTTTTTTTGTATATAATGAGATCAGCCCTGGGAAAAAATCATTCTGAAGAAAATTCAAACAGGTTTGGTGGTGCTCTGGGGAAGAATCATTATGAAAAAAATTCAAAGAAGGTTGGTGGTCAATGAAAAAAGAAAAGAAAATAAGATAATATGTTTCTGGAAGACAAGCCTAAAAGACGTCTTGTCTCCTGCAATCTGTCACCAAACACTTGGCATCCTACATGGCATGAATGTGAATAATTGAAAATTTTTGTTGCTCATAGATTTGAACCCTAATCAATTAAAACAATATTTAATCCTTTTACCACTTAAGCTACAACCAAATTGTGCATTATTATCTCAACCATGCTATATTCCCTATATATCTAGAAGCAATTCAAAATAAATTAATAATAATATATAATGTAATAAATATTTTTAATCAACTAATATATTATGTTATTTTTATAAAAAAATTTATACCTAAAAGTATCAAGATTTTAGCAAAAATGGAATATTAGTAGAAAAAATATATCTATTAAATTTTAAGTTATATTATAAAATGTAATTTATTTATAACTTTTTATTTTATTAACTTTTTTAAAACATGCCAGTGTCTCTTCGAATTTTATTTTGTCAAGTAAGAAAATATATTTTACTGTTATCAAAATTTGAAAAATGTTAGATTATTTGATTTTATCCAAAAGATTCACAAATTTGTTCAGATTAATTGGTTTGGAATACAATATAGAATTTAAACATATAAAGTTTAATTTATTTATAATTTTTTATTTTATTAACTATTATAAACCACAATTCTCCTATGGCGGATGGTGACGGTGTGTCACGGGCGGACTCTTTTGTCGCAGCGGAATATTTCATTTTTGCCCGTGATGCCTCTCAGGTTGCTCACAACCTTCGACCGACCTTTCTCCATTCGAGTCCTCTCGGTCTCCCGACCATGTGTCTTTGACACTCGCAGCTTACTAGCGCGACATCTGAACGCATCCCTGTGCGGCGCCCTGCGCCCAAACACTCGCCTATCCGGAATGCCCATGTTCGCAGAGGGTCGCGGCTCTCGCGCCTTGCGCGCCTTCGTGTCCGGCCCCAACTAGCTAGCTTGCCATCATGTATCTTGCCCACAATCTCGGGCCCTGTCGATACTTCTCGCAATGGCTCGGAGCATCTTCGCCCCGTCTCAGCACTATGGGCCAACTTACGCCCACAACGCCCGTCGCACGCACAACAATTACGCGGTGCATTACCGGCGCATGTCTTCGCCATGCCCGTCTCGCATGCCTCGCCCGAGTAGGGCAGCATCATCCGTCCTTGGCCCAACTCTTATGCCAACATCTAACATCAGTCTCGCACGGCATGCCCAACATGCCTTCTTGTCTTTCGGCGTGGCCTCATAATTTGCCCACAGCGCGGCGTCGCCCCACGACTGCGTATCTTGGCCAACGGATCGTCGTGCATGGCTAGAACCCAATAGCTCATGCCACGAGTAGCTCACGAGGTCTTTAATGCTTCACCTCGATCGCACATTCCGCCCGAGAGGTATTGCCTATGCCCTTCCGCAGCCCGCGGGGCATCCTCGCAATCACACGGAGCCTCTCGGCGCGTTGCTTGCCCAACGTGTGCCATCCTGGCCCCACGCCGCCCGTTCGGTTCCCTTACCGACCGGGGACTTTAGCCCTCCCTTCGAGGTGCCTAAAGCCGGCCCCTGAGGCCCCCATCATGCCCCAAGGGAATCGCCCATTTAGTGCCTTGCTGCACGGGGGGACTGGCTGGAGCTCACCACTGTTGTCCCCCTTATAATAGTCTTAAAAATAATTTCCCTTGTTCTCACAGTAGATATTCAAAGTCCCTCAAATGGCCGAGGAGCGCACCTTTTTCACAACTCCCTCGTCCGACGTCCGAATCGCATACTGCTTGAACCGTTGCGCTCCCACGTGCCGGGCCGACATCCTCTTATCGCCCGCACGTCCTCCGCTAGTCACAGCCGGCACTCCTAGTTAAAGGACGGCCTGTGACATCCTCCCCCACTCGATCTGTTGACGTCCTCGTCAACACATACACAAGGAATCGAAGTGTATGCAGTGCCTGATACTCCTCCCAGTATCACGCAGCACCAGACCGACTTCTGGCTCTTTTAAGCCCATTTGCGTGAGTGCCTCTTCAGCACAACACGTTGTCTCCACCCCGATGGCGCCTCATCTGCACCCCATAGTGGCCTGCTCAACACAAGTGGAAGTCCGTGTACTTCATCTTACACCCTCTCCCTCAATTGGTGGTTGGCTCCCCCGAATAGTGCCGCAATGCACCCAATTCGACACAAAAGTGTAAGCTGGAAGTCTGTACTCTCATTCTGTACTCCCTTCCTCAGTAGCTGGGTTGCCTCCACAAATATAGTGCCTGGATGCACTCCATTTGTCACTGAAACTCAAGTTGGAAGTCTGTGTACGCTTCTACACTCTCTCCCCAAACTGAACACAAGCTGGAAGTCTGTGTACATCTCTACACTCTCTTCCCAAACTGAACGCAAGCTGGAAGTCTGTGTACATCTCAACACTCTCTTCCCAAACTAAACGCAAGCTGGAAGTCTGTGTACATCTCTACACTCTCTTCCCAAAACTGTTGCCACAACTGATGGTTGCCCTCACGAATAGTGTCTCTATACACTCAATCCCTCAGGCCTGAAGTCTGTGCCGTAACGCTGCACTCTCTCCCTCATCTGTTGCTTCAACTGATAGTTTGCCCCCATGGATAGTGTCTCAATACACTCAAATCCCCAAGTCCGAAGTCTGTGCCGATATTCTGCACTCTCTTTCTGTGACTGGTGGGTAACAAACTGAACTGTGCCGTAAGTTTCGTCAAGTGTGCCGTCATACTGTGTCGTCCCTCAAAACAGTGCCTCATATACACCCGGAATTGAGCTAGAACGAATCATGTCCCTCAAAACAGTGCCTCATATACACCCGAATTGATCTGGAACAGGTTTTGAGCTTGAAGTCTGTGCGTGCTTGGACGCACTCTCTCCCCCACTCGATGTGTTGCCGTCCTCGGCAAGCACGGAATCCGCCTCTGCGGTTGGCCACACTGAACCCAACTGTAAAGCACCTTGGGCCTCGCCCAAAACATCGGAACCCCGCCGCACGCTGGTCCCATTCTCTCCTCAACGAGTCCACTTCACTCTGCGCAACTGTTGAGGTCTTCGCCCCCAACTGACCGCAGGATTGGGATTACCCCCCCCCCCCCCTAATCCGATGGCAGGATGAGGTCAACGAGTCTACTTGACTCTGCACAACTGTTGAGGTCTTCGCCCCCAACTGACCGCAGGATTGGGATTACGCCCCCCCCCAATCCGACGGCAGGATGAGGATTCTTCTGCTCTCCCATCCAACAACAAGATCAAGACTGAAATCCTGACCAACAAACGGGGATTGAGATCTTAGTCCCAACCCAATGCGACCGCACGATGAAACTCTCAAGTCCCACTCCGGCCAACAACACGATGCAGACGTTTCAGTCCACACCCAACACACAGGATCGCGATTTCAATCCGACCCAACGCGGACAGCAAGTTTAGGACTGTCACGTCCGACTCTGTCCCGGCTGTACCATGCCGCTCATGGTGCCAACGGAGCCTGATGCTCCTTCACAATCTCAACTCGGTTGTCCCTCTCGGAAATCCTTAGACCAAAGAGCCCACATATGGTGTCAGAACTTCTTCAAGGAACGTTCTCATTTTGGCTCAAACAACGCTCCTGACGAGCGCTTCACACGGCTTAGTGGTCTCTCTTCCACTCAAGCTCAATTTGTACTCCTGATGAGCACACAGCACGTGTCCCTGATGAACACACAACACGGCTTGGTGGCCTTCTTCCACACAAGCTCAACTTGTACTCCTGATGAGCACACAAAACTTGTGTTCCTGATGAACACACAACACAACTTGGTGGTCTTCGTCCACACAAGCTCCGGACAAGTTGCCTCAAATCACACATAGCGGATCTCTGCCCTCTCGTTCTTGGAGCGTGTCATCTTTTCGCTCGATGCACCCCCATCTCTTCCACGAGAACTTCATCCCAACATTCTCAGCTCTGTCCAAACACATTGTTCGGAACACTTTCCATGCGCAACACTGTCCACGTACGAAGGGGTCTAGGCGTCCACTCCTTGCAACCCCAAGGGTGGCTTGCTCTGCATGCACCTGCTGTGCACTTGTGCCTCAGCACCTCAGCATCTGCTCATCCTTCCCTGCTGGAAGGTTTCTCAACAAGGTGGTACTTCACCCACCGAACGGCCTCAACGCCTTAATTGTCTCCTAACTTGCAGCATTCCTGCACACATGGTTGCTAAATCGCGCAAACGTGGCTCTCGCAGTCCACCCGACGCATCGGCATGTCTCCCTCCCTCATAGGGAAGCCAAGATGAATTCTGAAATCTGATTCTTCCATCATTACCCCAAAACAAAAAATTTCGGGAACGGCTTGACAGCTTGCTCTAACACATATCATGCCAACAACACTGCCGACCCACATAACACGAGGTTGGACCGTCGCTACTTACTCACAAGCAGCCCCAACGCGCACAAAAGGATGCCACCGATCTCTCAGTCTGTGGCGAACATCCCCCAAAACCATTCCGTCTTACAATCGGCTCACTGAAGCACTTCAAAGTCACACGCAGCACACCAACACATCACTGTGCCGTAATCCGGTCTGATTCTGTCTCAAAACGGTCTCAACTCGCCTCTACCTGCTGTAGAGCTCAGGTGCCACACTTTCATCTCAAGTGCGCACTTCGTCCTTTGGACTCTACCAAGTCTCGTAACCCGCCTCGGCCCCATCAGGCAACCGAGGCTCTGATACCAAGTGTCACGAGCGGACTCTTTTGTCGCAGCGGAATATTTCATTTTTGCCCGTGATGCCTCTCAGGTTGCTCACAACCTTCGACCGGCCTTTCTCTATTCGAGTCCTCTCGGTCTCCCGACCATGTGTCTTTGACACTCGCAGCTTACTAGCGCGACATCCGAACGCATCCCTGGCCCAAACACTCGCCTATCCGGAATGCCCATGTTCGCAGAGGGTCGCGGCTCTCGCGCCTTGCGCGCCTTCGTGTCCGGCCCCAACTAGCTAGCTTGCCATCATGTATCTTGCCCACAATCTCGGGCCCTGCCGATACTTCTCGCAATGGCTCGGAGCATCTTCGGCCCGTCTCGGCACTATGGGCCAACTTACGCCCACAACGCCCGTCGCACGCACAACAATTACTCGGTGCATTACCGGCGCATGTCTTCGCCATGCCCGTCTCGCATGCCTCGCCCGAGTAGGGCAGCATCATCCGTCCTTGGGCCAACTCTTATGCCAACATCTAGCATCAGTCTCGCACGGCATGCCCAACATGCCTCCTTACCTTTCGGCGTGGCCTCATAATTTGCCCACAGCGCGGCGTCGCCCCACGACCGCGTATCTTGGCCAACGGATCGTCGTGCATGGCTAGAACCCAATAGCTCATGCCACGAGTAGCTCACGAGGTCTTCAATGCTTCACCTCGATCGCACATTCCGCCCGAGAGGTATTGCCTATGCCCTTCCGCAGCCCGCGGGGCATCCTCGCAATCACACGGAGCCTCTCGGCGCGTTGCTTGCCCAACGTGTGCCATCCTGGCCCCACGCCGCCCGTTCGGTTCCCTTACCGACCGGGAACTTTAGCCCTCCCTTTGAGGTGCCTAAAGCCGGCCCCTGAGGCCCCCATCATGCCCCAAGGAAATCGCCCATTTAGTGCCTCACTGCACGGGGGAGACTGGCTGGAGCTCACCACTGCTGTCCCCCTTATAATAGTCTTAAAAATAATTTCTCTTGTTCTCACAGTAGATATTCAAAGTCCCTCAAATGGCCGAGGAGCGCACTTTTTTCACAACTCCCTCGTCCGACGTCCGAATCGCATACTGCTTGAACCGTTGCGCTCCCACGTGCCGGGCCGACATCCCCTTATCGCCCGCACGTCCTCCGCAAGTCACAGCCGGCACTCCTAGTTAAAGGACGGCCTGTGACACGGTGGGAGGACACGGTGGAGGAGATTTCATCTCCATTTTCTACAATTAAAAAGAGACTTCAAAGGGGACAAGGCGGATGTGCTATTTATGTTAATTTGAATTTCTAAACCGAAAATTCAAAAGGGCCACGAAATGGGTCATAACGGGCCGGGTTATGTTCGAATAAGAGATTTACTCTTTTGGGTTTGGACTCCGGGCATTGTTTTTTCTTGGATTGTTGTAATTTCAAGTTGTACAATACTTTTTGTCAATATTTTTAAATGGAAGCCAAGTCAACTGGTTTCCACCGATTTTGGCCAGTTTTTATCGATTTTTCCAAGTTTTGACCGATTCGCGGTGGGTTTGGCCACCCCGGTGACGTTCGTAGGATTTATTAACTAGTAATTGTTAAGAAATTTTGAGTTAATTATAAATAAATTATAGGTAACTGTAATTTGGGCATTCATTTTTGCAAAGCCCAATGTTTTGTCAATTTGGTAACTGTATTTAACTCTAATTCATATAATAATATTTATTATTATTAATTTATGACAAAATAATTTTATTAAAAATTATATTATAATATTATACATTTTAACATATATATATATATATATTATATTTTAATTAAAAAATAACCCCAAACCCCCCTCCCCCCACCTCTCCAGCTTCCCCCCACCCCAACCGCCCACCCCGTCGGGCAACTTCCCTCTGTCGCCCGCCCCCTCCCCTCCCCCGCCGGCACCTAATCCCCCACCTCCACCTTCCCCCGTAGCACCCGCCGCCACCCAACCCCCCACCTCCATGCCATGTAGGATGCCAAGTGGACTTATTAGCCATGTCATACAATGGCATGGCTTATTTCATTGGACAAACAAGCATTTACCTAATACATCATCAACTCCCGGCCAAAAATGCAATTACGTATGGCGGAGGACCCAATTGGCCCATTTTTGTAAATTAGTGCTTAAAATGTGAGAACTATGAAAATTAGTATACTAAAATTAATCGCGGACAAAATTAATGGAGCAAAAAAAAAAAATTCCCCTTACATATATAATGAGATCAATTAGTATTTTGTATTTGAATTTAAAAAATCATTTTGTAATTTTATTTTTTTTTTGTATAAAATGAGATCAGCCCTGGGGAAAATTCATTCTGGAGAAAATTAAAAGAGGTTTGGTGGTGCTCTGGGGAAGAATCGTTATGAAAAAAATTCAAAGAAGTTTGATGGTCAACAAAAAAAGAAAAGAAAATAAGATTAATAAATATAATAAACTAATATAATAAGAAAAGAAAAGAAGCAATTCAAAATAAATTAATAATAATATTATAATATAATGAATATTTTTAATCAACTAATATATTATACCTAAAAGTAACAAGATTTTAGCAAAAATGGAATATTAGTAGAAAAATATATATATATATCTATTAAATTTTAAGTTATATTATAAATTTTAATTTATTTATAACTTTTTATTTTATGAACTTTTTTAAAAACATGCCCGTGTCTCTTCGAATTTTATTTTGTCAAGTAAGAAAATATATTTTACTTTTATTAAAGTTAGAAAAATGTTAGATTATTTGATTTTATCCAAAAGATTCACAAATTTGTTTAGATTAATTGGTTAGGAATACAATATAGAATTTAAACTTATAAAATTTGATTTATTTATAATTTTTTATTTTATTAACTTTTATAAACCCAATCCTCCTATGTATCTTTGAATTTTATTTTACTATGTAAAAATAAAAAAAATATGAAAATAATCAAAGGTGCAAAATATAATTTTTCAAACGATAAAAAATATCACTATGCTGTAATTAAAATGAAGAGTATAATTATCCCTTGGTTATTTTCATATCCTTTTTTATTTTTACATAGCAAAATAAAACTCAGAGATACATAGGAGAATTGTGGTTTATAAAAGTTAATAAAATAAAAAATTATAAATAAATTAAATTTTATAAGTTTAAATTCTATATCATATTCCTAACCAATTAATCTGAATAAATTTGTGAATCTTTTGGATAAAATTAAATAATCTAACATTTTTCTAACTTTAAATAAAGTAATATTTTCTTACTTGACAAAATAAAATTCGAAGAGACATGGGCATGTTTTAAAAAAGTTAATAAAATAAAAAGTTATAAATAAATTAAATTTCTAAGATAACATAAAATTTAATAGATATATTTTTTCTACTAATATTCCATTTTTGCTAAAATCTTGATACTCTTAGGTATCAAATTTTTATAAAATGCATTTATATTAGTTATTCCTATATTTATTTAAAGTATATAAAATAAATATATTGATTATCTTTATATTTATTATATAAATAAATGAATTAAGTAAATCATTTATATTTATATATATACTAGATGCATAACTAACCTGGCTACTGTCTGATTCCTCACAGAATTTCTCCCCGTATGAGTTCCAAATTTTGGCCTCAAAATCTTTCATAGGAAGATCCTTCATACTATATATTTCATCGGCACCTTCTAGGTTTACCACAGCTTCCAGTTTTTGCCTATGCGTTGAATTGCTTAATTGGATATCAGATGAATTATCAGAAAACACCTGGAACAACAATAGAACATTAAGTAAAATTAACCTCCCAATATAGCTTAGAACCAAAAATAATTTCCTGAACTGGAGCTTGTTCAGGATCATCAACTGTTGACTGATTGTGACAGAATCTGTCATCTCTCTGAGTTCATCCGGGAGTGGTTGACGTCTAGCACCAGGACGCCTCTTCTCTAGAGTTTCATTTTCAAAACATAGATTGCAACGGATATTTTGAGGGCCTGTCCTATGTAAATTTGATGGGATAGAGTCCACTGGGAAACTTGATATAGGTGTCTGACCCAATACAAATGACCATATAAACAATGCAACAAGGTAGTTAGACGAAAGAAACAACATGTGCTAGAGAATCAGCAGTTTGTATCTTGCAATAGCAAGAAGAACCACAAGAAATTTATAACTGCAGCTAAAAGTATTTGGCCAGTGATCAACTAACAAAAACTTTCGCCGCTGGAGAAGACCTTCATATGACATCCATAGGTAAAGAGCACCTTATTCTCTTTCCCGTCCAAAATGTCCAAGAAATCATAACTCATCCTTTCAGCATTTATTCAAATGTTAAAAAGACGTTGAGAAGAATAATGTTCAGTTTACACCTACAAATTTCAAAATAGTGCCCAGGCCAATTTGATCAATAAAATGCAAGAATCTTCCCGAAGGACAAAATTAAAAGTTCACTCTTCATCTTTTGTGCTGTTTTGTTCAAGATCATAACCACAAACACCAAAAAATTTCAAAAGAATCTAGAATAATTTCTAAAAATCATACTAAAGCCTTGGCACCAACCCAAAAAGACAGTATCCGAAAGGACATTAAATGTAATATACAGAACATAGAGTGGAAAAAAAAAATGAAAGGCAGAAGAAAGTTCACAAATTTACTCACATGGTGAGTGGGGAGAAGTGTTGGGAGAAGTAGAGGAACGTGACCACGTCCTCTGAGACTGAGGAGAATTATAAGCACTGAGTACAGCGGCAGCCTGAATTGGGATTTCTTTCTTGACCAAAAAAGACACATAGCCGCTGAAGCTCCGAATGGATTGAGAGGATAAAATGGTTGTGAGCACCTCCAGAGCCGTTTCCTCTCCGATCTCCGCTAGCATGTTTCTGGCATACTTTCTTGAGCGGTGGCTGGTTTCTTTCCAGGCAAATTCTTTGAATGGTCATTTCCACCAATTCTAGTAGACGAACTTGTTGATCAGGCGAAGAAGCGTCCATCTTCCATGTTTTAAGAACCGGATCGGACCGGCCGGTTCAACTGGGAACCGGCCATGTGTCCGGGCCGGTTCACATGTTCAAAACCGGCATGGTCAAAAACCAGTGTGACCCGGTCAAAACTTGGAAAAACTGGTGACCCGGTGGCCGATAAAAACTGTTTTGACTTATTTTTTTAAAAAAAATTGAAAAAATAATGAAATGTAAATACTTTTTGGGCTTAAACTTGGCTTATGGTTTTTTGATGTGGGACAATAAGATTGACTTAAGCTATTCCTTATTTATAGGCTAAAGTATCCACACTTGGCTTCTAATTTTTTAATGTGGAACAATAAGTTTGGCTTAAAGCTTCAAACTTTTCCATATTTATACTTAAAGTTATTAAACTTGTAAACGTTTTCAATGTGGGACATCGCTTCTAGTTGTTTTTCTTCCATTTCTTCTCCATCTACTCCTTTCTCCTTTTCTCCAAAATTCTCCAATCTTTGTTGGATTTTTTTTTAGAAAAATTATGTGGAGATACCAATTGCTACCTCTATTTGATTAAAATCAAATTCAACTCCTCCCCAAATCTCAAAGGATAATGTATTTTCTCCCTTTTTCTTTTTTTTCGTTCCATCTTCTTCAATATTATGTAAGCAAATATTTTTTTTTCTTTTCCTGCCTTAATATTATGAATCCAACCCTTTTTTTCTTACATGTTTTAATGTTGTTAGTTTTTTTACATATATTTATTTAAGTTTGCTTTTATTTTTATCATATATTTTCTTAATTAATTGATACATAATGATTGATATATTATGTGTGTATACATATACATATGTATATATTAGGGTCCGGGTTAACCGGTTTTTTTAATCCGATTCAACCGGTCGGACCAGTGATCAATGACCCAGTAACTTAATCGGTTCGATCTCCGATCCGGTTCTCAAAACATTGTCCATCTCTGTTTTCTTCTTGTTCTGGGTTTGAAACTTTTTCTTTTGGGAGTTTGAAGTTTTGGTGAGAGAGAGCACGATGGAGAGAGAAAGAGGGTGAATGGAAGGAGAGAGAGTGATCTAAAGAGGCAAAGCAGGAGGTGCTGACACAAGACAGGGTTTATAGTGGTGAAAATCAAATGTGGGTACATCGTACGGGATTTCCCGCTTTTCTGTTTATGATGGAATTTTACGAATATTGACTTACAGCTTACTGTTGCCTACAGTGTTGACTACTATTTGGACAGGGATGATAAAAAAAGTTGGGAAAATTGCATAAAAAGCCCCTGGTATTTAAAAATTCGGTTGAAAACCCCCTGTATTAAAAAATAAGTCGAATTTATTTTTATATTTATAGAAGGGTAAATTACATCTACCTCCCCTGAGGTTTGGCAAAAATTACAAATACCCCCTCGTTGTTTGAAAAATTATAAATACCCCCTGAGGTTTTTTAATTTTTAACCAAAGGCCTGAAATGGACAATTTTGCCCTTAAATTTTTTATTAAAGTTGTAGAAAAAATCGGCCAAGGCAAATTGCATTATTGCTCCTCTATGTAAAAAACTTAAGAAACCTCTCCCTGCACATGGTAGTCCAAAAATATTTTAAGAATTAAATAAAAATAATTCAGTGCATAAGGGCATTTTGGTAAGTTCATCCATAAAAATTGATGGAAGTGGGTTATTTGTTAGACGGTTACAAACCTTAGGGGGGTATTTGTAATTTTTCAAACAATGAGGGGGTAGGGGAGGTAGATGTAATTTACCCTTTATAGAAATAATGTGCACTCTCCTCTTTCATTAGCTGTCTTTAACGGCGTTCAAATTTTGAATGAGTTCCCCATTATACCTTTGTTATAACAGCCATTAGCACCACAATGGTCGAAAAATCTTCATTAAAATACTAAGATTAAGGGAGGACTAACTTGCAAAATAGGGGTTAGTACTTCGATACTTTAGTCAGTAATTGATTGACTGAATAAATAAATGGGGAACTCAATAATGTGAGAATAATGGTGTGATAATCGAATTGGAGTGATGAAATATGAAGATAAAGTGATAATAATCGTGTAGAATGCAAAAATATGCTAAAATATTGCTAAAAACGAAAAGACTTGTGAGAATGAAGGATAGTGCACGAATTAGCTAACTAACAAAAAAATAAAATTACGATTTTGATCTTATCTTGAAGAAGTTATGATTGTTTGAACGAGTCATGGGAATCAAGCCGATTTCTGTAGGTTCCGTTTTACCTTGTGCTACCATGTCGACTACCATCACTCTATAAGGAGTTCGTAGGAGATTTTTATATGATGTGTCTCATGATGTCAAAAGTACTTGTGACGTGCCATCTTTTGTTGTCCATTGAGTCATCCTATTGGATTTGGCTCGTTTCTTTGGCCTACCAAATTAGTAAAAATAGATGGGGTATGGGCTTTGTACCTTGCTCATGGACCAATAGGGTCGGGCCTATTTGGTTGTTCGGTATAGGTCCGCCTCCTTAGCTTTGGGCTTGAGAAAAAAATACTTGATGAGGTATCGTCACTCACTCCCCACTACGAAAGTGCAAGACTTGGTGTTGGAATGCTGGAGTAAGAGAAAATATTCCTACAAAATATCTATCTGAAAAAAAAATAATGAAAAATAAAATATTGGTTGTGCTGGTTCAGTAGGAAAATTCCTAATGAGTTACCTGTGTATGTCTTGTTAGGCAATTGT
Source organism: Sesamum alatum (assembly GCA_034509735.1). Taxonomy (NCBI): domain Eukaryota; kingdom Viridiplantae; phylum Streptophyta; class Magnoliopsida; order Lamiales; family Pedaliaceae; genus Sesamum; species Sesamum alatum. The sequence goes on from JACGWO010000001.1 coordinate 40,834,021, forward strand.
GATAAAATCATGTTGGATTGTGGAAGTGTTTCCAGTTGTGTTGAGCATAACCGCCTTTTGCACACACGGTTTTAGGGGGTTGTGCAAATCTCAAAAGTAGTAAGTGATAATTACCACATGCGTTATGATAGGTTGAACCTGGCTGTACGTGAGGGCTATGCGCACCCTAATTGTCTGGCAGCGACAAGTAGGAAAAAGCGAAATCGAGTCCTGCACGGATGGGACTGCCTAGTTGTTTCCATATTCAAGGCAGTTGCTTTTTGTTGTGATTTCACACGCATCCCAGTGTTTTTTGTGAGTCCCCTCATCTTCTCCTTCCTTTTTTCTGAAAAATAATTTTCTTACAAATTTCTTGAACTTTCCTTGCAGGTTTTCATCCCTTCAGCTTATGCCTTTTGATCCTTGCTTATTTTCCCACATCCGTTAGGTACGACTCCTACTTTTTGCTTTCTTCCTTCACTTCTTCTTGCTTGAGTTATGTCCACCAGTAGTATTTACGAGCGTGTTGTGGATGAGGTAATGTAGATCTTGTAGGTTCTTCCGGAGATAAGAGGGATAACTCTGCTCCTTCTGACTCTGCCTCCCACCATGAAAGTGAGAATGAGGAGGAAGAGGGAAACAGTGGGAGGATAAAAGAGAGGAGGGTTATAGAGGATAGGTTGGTGGCAGGAGATTAAAAAAATCAAGCAATTAAGGCTTAATTATGTGGCACCAATTTAACTTAAGGCCTCTTCGATGTGCTAAAAATAGCTTTCTTTTGTGTAGGGGCCAGCGCGGACAGCGCGCTCACTGTGCCGGCTGCACGTGCGCACGCGCGCAAGCGCTAGACGCAGGCGCGCGTACGGCAAGCGAGGCTGTCTGCGCTGAACGCTCGCGCCTTGTCGGCCGACTGTGCCGTTTTCCATTTTCTCTCCCGTTTTTGGCTCGTTTTTCAAAATTATATTTTTACTGAATTATTTTTATGATATTATCTGCGTTTTTCTGAACTCGTTGACTTAGAATATTTATTTTTTGAGATTTGGCAATCCCTAAAATAAATATTGCTTGGTTGATGAGGAAAGGGTTTCCTAACAAGATTTAATTCTTGCAATCATTGCACCAATGATCAGGATTTAAATGTAAAATTTCACAATAATTTCTGCGTTTATGATGTTGGACATCATGGTCATTTTATGGCTTGAGCATGAGTAGATCTTCACATGTATTAATATTGCAGAAATGTTGGATTTTGGGATTCTTGAATATATGGGCATATTCTTGAATTGTTGGTTTTGTGTTTCAAAAAATTAATTGCAAGAAAATTTTTAAACATATAAACGGTGGCGGTCGGCAGGGAGGCCGCACAGCAGGCAGCAGGCGCGCGCTTGCGCGCATGCGGGCGAGGGCCTATCCGCGCAGGCGTGCGCACTGCACTACGTAGCAGCTGCGCGAGGACAGCACCTGCGCGCGCGGGCGAGGACCCATGCGCGCGCGTCCTGTGTCGGCTGAACGCCTAGCCGACCGTGCTGGACCGTTTTTTGATTTTTCGTTGTTTTCATGTGTTTTCAAAAAATCTGAATTTTCTGTATTATTCTAGGAATTTTTTCTTAAGTAATTAACTTGGGGCATTTTAAGTTTCATTGAGATATTATAATTCCTCGAATTAATATTGCCTTGTATTCGTGTGTTATCCAATGTGTTGGTGTGATATTTTTCATGTAATTTTCTGCATTTATTTTATGGTATGGGATATCATGGATGTTTGAATAGCATGTTTTACTTGATATATGTATTTGTGCTATTTGTGTTAATTGGATTGACGAGGGATGATCACAAAGCCCCTAGACCGCATGTATGGTTTATTTATATTCTTTTGTTGGGTTGTGGCCTGTGTGCCTCTTTGTATCCTTTTCCTCTCTCTCTCTCTCTCTCTCTCTCTCTCTCTCTCTTTCTCTCTCTCTTCTAGTTGCCTTGGAATAATAAGACTTTCTCTCTCCCTCCTAATGTACTCCCCCCAACTAATGATTGGGGTTTCTTATTTTATGATGTAATGAGAATAGAATTAGTGGTGAGGTTTTAATTTTTGTAAATGGAAGCTGCAAGAGAAGACAAACCCAAGGTGTTGGAGGCCCATGGAGGAGGCCATCAGGTGGCCCACAGAGGATCCATGGAGAAGAAGCCGGTGTAGGCCCACGATGGAGAGCCCAAGAAGATGAAGAGGACTTACAAGGCCCATTGCATGTAATGGGTTATTAAAATCTTGTAATAGCATAGGGTCTACCCTTAGATTGACCATAGATCCACTGCAGGCTCAGTGGGTCGCATAGGTTGGGGCTTGTGATCATCCTACAGGGGCGTGCTAGGTTTTATTTTGCATGTGATGCGTTTTATATGCTTATGAGTATTTTGTATGGTTATGCATGTTTACATTCATGCTTAGAATATTTATGCTATAATGCATGCAAAACACTTAATATGTGATGAGGTCTCGTTCCGTTAAAACTCTCACTTGGTTGGACCAAGTTGAATATAGACCCTTAATAAATAGACTAGGAATCTGGGAGTTTGTCCAAGCCTTCCATCCATGGCAAAGTGAGGAAGCTAGTTTCAGTAGATAACGTGGTCTCACGAGTCGTGGCACGACTATCGTGCTTAAAAGAAGCTGCAAGTTATCATGAACGAGGAGTACACTCCTATTGCCTGTCTCACGAGTCGTGGGGGTAGCAGTAAGTCTATGTATCGGTTGATTGGATCGAGTCTAATGCCCGAATAACGTGATTCACTTGGAGTCCTCGGGGATCACGTAAAAGGGTGAGGCAGTTATCTTGGGAATCTCATGGAACAAGAATGGTATGGAATACCTCTCACAGGTTGTTTCCCATGCGAATCGTAAAAGCGGGGTATGGGAGAGATCGCTGTGGATCTCGAGCCCACTAGGAAAGCATTTCCCGAAAACAATGTTTGAGAGTGCCGTGTTTTTCGTAGAAATAGTGGGAGAGGTTAAGGACTAAAGAGCGAGACTTAACCTAAATATTACTTCATTCTACTTGTTATTTTCTGCTTTATATATTGTGAATGTCTAAGTATCCACCAAACACATTACTAAGAGGCTTATCAAATAGGAAGCAACTACACGAATTGACTGTGAAATCTTAAGATGGTCTTAGATTTCCATAACCTTAACTCACATACCGGATGAGGACGTTCCTCAGCCCTTGCCGGAGGGGTCGACAACTAAAGTAATGCTTAGCGTTCAAAAGTTGAAGGACGAGCACCGACAAGTAGGATATAATGATGTTGGCTCAACTATGCTTCGTTTGCATCATGTCTATATGGTCCCGGACCAGCATGTAAGGTACAACACAATGAAGGTATTTTTTGAAGTTAAGATGATGGAAGGGGTGTCTGTACAAAGAACATGGAGTGATGATGCAATCCCTAGTGAGGAAGCTCAAAAGATCTCCACATCGGTCTTGAAATGGCGACATACATTGACATGATCCTTCAGTCTATTCCTTCCTTCTACGAACCATTAATTATCCACATGAATGAGCTTAGAAAAGATCTTCATAGGTTGGTAATTGTGTTGGTCTAGTACGAGGCAACGATTGCAAAATCTGCGCCGTCGGTACTAGTAGGAGAGGCTTCATCCTCCATAGCAAAAGGCAAGGGTGCCAGACGCCAAAAGAGGAAGAAGGGTAAGGTGACATCAACTATTAAGCACTTCAAGTGTAGTTCCCTTACAACACAAGGTGGAGGTAAAGGAAAGAGCAAAAGGTTCAAGCAGTCAAGTTCATAGATTTCTAAGAACGTAAGCATTCACTGTCGTAATGAGGGAAATTGGAAAGGGAGTATCCTAAACCCCTCTCCAATGTAGGTAAAATTTGATATTGAGAAGTGACATGATCACTTTTACTCTATTTGGTATTTGATACCGTTCCTGTTACAAATCTGTGGGTTGTTTGCAAAAAGTGAATAAGGATTTTTTAAAAGTCAAGAACAGTTCTAGGATTCAACAATGGCAAGGCCCATTGCTGAAAAGGACTAGGACTTGTTAGGCCTATAACCGTGATCATGTTAGGATAGTTTATAGGAATTACGTAATCTAGAATGATCAAAAGTATGTCTCTTTGTTGGACAAAGATTTTATTTCATACATATTTGATCAACAAAATTATTGAATATTGATTCATGTTTGCTAGTGTTTGCACGTAAATTCCTAGAACACCATCCCATAAAAGGCTTATGAATACTCAAAATTCAAATGATCTAAATGGATTAATCAAGACTAACTTACAGATTTGGCATCTACAATAGGTAGAACGTTTCCTCTTGTTAAAAGATAAGTAAATTGGAAAGTTCGATGAATCTAGAAATAGATGATTCAAATCGACTAAATTTACAAGTCTTTTATGAAGAAAAAAGTCCCAAAGCTCTTTGTTGGACGAAGTAGGCTTCCCAAATAATCTATTGGAAGGGATCCAATAAGACAACTGTAGGTTACTGATACACAAGACCATAAGAGGGTTCAAAAGTCTAAAGGCCCCATAAGAGGTTTGAGAATTAGACTTGAGGTGGTAAACCATAAATGATAGCAAAATTAAACCTGTTTGATAGGATCGAAAAGGCCGTGTATTTAGTGGGAGCTCTTGAGCATCCAGTTGAGAATGGAATTTCTCAATGAAATGTTTTCTGTAAGGCCAAGTATGACGGTCTCTGGTAAAGGGAACGATCGAGCCTCATTGGACAAAGATCGATCGAAGTTTCACCCAATTACCTTAGCCCGTGTAGACGTAGACTCGAAAATTGCCAACGTAAGGAACATGACACTTTGCTAGGAGTCATGGACAAGGAGCCATGGTTTGGCAAGCCTGTGTCCCCAAAAAGTCCTTGAGCATGTAGAAGGATCCTACATATGTCAAGAGATTAGTGGGAGATAAATTAGACTCGGTGTCTGATTTGTATAGGTTTACGGCAGAACAATGCTAACATCTCTTATAATCACATTTCTTACTTAAACTGATCATATTCCAGTCCCCTTAAAGAACAAACAAGAATGTCGTAGAGGTACGAGTGATCGGGATAAGATCGGTAAAATTTGGATAGTGATCCAAATGACCTGCGGAATGTGATGTTGGACATCGTAGTAGGATTTATGGAGATTAGCCATAGAATCCGCTAGAAAATTCAAACAAGGTTTGAAACACCACAAAAATTGGAATATTCATTTTGACGAGCTCATCGGTGTATGACTCAATTTTAAACGACGTAGGTGATCAGTGGGAGTAGGAATGGAGTTCCAAGTGTTTAAGTGTGTAATGTCTTGATTCATGGATGAATTGAAGACATTAGGAATCACTAAAAACACAATCGTAACTCACGAAAATTCTCCATGACATTTTAGGATTCCCACATATATATATATATATATATCATGAATTGAGCTTTTCAAACACTCAATCATGGTAGACTAATGAGAAAACTCATATATGTAGAGGGACAAGTTGTTCGAGACTCAATCATGGTAAGACTGATGAGAAAGCTTAGATACTATGAATAAAACATAAAGCCATTCAAGACTTAGTCACGGTGGACTAATGAGAAGGCTTGGATGTTGAGTATCCCCTATGTCTTAACCCTAGGAAAACATATGATATGTTTACTCGGTGCATAGAAACTGATGTTGAGTGTGCTTCTTGCATGACTCAACAGAAATTGGTAATGCATTGAGGGGTTGAAGACAGCAATCAAGGACGATCCTTAGTACCTGAATAAGGACTAAAGATGTGTTCATGATGCACCGTCTGTTGAGAGTTGCTTTGGAAGGCTAAAGCGATACTAGCTTCCAGAGCATAGTGAAAACCTGTTAGTCTCAAAGGTATGCACAGTCAGGCCCAATGACGATTGCATTGGATAGTGGTCATGGATGAAGACCGCGTCCATGAGATGGACGTGGCGCCTAGCACAGCCAAGCCATGTTCGCCTATATGGCAGACAACTTGGCTATGGAAGTATTGGCACAAGATATCATCACAAGATCCACGAAAATATTCTTAGACAACCACCATCTCTAGAAGGCAATGGTGGATTGAGGTAACATGGTTAGACCATATTGCATCGGCAAGGAAATATAAGCAGACTCACAATACCTTAGTTGGTATCGTAGATTACTCACACTCAGAGGATTCTGAACAAAGTGGGTAATTGACTTAATGGTCAAGTGGGCGATTGTTAGAATAGGTGACCAGAAAGTCAATGGTATTGGATGTTCTGAGAACCATTCGTCAATCTTTGAACAAGTAATATTATGTTAATGAATGTAGTAAGGATTCATAGGCATGAGTTTGTTGTACTTACTGCTTGCATCATTTCGATGACACAACAAACGCCCACATACTGAAATAACATTCTGGGAAACTGGAACTGCGCATTGGATGGTAGGTTCATGAAATCAGATTCTGGGATTGGTCTGAAATACTCCAATTCAATGAATCTCGAGACAGGGCATCGAGAATCCATTTGAGACTTGCACTAAGCATCTGCAGTCGCATTTCTATCGACAAGTGACGAGGCTCGTCCATTCACTGTTAGTGGGTCAGCTAGCTAGGTGGCTGTTGACTGAGGTGACTCGCGGGAATCGTCATATGGAAGCCACACGGGCATTAGTCGGTATGACTTGTATTCCCAGTTTTGATAGTACGGGATTAGTCCTCGGACTTGAGGATCACAACAGTCGCTTACATACTAAGACTGTATCTTGGATCTGGTGAGATTTGACCACGTAATATGATATGGTCATCATAAGCCTTGTCCAGTGCAGTCGGAGTATGTAAGGACGATGGATTCCAAGATAGGATCTGTCCCCTGTCAAAGGATATGACAGCGAGATCTCCTATGCGCTTTGAGATGGTTTAGACTCACAAAGTCTATGGCCATAGCACTTGATTAGGATGGGAAAGGATTTCCTACGTCGAGTTAAACCTATCTCAAGCATATAGCATAGATGCCTAAGTCAAGGATGGGAACCGACATCCTAATTCCATGCCCTAGACTAAGACCGGGAGACAGGCGACAGTAGGACGGTACCTGTATGTAACGAGCAACGGTAGGACTGTACCTGCATGTAAATTGGAGCCTAAATGTTCACACCGCATATTCACCGAGTCTCTAGTGGCATGGACCGTTGCTAGATGGCCACCCATGGTGACAGACTACTTTGGTTATGAAATAACAAGAAGTAGGTCCAAGTCTAGCTGAAAGGTGAACCTAAAGAGTCACACCCGCTACACCAATTGAAAGGGAATTAATTTGGAATTAATTCTGGGAGAAGGTTTAATTTAATGGGATTAAATTATACTTCTTGGAGATCCAAGCCTCGATGGATTATTTGGAATAATCGGGCTTGAGTTCATAAATTAGATTTATGGATTTTTATAAAGCATGGGCTTCCCTTTTAATTTGATTAAAAGGGTGAATTAATTAATGGGCTTGGTATATTAAATAGGATTTAATATAAAGTCCATGGGACTATTTAATTTAGAATTAAATAGACCCATTCCATAAATTAATTAATGGGCTTAGTATATTAAATAGGATTTAATATAAAGTCCATGGGACTATTTAATTAAGAATTAAATAGGCCCATTCTATAAAGCCTATCAAAATGGATGGACAAGATTTGATCTAAGAGATTGATGAGATGAAGGGCCATGATTAATTTGACTTAATCAAAGCCTAGTTTGACTAGGATTTGACTATGTCAAAATCCTAGTCAAGTGTGCCACTTTAGAAGAGGTTGAGTAGGAATAGGAAAAAGGTTTTTCTATAAATACTCCAAAACACACACATACACCGACTAATCTCTAGAACTCTCATCTCACAATTCTCTCCCTAGAATTTGTCCATCCCTCTTCTTCACTCTCCAAGATTTCTACTTTGTTCTTCTAGATTTATTCAAGCTAGAACATAAAAGACGTCAATTGCGTTAATTTATAGCGTGTATCGATGTCTCTTCTCCCTAAACGATTTCTTCCTAGCACAAGGGTTCGTTGCTTTCCGGTGTAGCGAGTGAGATGATTTAGAGGGTCTCTTCTTTGAGATCTTGGTGCAAAACGGGGAACAATGCATGTAGCCAAACAAAGACAAAACTACAACCGGGTAGGTTCTTTAATTATGTTTTTCGGTTCAAATTCTATGGCCTCCATGTTGTATTTTATTGAACCTGAGATACACCGAATGCCCGGGAGAATCAAGGGCATACCCTTTGATTCAGTTATGTATGTAATGCATGCTTTAAATTCCACTTAATTATGCTTTGCAATTTTTATTATGCAATCTTACGCGCTTCCGCTATTCGCATTCATCTCACCGGCCGATCCACTAAATGTTTCAGTGGTATCAGAGCCCGGTTCGGTGTATAGGCCTAGAATTCTATGTGCTATGTGTGTTGAAGCATGATCAACGTGCTTTAATTTACGTTTGAAGCATGTTTAACGTAGATCTTGATTGGCATTTAATTTTGCATGGGATTTTGGATCATGGATTTCTTGAATATGTAAATACATGTTCTTGTGTTGAATTTATCTTGTGGTTCAGAAAATAGCATGAAAAGTCCAAAAAGAGTGAAAAACGGCGAACCGGCAGCAGCAACACGTTGGCCGCGTGCACAGGCGCGCATGCAGGCAGGGGCCAGCGCGCCCAGCGTGTGCGGACAACGCGCACTGTGCTGGCCGCGCGAGCACGCAAGCGCAAGCGCTAGGCGCAGGCGCGCGTACGGTAGGCGAGGCTGTCTCGCACACCTGGCCGGCCTGTTGTGCCGTTTTCTGTTTTCTCCCCCATTTTTGGCTCGTTTTTCAAAAATGTTCTTTTACTGAATTATTTTTATGATATTATCTGCGTTTTTCTGAACCCGTTGACTTAGAATATTTATTTTTATGATTTGGAATTTTCTAAAATAAATATTGCTTGGTTGATGAGAAACCAACCTTAGATTGACCACAGATCAACTGCAAGCTCAGTGGGTCGCATAGGATTCGGGCTTGTGATCATCCAACGGGGGCGTGCTAGGCTTTTAATTTTGCATGTGGCTTTTATGGTGAATGAATGGTTTATTTATCGTATTATTCCTATGGCATGAAAATGTTTATAATGCATTATGGATGTATGTATGAATGAGATCTCGGTCATCAAACTCGCACTTGGTTGGACCAAGTTGAATATTAGACCCTTAATAAATGGACTACGACTCTAGGAGTTCGTCCAAGCCTTCCATCCATGGCAAAGGGAGACGTTCGAGACTTGGCGTCCACGCCAGAAGAACGTGAGACGTTCGAGACTTGGCATCAGGATAATCGGAAAGTCCGTAGCATCATACTTGCATCTATGACCAATGAAATTCAGAAGCAGTATGAGAGACTAGACGATGTCCCTTCCATAATGGCTAGCCTGAAGGATTGCTATGCAGTCCCGGACCGGCATACTAGGTATGTCGCGACGAAGACGTTCTTTGGAACCAAAATGACCGAAGGGTCCTCTATACATGAGCATGTGTTCAAGATGCTCACCTTGGTGAAAAAGCTCGAAGACCTCAAAGCAGGGCTCACTAACGAGACGTACATTGATGTGATCCTTCAGTCACTCCCACCTTCCTTTGACAATTCATTGTTAACTACAACATGAATACTCTTGAGAAGGGTATTGTTTGGAGAGGCTTCAACTTCCAAGACGAAAAGCAAGGGTGCCGGACGTTGGAAAAGGAAGAAGGGAAAGGGAAGGACCGTGAAAGCCGCTACCAACACTAAAAGTGTTCCCGTTGCCAAGGTGGGAAGGCAAAGGGAAAAGGAAGGTTGACTCAAAGCAATAGTAGAGGGAAAATGACATATGTATTCATTGTCGTGAGAAAGGGCATTGGAAGAGAGATTGCCCCAAACTCCTCTCCAAGCAAGGTATATTTGTGGAAGGGATACATCCTCTCTAAATACATTCACTTGGTTTTTGCTAGCACGAGGATCAAGATACGTGGGGGATTGTGTGTACAATTTAGATGATCTCAAATTCGAGATTTTGGTGCAAAATAGGGAACAACACGAGTAGCAGTTTGAAGATAAAACGACAACCGGGTAGGTTATTTCGTTTTGGTGTTCTTTCGATTTCTACACCCTATGGCCTCCATGATTTGCATGTTTTAATTTAGTCATGAGATACATCGAATGCCTGGGAGTTTCAAGGGAACACCCCTTGAACGTGTTGCTTTAATTCATGTATGAGCATGCTTTAAATTTTAGTAATTTATTTTATATCGTGCTTCCGCATTCGCGCTTCTCCCGGGACGATCCACACGCCTTCCATAGGCTTTCAGAGGTAGCATTGCATACGTCAAGAGGTTAGTGGGAGACAAGTTAGAATCAAGGTCTAGCTTGTGCAGTTTCGTTGGATATCCAAAAGAAACTACAGGTTATTACTTTTATGACCCCTCGGACCAAAAAGTCTTCCTTTCAAGGAATATAGCATTCTTGGAGAAAGGTTTCCATTGGATACCCAAGTTATGAACTTCTCCTAGAGGAATCAAGTGAGACACATCAGTCATCAATGCCAGGAGCCGTGGCTACTTCACCAATAGGCTTTAGGTTAAGTACCCGACGTATTAAGTAGCCTCGTGAGACTCAACATGTTGGACAGCCTCTTCAGGCCCAGCATGTCGAACAACCTCCCCAGGACTAACTACGATACTGGAACCACCGGCTCCTGTCATGTCTGCACCCTCAGTTACCACTAATTTCCAATTCTTCGTAGGTCAGCCAGAGTGCCACGCCCTCCCGCGAGGTATGGCTTTTTAGGCATGATCGGTCAATTGGATAAAGATCCTAAGATATACGGGGACGCGATGTCTGACATTGACTCCGGGAAGTAGCTTGAGGCCATGAAAACCGAAATGGACTCCATGAGCACAAACTAAGTATGGAAGCTTGTGGACCCACCCAAAGTCATTAAACCCGTCGGGTGTAAATGGGTCTATAAGCGTAAACTTGGCATTGATGGAGAAGTAACCACCTTCAAAGCTACGCTAGTGGCGAAAGTCTATACTCATCAACCGGGGGTTAACTTTGAGGACAATGCTTGCCATAGCTGCATGGTATGAATATGAAATATAGCAGATGGATGTGATAACGGCATTTCTTAATAGATTCATTGAAGAAGAGATCTATATGGATCAGCTGGAGGGATTCACTGTAATTTGAGAAGAGCAGAAAGTCTGTCATCTCCAAAGGTCCATCTATAGCCTCAAACAAGCATCCCGTAGTTGGAACATTCGTTTTGATGAAGTCATACAAGGATATGATTTCATAAAAAATGAATGTGACCTTGGAGTGCAGTGAAGAGTATCCGTAAGTACCTAAGGAGGACTAAGGACATATTCCTTGTCTATGGTGGTGAGAGTTGATACAGGAAGGTTTTAGCGACGCTAGATTCCAGTCGGACGACGATGATGCCAAGTCCCAGACGGGCTATGTATTCAGACATAATGGTGGAGTGGTAGCCTGGAAAAGTTCCAAGGAAGACACCACTGAAGCAGAATACATAGCAGCTTCGGAAGCTGCCAAGGAAGCGGTATGGATGAGAAACTACATCCAAGAGTTGGGTGTGGTGCCTAGCATTGCTGAGCCAGTAGTTATCTTCTGTGATAACAATGGGGCTATTTCGCAAGCAAAGGAACCGAGATCTCATCACAGATCCAAGCACATACTTAGACACTACCACCTATTAAGGGAAATGGTAGGAAGGGGCGACGTTTGGATGGACTGAGTCAGCGCAGCAGACAATACAACATATCTTTTCACAACGCCCATGTCACAAATTGCTCATACGCAGCATCTTGAGAAGATAGGGTTACGGCATATGGGTGATTAGCTTTAGGTCAAGTGGGAGATTGTTAGAATTGGTGATCGTGAAGGTAATCATGTTGGGCTTATGTAACCTATTTCTGACATTAGGTGTTTATATAAAGTTCATTCTGAATAAAAGTGATATTCAGTTACGGCATAAGTACTTTGATTGTGTTCACTTATTGCTTTAATTTATATGATTGTTCAAATTCACAACCAAAGCCCACAAACCGAAAGGTTAATCCAAGAAACTGGACTACGCATAGGTTGGCAAGTCATGAAATCAGTTTCTGTGGATCGGTTTGAAATACTCCAAGTCGAAGGACCTTGAGATTGGGTCTTGAAGGTCCATTTGAGACTTGCACTAAGTGATTGCAGTCGCGTTTCATCGACAAGTGACGAAGGTCGTCCATGCAATATTACTAGGTTGGCCAGCTCGGTGCCAGCTGACTGAGGTGAATCGTGGGAATCGTCATATGGGAAATCTTGAGTAGGGTTGGTCGGTATGACTTGAATTCCCGGTTCCAACAGTACGAAATTGGTCCTTGAACTTGAGGGACTACTATAGTCACATACACACCATGCATGTATCTTAGCTTTGCCAAGAGGCTACCAAGTCGAGAGACGTGGTTGCTATAAGTCCTATATAGTACAACCAAGATGTGTAGTATGGACAGTAGGTCCCATGATAGAATCCGTCTCCTGTCAAATGATTGACGGTAGTATCTCACATATACTCTGAGACTTGTCCTCTATAAATCTGTGGCCACAGTAACTGAACAGCGGGATGGGATCCTAGTGATGTTTAGTATGGACGAGCCTAGGCCTAAGTCAAGAATGCATACCGACATCCAAAGTCCATACCCTGGACTAAGGCCGTGAGGTAGTAGACGGAAAAACATACATACTCAAGAACCGAAATGTTCACGCCATGATATTCACCTAGTCTCTAGTGCCATGGACCGTTGCTAGACGACCCCCATGGTGACGGATGAGTTCCCGTCATATGATGAGTAGGAATTCGGCCAAGTCTAGCTGAGGGTGAACCTCAAGAGTCACACATAATTCACCGGTAACAGAGGAATTAATTTGGGATTATTCTGGGAAATCGAACAATTTAATGGGATTAAATTGGTTCTCTTCTTGGATTGTCAAGTCTTTAATTATATTAAATATACTTGAGTCATAAATAGGATTATGGAATTGAGAAATGGGCTCAAATATTTATTTGGTATTTATTAGAAGCCCAATGGACTATTTTAAATAGGATTTAAAATATTCTATAAAGCCCATCAAGCAATGAGGGGACAAGATTGATTCTAGAGGGATTGATGAGATGGAAGGTCTGAAAGAATCGGGTACGGCCCGGGAACGCAACGGAAGCGTAAAAATATTAATTTAAAGCATAATTTAAAACGGATTTAAAGGGGTGTTCCCTTTGAAGTTTTCAGGCGTTCGGTGTTCGTCAAAGCATCAATAAAAGGAGGAGAAGATACTGGACAAGTGGCTAAAGGAAGAAAACAAAAAGATACATGAAAATGTAAAGAAAACCAACCTTTTGTTTACTACACGTATAACCGGTACGTGCGTTGTTTCCTTTCCGTTTCTCATTCCATTCACTTGAGAGTTCAATGTAGAACTCCTCTAAGTATTGTCCACACCACAATATGGAGAAAAAATCTAATCAATTGCTAGATAGAAAAAGAAAAATGAAAAAGAAACACTTTCAAAACAACACTATTGTTTAGTGCCTTTTGGAATGTTTTTAGTTCAATCCTTTCCAAAAGGTATGAACACAAAAAGGAGAAAATTTACAGAGATTTTTGAGTGTTTTAGGCTGGAAATTTCGTGCAAGTCTCTACGATACAAGCTATAATGCACAGACACTCCGAAAAATTACTCGATGCAGTGTCGGACACGAACACAGCTCGGACACGCCTCGGACACGGCAAAGGCGTGTCTGAAAATATAAAAGAAAAAAAAAAGAACACGGTGTCGGACACCCCAACAGGCGTGTCCGACACATTTTGGAAGTGTGTCCGATACGTTTTGGACACGTTTAGAATTTTCTTTTATAATTTTAAAAAGTTTTGAATTGTCTTTTTAAAAAACAAAAAAAAAAGAGTTTGGGCTAAATAAAAAAAGAAAAAAAATAATTTACTTCTCTCAAAGTAAAAGTTTTGGGATGAAATTACTAAAAAATTTAGAGATGATCATGATAATTTTACTAATTATGTATATTTTAATATAAACCAAAATTGGGATGATTAGAAATATTTTTATTGCGTACTTTTAATCTAAACTAATTATGTATATTTTTGAAGTCGTGTATTTTGGTTAAAAAATTAGATATAAGACATGCTTATTTTATGTATCATCTTAATATTTTTTATAATTATATTATATATAGCCGTGTCCGTGCCGTGTCGTTTCCTAATTTTTTAAAATTTTCTGGGTCGCCGTGTCCGTGTCATATTGTGTCCGTGTCGTCGTGTCCGTGTCCATGCATCATAGCATACAAGTTATGTGCATTGTTTTTGTGTATGTACGAAAATTGAATTTAAAATTCAACCTCTCAAATTAACCTCCAAGGCTAACTTATATACACATGCACACTATCTCTCCATGAACCATCATGGCCTTCATATGTGGAGGAGTTGAAACTCCTCCTCAACTTGCTCCAACCTCTAGATCTTGGACTTCAAACCATAGACCAATTTTGACCGGTTTTGATTTAATCAAATTAAATCAAGACCAACCAAGATCCATAGGTTCCAAATCAATCCAATTAAGTTTAAACCTTATTGAAATCCAAAAAATTTATTTAATCCAATTAAATAAACATAAGCTCAAACACTAATTAATTGATCCAATCAATTAATTAAACCAAAACCGATAAATTAATCCAATTAATTTAAAGGTTCTTAATCCAACAATGAACTAATTCAATTAATTAATTATTGGACCATCCATCAGATGGATTTCTCAATAAATGATCCAATCATTTATTTTCTCCTTGACTTAATTTAATCCAACTAAATTTAATTCGCTTCTTCTAGAATTAATTCCAAATTAATTCTACTAACCCCATAGTGATTTGTGTGTGACTCATTAGGTTCACCCTCAGCTAGACTTGGGCTGGTATCCAAACAATTGGTCAATTAAATCCAATTTAATTAACTGTTTTCCAATTAACCATTAATCGGAAAAATGCTCGTCACCATGGGTGGCCGTCTAGCAATGGTCCATGGCACTAGAGACTAGGTGAATGTTGGCGTGAACGTTTAGGATCTCGAGTACCATACGAGTACGGTCCTTCCATCACCCGTCTCCCGGTCTAGGTCTAGGGCATGGAATTGGGCATGGGTTCCCATCCTGGACTAGACAACTATGCTCAATAACTCGAGACACGTTTGCTCTATTGATCGACGTAGGAAACCATTCCCTACTCGACCAACCATTGTGGCCACAGACTTAAAGAGTTTAAACCATCTCAGAGCGCATAGGAGACAAAGTCATATTCTGACAGGTAACGGATCCTATCTTGGAATCCACCGTCCTCAATACATATTCCGATTGCACTGGCTAAAGCTTATAATGAACGTATCCCAGATACGGACATCTCTTGCCAGACCCTAGATACAACCATCATATGCATGCGACTGCCATGATTCCTCAAGTCCGAGGACTAATCTCGTACAATCGGAGCCGGGAATTCCAGTCATACCGACCAAGCCTCCAAGGCTTCCATATGACGATTCCTGCGAGTCAGTTCAGTCAGCTAACACCTTTGTCAACTAACCCACTAATATTGCATAGACATCCAACGGTTTTCGCAGATGAAACGTTGCACTCATTCAATGAATGCAATCCTTAGTACAAGTCTCTATAGGACCCTCGATGCCCTGTCTCGAGGTCCTTGACTTGGACATTTTAGACCAATCCTCAGAAGTTGGTTTCATAGCTGCCATCCAATGCGCAACCCAACTACATGGGTTATCCAATTGGTCTATGGGCATTTGTTGTGACGTTAAAAACGATGTTTAAAATAACTAGTAAGCACAAAAAACACATAGTATAACGGATGAATTCTTACTATATCATCAAGTCAATATTACTCTAATAAAAATTGCTAAATAGTAGTCAAAACCGCCAATGCAATTGGCTTTCTGATCACTTATTCTAACAAGGCCATGATCAAAGTTTGACTTAGTCATAGACCTAAGTTGACTTGGATTTGACTAGGTCAAAATTCTAGTCAAAGTGTGCCTCTCTTAGGAGAGTTTGAGTAGGAATAGGAAAACCCTTTTCCTATTCTCAAACACACACACATACACTAATCTCTACAACCATCTCTCAAGCACACAAACACACACACGGCCGATCCATCTCCTCTCAAGCTCATCCCCTCTCCTCTTCACTCCAAGAAAGTCTAGTTTTCTTGTCTTTGATACAAGGGAATGTTAGACGAATCGATCACGTTAATTCATAACGCTAGGTCGATTCGTCCTCCCTATTCTTCTTGATCTCTTGCTAGCACGGGAAGTCAAGATCCGATGAATTGCGTCGACGATTTAGAGGGTTCCTATTTTGGGATCTCAGTGGCAAAATGTGGAACAACGCGTGTAGCGGTTCGAAGAGAGACTACAATGGGTAAGTCTCGATTTTGGTCTTTGTTGTTGTAACCCTATGGCCACCATGAAATTTATATGCTTTCCTTTAATCATGAGATACACCGAATGCCCAGAAGGTTCAAGGGAACACCCCTTGAATGAGTTCTTTAAATTCCATTTCTTTAAGCATGTTTACATTTCTTGTTTTATATTACCGCGCTTCCGCATTCGCGCTTCCTCCTGGGATGATCCACTATGCGTTACATAGGTCACATCTCTCAAGAAAGAATGAAAAGGTTGGTAGACTCAAAGAGCCTAGAGGTGGGCGACTTGAGTAATCTACCAACCTGGGAATCCTGTCTGAAAGGCAAAATGACCAAAAGGCCCTTTGTTGGACAACGTAAGCTTGCCACAGGTCTATTGGACTTGGTCCATACGGACGTGTGTGAACCGCTAAGTACTCAAGCTAGAGGTGGTTTCTCTTACTTCATAACCTTCACTGATGATCACTCATGGTATGGTTATGTTTACCTAATGAGGTACAATTCTGATGCTCTTGTGAGGTTTAAAGACTTTAGGCTTAAAGTTGAGAATCAAACCAGGTGCAAAATTAAAGTCTTACGGTCCGACCGAGTTGGCAAGTACTTAAGTGGGAATTTCTCGATTATCTAAAAGAAAACTGTATAGCCTCTGAATGGACACCTCCCAGGACACCTCAATTAAATAGTGCCTCTGAAAGGAGGAATTGAACCCTATTAGACATGGTCCGATCCATGATGAGTTTTATTGAACTACCCTTGTCTTTTTCGGGCTACGCACTTGAAACAACAGCTAAGTTGTTAAACATGGTTGCTGTTTTGTGATGTGACCCAGACACCATCTGAAATATGGCACGACAAGCCTGCTTCCTACAAATACTTAAGAGTGTGGGGTAGCCCTGCATACGTCAAGAGGTTAATGGGAGACAAGTTAGAATCAAGATCTAGCTTATGCAGGTTCGTTGGATATTCGAAGGAAACTGCAGGTTATTACTTTTATGACCCCTCAGAACAAAAAGTCTTTGTTTCGAGGAATGCAGTATTCTTGGAAAAAGGTTTTCCAATGGATGTCCAACATGATGAACTACTCCTTGAAAAATCAAATGAGACACATCAGTCATCAGCTTCGGGAGCTACGGATACTTCGTTAATAGGTTTTAGGTTAAGTAGAAAACAGATTGAGCAACCTCGCGAGGAGTGTATTCACTTTGTTCACAACAAAGTGTAGCTTACTTTAGACAAGAGACGTGCCACGACTTGTGAGACCACGCAATCGACTGAAGCCAGTTTCCTCACTTTGTCATGGATTGGAAGGCTTGGACGAACCACTAGTGTTCTAGTCCATTTATTAAGGGTCTAATATTTTAGCTTGGTCCAACCAAGTTGAGAGTTTTAGTGGAACGAGACCTCATCACATATTAAGTATTTCGCATGCGTTATAGCATAAACATTCTAAGCATAAATGTAAACATACATAAAGCATATACAATACTCATAAGCATATAAAACGCATCGCATGCAATACAAAGCCTAGCACGCCTCTGTAGGATGATCACAAGCCCAAACCTATGCGACCCACTGAGCCCGCAGTGGATCTATAGTCAATCTGAGGGTAGGCCCTATGATATTACAAGATTTTAATAACTCATTACATGCAATGGCCTTGTAAGTCCTCTCCATCTCCTTGGGCTCTCCATCGTGGGCCTACTCCGGGCCTCTTCTTCATGGATCCTCCGTGGGCCATGGCCTCCTCCATGGGCCTCCAACGCCTTAGGCTTGTCTTCTCTTGCAACTTTTATTTAATAAAAATAAAATGTCACCACTAATTCTACTCACATTACATCATAAAAATAAGAAACCCCAATCAGCAGTTGGGGGGAGTACATTAGGAGGGAGAGAAAAAGCCTTATTATTCCAATGCAAAAACGAGAAAGGTAAGAAGATGCAAAGAGGCACATAGGCTACAACCCAACAAATAAATGAATAAACCATACATGCGGTCTAGGGGGTTTGTGATCATCCTTTGTCAATCCAATTAACGCAAATAGCACAAATACATATATCACGTAAAACATACTATTCTAACATCCACGATATCCCATACCATAAAATAAATGCATAAATTACATGTAAAAATATTCACACCAAAAATTGGATAATGGTGCAACCTATGCACAATGATTTTTGTTGGAAAATTCTTTTCTATAATTAACAAGGCAATATTAATTCTAGAAAATAAACAATTTCAACCAAAATGAAAATGGCCTAAGTTAATTAGTTCAGAAAATTCCCAAAATAATACAGACAAATCAAATTTTCTGAAAATGCACGAAAACAACAAAAAACCAAAAAACGGTCCAGCCCTGCCTGCCAAGCGCTCAGTGTGCACAGGATGCATGCCGCGCACGCACGAGCCCTCGCCTGCGCCCGCAGGTGCTGTCCTCGCGCACCTACTGTCCAGCATCGCACACATGCAAGTGTTGTGCGCACGTCTGCGCGCACGGACCCTCGCCTTGCGCGCGCACCTACTGCTTGTTGCGCGGTCTCCCTACCGACCGCCATAGTTTTTCATGTTTTAATGTTTTCTTATTAATTTTCTGAACACAAAAACCATCAACTCAAGAATATGCCCATATATTCAGGAATCCCAAAATCCAACATTTGTGCAATATTAATACATCTCAAGATCTACTCATGCTCTTGCTATAAAAAAACCATGATGTCCAACATCATAAAACACAGAAATTAATGTGAAATTTTGCACTTGAATTTTGATCGTTGGTGCAACCATTGCAAGAATTAAATCTAGTTAGTAAACCCTTTCCTCATCAACAAAGTAATGTTTATTTTAGGAAATTCCAAATCTCAAAAAGTAAATATTCCAAGTCAAGGGGTTCAGAAAAAGGCAGAAAATATCAGAAAAATAATCCAGAAAAAAAAATAGTTTGAAAAACGAGCGAAAAATGGGAGAAAACAGCACCGTCGGCCCAGACAGGCGCGTGCGCGTCCAACGCAGGCGACCGCGCCTGCCGCGCGCGCTGTCCGCGCACGCTGGGTGCGGCAGCCCCTTGCATGCACGCGCGGCTAGTGTGCTGCTGCTGCCAGTTCGCCGTTTTTTACCCTTTTTCGACTTTTCATCCAATTTTCTGAACCACAAGGCAAATTCAACCCAAGAACATTTATTTACATATTAAAGAGATCCAAGATCTAAAATCTTATGCAAAATTAACTCAAATCAAGATCTACGCTAAACATGCTTCAAACGTAAATTAAAACACGTTGATCATGCTTAAACGCATATAAAATATAAAATTTCCCATATACCAAATCGAGCTCTGATACCACTTAAACACTAGTGGATCGGCCTGGGAGAGAAGCGCGAATAGCGGAAAGGCGGATGATTGCACAATAAAATTACAAAGCATAATTAAATGGAATTTAAAGCATGCATATATAAATGGATCAAGGGGGTGTACCCTTGATTCTCCCGGGTGTTTGGTGTATCTCATGTTCAAGAAAACACAACATGGTGGACATAGAATTTGAATCGAAAAACAACAATTAAAGAACCTACCCAGTTGTAGTTTTGTCTTCGTTCGACTACACGCATTGTTCCCCGTTTTGCACCAAGATCTCACAGTAGAGACCCCCCAAATTGTCTTACACACTACAGCGGAAAGCAACGAAGTCCTGTGCCAGCAAAAAATCATTTGGGGAGAAGAGACATCGATACACGCTATCGATTGACGCTATCGACGTCTCTTATGTTCTACCTTGAATAAATCAAGAAGAACAAAAGTAGAAATCTTGGAGAATATAGAAGAGGGGTGGATGAGAATTTGAGAGAGACTAGAGATGAGAAGTGTAGAGATTAGTAGGTGTATGTGTGTGCGTGTGTGTGTGTGTGTGTGTTTGAGTATTTATAGGAAACATTTTTCCTATTCCTACTCAAACTCTTCTAAAGAGGCACTCTTTACTAGGATTTTGACCTAGTCAAACTAGGCTTTGATTAAGTCAAATTAATCATGGCCCTTCATCTTATCAATCTCTAGATCAAATCTCGTCCATCCATTTTGATGGGCTTTATAGAAATGGCCTATTTAATTTTAAATTAAATAGTCTCATGGACTTTATATTTAATTCTATTTAATATACCAAGCCCATTAATTAATTCATGGAATGGGTCTATTCAATTCTAAATTAAATAGTCTCATGGATTTTATATTAAATCCTATTTAATATACCAAGCCCATTAATTAATTCACCCTTTTAATCTAACTAGATAGCATGACGTGTACAAATATATTTTTAGAAGTAAATATATCATTTATGTTAAGTTCATGATATTATTTATATTTATTTCATTGAAACATTAGTATTATACAATTATATTTTCAAATAAATTGATAATTTTTATTTTAAATTTTTAAGGAAATTATTCAATTCTATTATTTATAATTCACTTTCTAAATTTAATTGGTACTATTGAATAAAAAGATATCCCCAAAATTAAAATTTTGTATTTTGTATATTCACTAATGATTATTTCATTATTATGTATCAAACAATTAATATGAAAATATAAAATAATGATATTCAAAAAATTAATATTAAAATATAAAAATTAGTCAAAGCTCCTTATCTTGGATAGAAGAAATTCTAATTTAATAAAATAAATTAATCAATTTTATTTGTAGGATTTATTATGCCTATTTTTTGTTTTATTTTTTGTTACATTTTGTATGTGTGTGTTGTATGTTTTCTTTTATTACTATATTTGAATGTCAATTATTTTTAATTTATTGGCACTATTACAAACTAATTATTTATCGGCTATTGTTATAAAACTATAATCAAATTGGACCATAGTACCAATATTTGTATTGTAAGATCCTATAATGTATGTTAATCATATTTTAGATTGTCAAAGCATTATTTACATGTTTTATTAGCTTCTGAATTTTGAAATATTATCGTATAAAATTTTATTTTTCACCTTTATAAAAGAAACAATAGATGTATTGTAATATCCTATAATGTATGTCAATCATATTTCAGAATGATCAATTTTATTTGTAATTAAACTTTGCTACTTATTCGTTATTACATTTTAGAAGAAATTATATTTTAATAAAATTGATCAATTTTTATTAGTAGGTTTTATTGTGTCTCTTTGATATTGTTTGATTTTTGTTGTATTATGTTTGTGTATGTAATATGTTTTCTTTTATTATATTTTGAATGTCATTGATTTTTAATTTATTGACACTAAATTCTTACAAACTAATTATTTATTGACTATTATTATAGAAATATAATTTAATTGGACAATATTACCAATATTTTGTATTGTAAGATCTTAATGATAATTATATTTCGGTATCAACTTTTAAATATTTTTAAAGTATTATTTACATGCTTTATTACCTAATTTTGAAATATTATTGTATAATATTTTTTTTTTGCCTTTATATTGCAATTTTTAATTGATCTATATGTTTTTAGTTTAACTTCTTAATCTTATTTTCATATGCACTGATTGGTATATTCTATTTCTTAGTCAATAATATATTATGTTACAACTTAATTTTTTATGTCATATTTATTGTTGTAATACTTGTATCCTATTAATTAATATAAAAATACAATAGATGTAAAAGTAAAACATCCAGAATTATCAAATACTAAAAAAATCAAGTACTAAGAAATTCACTCAATAGTTGAATTCTCACAAGCTATTTCAATTTAATAATATCATAATATATCAATTTTAATTTGTAATTAAATTTTTGATATTTAATCACTATTTTATATATATATATATATATATAAGTTTCAATAAGTATTTTATATATTATTCATGTGTAGGTTTATTTTAAATTTTAATGTGTCATGGTATATTAAAACTTTCTTTATATAATTAAGATTTCTTCTAGCAAAGTAATTGTGTTGAAATAATATTTGGCATATTAATTTTTTTTAGTTGAATATGTTATTCCTAAGTAGTTTAGAGCAATTAAGACTCTTAAACATTTTTCTTATAGAATTTTATTTTTTTTATAACTAATATTATAATATAATTTAATGCGTGATAGGTCTGTGTAATTGGGCTCATTCATGATTCACGATTAGAAGTAGGTTATTAAAATTATGTGTAATTGGATTTATTCGTGATTCACAATTTAGGTTTTTTATCCTAAATTTATATGGATGAGATTTAGAATATTTAGAATTCTAAATTATTAAAAATTCCAAAATCTGTAATATAATAATTAATAGTATTTAAATGAGGGTATATTTGTCATTTCACAATGAGGAACAAACAACTTGAGTATTCACACATTTATATAGAGTATAGATTAGAAGGGAAGCCCATGCTTTATAAAATTCATAAATCTAATTAATGAACTCAAGCCCGATTAATCCAATTAATCCATCGAGGCTTGAATCTCCAATAAGTATAATTTAATCCTATTAAATTAAAACTACTCCCGGAATTAATTTCAAATTAATTCCCTTCATATCTGGTGTAGCGGGTGTGTCTCTTTAGGTTCACCTTCAGCTAGACTTGGAACTACTTCTTGTTATCTCATAACCAAAGTAGTCTGTTACCATGGGTGGCCGTCTAGCAAAGGTCCATGGCACTAGAGACTAGGTGAATATGTGGTGTGAACATTTAGGCTTCGAGTTACCTACAGATACGGTCCTACCGTCGCTTGTCACATACGAGTTGTTAGAATAGGTGACCATGTAAGCCAATTTTGGTGGGAATATGTAACCTATATCTAGACAATTTCAGGTATTTGATAAATCATTTATGAATAAAGAAGTGAAAATTCATATAGCACACTTTGTATACGTTCACTTATATCTGCTATTACATTTCTGTTCACTACGCAAACAAAGCCCACGGACTGAGAATCGATTTCGAGGACTGGGACAACGCTTGGAGGTAGGTCCATGAAATCAGTCTTACCGAATCAGTCCGAAAATCTCCAAGTCAAGGAATCTCGAAAATGGGTACCGAGATTCCCCTTGAGACTTGCACTAAGCATCTGCTGTCATATTTCATCGACGGGTGACGAAGGTCGTCTAAGCAGTGTTAGTGGGTTAGCATGCTAGGAAGCAGCTGACTGAGGTGACTCGCGGGAACCGTCTTACGGAGGACCTTGAGTATGGTCAGCAAGGTATGACGTGTATTCCCGGTTCCAACGGTACAGGTCAAGTCCTTTGACTTGAGGAACTGCTGAGTTTACCTGTACATCAGGTCTGTATCTTAGATATGGTGAGAGATTGCCAAAATACTCTTGAGTAGTCATAAGCCATGTCTAGTGCAGCTCTGGTGTACAGAGTGATAATAGTTTCCAAGAAAGGATCTGTCTCCTGTCAAAAGGCATTGACAGTTGAGTCTCATGTATGCTCTGTGTCTTGTCCCTAAAATCTATGGCCACAGTAACTGAACAGAAGGGAAGGTTTCCCTTGCAGCGTTTAGTAAGGACAGACAGACACTTAGGTCCAAAATGGGTACCTGCATTTTCCGTGCCCTAGACCCTAAGTGATGAGACCGAAGACAGAAGGACAAGTGTACTGTTAGAGCCTAAATGTTCATCCCCGAATATTTCACCTAGTCTCTAGTGCCATGGACCGTTGCTAGATAGCCACCCATGGTAACGGACGGATTCTAGGAATCCGACCAAGTCTAGCTGAAAGGTGAACCTAAAGAGTCACACACTATCCACACACACTTAGTATTTAATTTGGAATTAAATGTTGGAGTAAAGGAATGATTAAATTGGATTTAATCGGGTCCTATATTTTCTTGGAGAATTAATTCCTTCTATTTGATAAAGGGAATTAAATTAATAAATTGGATTTATTAAGGGAATTAATTTAATGGGCCTAGAATAAATATTAATATTCATTTATTATATTTATTTGGCCTTTTGGAATATTTAATAGGATTTAAATATTCCATTAAATTAAATTAATGATTGAGATTTAATGGGAGAGATGAAAGGCTAGGATTGAATTTGACAAGGTCAAATTCTACTTTGACAAGGACTTTGACTAGGTCAAAATCCTAGTCAAATTAAGCTTCTAAAAAGTTGGAGTTTAAAAAGGATTAAACTCCTCCTCTATATAAACCCCTAGCCTTGCACCTTTTGAAGGATGATGAAATTCCAACACACACACCA
This sequence comes from Sesamum alatum, assembly GCA_034509735.1. Taxonomy (NCBI): domain Eukaryota; kingdom Viridiplantae; phylum Streptophyta; class Magnoliopsida; order Lamiales; family Pedaliaceae; genus Sesamum; species Sesamum alatum. Next base: position 40,858,728 of record JACGWO010000001.1, read on the forward strand.
CACACACTCTCCCTCTCCTCTCCACTCGTCCGCCCCCCCCCCCCCCCCCTCTCTCACTCTCCAAGAAATCATTTTTCTTGTTCTCTTGTTCTTGGAACATTAGAACATTGATGAATCAATACCGTTAATTCATAACGTGTTGTTGATTCATCCACTCCAATAAATTACATACTTGTCCGTTGCTAGCACGACGTGCAAGATACGTGGGTGGATCGTGTGTCACGATTTGGAGGGTCTCAAGAACGAGATCTTGGTGCAAAACGGGGAACAACACGTGTAGCCGTTGAAGACGAAAACGACAACGGGTAGGTCTCGGTTTACGTTTTCGCCTCTTTTATTTTTCAACCCTATGGCCTCCATGATTATTGTATGTTGTTTATTCATGTGATACACCAAACACCCGGGAAATTTCAAGGGCACACCCCTTGAAACGTGTTCTTTAATTTAAAAGCATGTTTTAAATTCCGCATTTTTATTTTATACCGCGCTTCCGCATTCGCGCAATTTTCCCGGGACGATCCACATATTCTTTCACGAGTATGGTCCTACTGCCTATCTCCCGACTTTAGTCTAGGGCATGGAATTGGGTGTCGGTTCCCATCCTTGAGTAGGCGTCTATGCTTAATACGCGAGATAGGGTTTAACTCTAAGATTGACATAGGAAATCCTTTCCCATTCAATCAGGTGCTATGGCCATAGACTTTGAGAGTTTAAACCATCTTAGAGCACATAGGAGATCTCGCTGTCATATTCTTTGATAGGGGACAGATCCTATCTTGGAATCCACCATCTTCACATACTCCGACTGCACTGAACAAGGCTTATGATGGCCATGTCATACGACACGATCACCTCGTCAGATCCAAGATACAACCTTTGTATGTGAGCAACTGTCATGATTCCTCAAGTCCGAGGACTAATCCCGTACTATCGAAACCAGGAATACAAGTCATACCAACCAAGCTCGTGTAGCTTTCATATGATGATTCCTGCGAGTCACCTCAGTCAGCCGACACCTTTGTCAACTAACCCACTAATATTGCATAGATGTCCAACATTTGTCACCGATGAAACACGGTACTCATATAATGAATGCAATCCTTAGTGCAAGTCTCCATAGGACCCTCGATGCCCAATCTCGAGGTCCTCTACTTGAAGTACTTCAGACCTATCTACAGAAGTTGGTTCCATGACCGCCAACCTATGCGCGGTCCAACTTCTTGGATTCATACATCCGGTCTGTGGGCATTTATGACATCGAAATGACGTTCAATGCAAGCAGTAAGCACAACAAACTCATCATTGCCAATGATGAATCCTTACTACATTCATCAACATAATATTACTCGTCCAAAGATTGAAGAATGGTTCTCAGAACAGCCAACCATATTGAATTTTTGGTCACCCATTCTAACACACTTCAGCCGCATCATGAAAAACGGTGTTCCATTTGAATGGGATGAAGCTTGTCGTAATGCTTTTAAAAGCATAAATTCCTACTTGAGGTTGCACCAGTACCCAGACGCCCACTAATTCTCTATATAGCTGCTTAAGAATGTTCAGTTGGGGCTCTACTTGCACAAGAGAATGATAATGGGAAAGAGTGCTTTGTACTATTTGAGTACAATGATGACGCCTAACGGTTGAAATACTCACTAATTGAAAAAATATGTTTGGTACTCATCTTTACAATTCAAAAATTGAAGTACTATGTCGAAGCGCATATTGTACTCTTGTGTCGAAAGCAAATCCACTAAAGTATGTCATGTCACCGATTCTATTTGATAAGCTTGCAAGCTTGTATCTTCCGCTGTAGCAATTCAAAATTAAGTATGTTCCCCAAAATGCGGTCAAATGACAAGTATTAGCAGACTTCTTAGCTGATCGCCCTATCCCTGTGGAGTGGGAGTTGTCTAACGATCTCCCTGACGAAGATGACCTTGTGATTGAGGTCACCGCGCCTTGGAAGATGTATTTTGATGGGGTTTCACACAAAGAATGAGCCAGTACTGGAGTCATATTCGTCACATCCAGTGGAAAAGTGTTGCCATATTCACCCTAACTCAAAATTGCTCCAAAAACATCGCTAAATATCAAGCTCTTATTCTCGGTCTTGAGATGGCAGTTGACATAAAACAACTACATCTGAAATTGTACGGAGATTCTAAATTGGTTCAATCAGACCCTTGATTTATACGAAGTCAAGAAACCCAAGCTATTTCAATATTTATATTATGTTAAAAGACTCATCAGAAGGCTTGGAGATGTGGAAATCGAGCATGTGCGAAGAAAAGATAACAAACAAGTTGACGCACTTGCTAAACTTGCCTCTAGCATCACCACTCTTGAAGATAATACTCGCATTCTAATATTTAAAAGTTGGGTGGTACCACCAATTTTCGGTGATGATGACAGGAAAGAAGTAGAAAATCATGTTGTTGAAGTATTTGAAGAAGATTGGAACGAGCCGCTCATAGACTACCTAAAGTACGAGAAGTTGTATGACGATCCACGTTGAATATTTGACATTCAGAGACGTGCGACCCGCTTCATTCACTACAAGGACACGCTTTACAAGAAATCATTTGATGAGGTCTTCTTAGATTGCTTAAGTGAGGATGAAGTGATTCAAGCTATGGGAGAAGCTCATTCAGGGGTTTGTAGCGCTCATCAGTTAGGCACAAAGTTGCATTTTCGTATAAAGTAGATGAGTTACTATTGGCCTACCATGGTCAAAGGTTGCATAAATTACGCACAAAGATGTCAAGCGCATTAGTTTCACACTAACTTCATTTACCAACCGTCGGAACCGTTACACTCGACAGTTGCATCATAGCCATTTAATGCTTGGGGCTTAGATATAGTTGGACCTCTGACAAAGTCTTCAGCTGGGCATCTACATATCTTGGCTACGACCAACTAATTTTCCAAATGGGCTGATGTCGTACCCCTCAAGGAAGTAAAGAAGGAAAATGTCGCTAACTTTATCTGCATCAACATCATCTACCTCTATGGAGTTCCCTACTACTTCATCGCTGATAATGAGAAGCCTTTCTGCAATACTTTGATAGACAAGCTCACCAAAAAAGTTCAACTTCAAGCAGAGAAAATCCTCGATGTATACCGCAGCTGCAAATGGACTATCTGAAGCATTCAATAAGACTCTGTGCAACTTGCTGAAAAAGGTGGTGGCCAAGTCAAAAAAAGATTGGCACGAGAGAATAATAGAAGGTTTATGGGCTTACAGAACCACTTATCGCACACCCACTCAAGCAACCCCTTATCACTTGGTGTATAGCATGGAACCTATTGTCCCTCTTGAACAACAAATCCCATCATTGAGAATAGCTATTCAAGAAGAGCTAATCCAAGAAGAAAATGCATGTTTACACCTTGAGGAGTTGGAAGCTCTGGACAAAAAGAGGTTAGAAACACAACAAAGACTCAAGTGCTATCAAGCTCGTCCCTCAAAAGCATTGAATAAGAAAACCCAGTCTCGCTCTTTCCAAGTTGGCGATTTGGTGCTTTTTGCGAGAAGACCCATCATTACCACTCATCGTATCGAAAATAAGTTCATATCCAAGTGGGATGGTCCTTACCTCGTCAAAGAAGTCTACATAAACGGCGCCAACAAGTTGGTTGTTGAAGATGGCTTAAGAATCTGCCCAATTAACGGGAAGTTCTTGAAAAGATATTATGCATAGGAAAAGGAAAAAGGAAAAATTACTCCATGACGCATGAGCCTAAACTGCATGTTACTCCTAGCCCCCACGAGTATAAACTGTGTATGGTAAAATCCCTTAAAAAGAACGAAAATTCAAATTTCTTTGAACTACATTATGACTTGATTTGATAGTTTAGATATTTTCTAAGTTCAGTCATAAGTTTTTTATGAATTATATTTTCCACATTGGATATTAATTCATTACAAATTTGGAGTCACATTATTTCGTATTAGATAGTTGGTTTTCCGCATCCATTTCATTTCATGAACTTCAAAGTAAATATATACAAAGTTTGCAAGATAATAAAAAAAAAAGAAAAAGGAACCTTCTATTACGTAATCTCAAAAGGAAACATCGAGGTGCATGACTTAGAACAAAAGAAGGAATAAGGAAACTTAACAAAGAATAAGGTCCTAAACAAATCTCAAACAAAAGGGCTCAGACTCTTCAATTCTTCCTTGAGGGCTTCCAAATTTGCTATTGAAGACTCCAAATTCTCAACTAATTCTCATTGAGTGGGGTAGTATTCTCAAGTGCTGCAATTTCCTCCTCGATCTCATGAACTTCGACTCGTTATGAAGAAGTTGTTTTTGCCCCTTCAAAGTGGCATACATGTTCGTTCTTTACTCCTTCAAAGCCACAATCTCTTTCTCAATGCGCTCTAACTCGTCTATAGTGGATTGGATCTTAGAAGCCTCTTCACTCTCTATAACTTGGGCATCTTGGAGATGACCGTTGGCTTCCTTTAATTGTCGCTCGAGAAGACTTTTGGACAACTTTTCATGATGATGGTCTTGCTTCATCGTAAGCAGCATCCTTGGCAAAGAGCACGTTTAACGACTCTTCCACTTTTGAAATGTTAAACTTTTGAAAGCTCTTCATAGATTCATGGAAGAAGTAAACATCTTCTTTGATCGATGAGATAAAGTCAATTGGAGTGTTTGATTTTTCACAAGATCACTCCACATTTTCTGAAGAAACTCTTTTTGATGATTAAGGATAAATCTCACGCCTTCAAAATCCAACACTACAGCATGGCGAGGAGTTTGTTTTTCCCTAAGTCCCATTCCAAGTGGAAGAGGCCCCAAAATTGATCCTTGACTATCTTGAGAAGTTTCGTCATCTCCAACATCTAGGACTTCATCAAAATGAAGATCTTACCGCTCCAAAGTTAAAAAAAAAAAGTTAGGAAAAAAATAAACTACTTGGCTAAATTCAACATTGATGGTGCATGACTTTAGGCATCACCATCAACATTAATGTTTATTGACTTTGAATGGTTGAAATATCTCTTCGGCCTCTTTCAATGAGATCGGGGTTGCTACTCCCACTTTTCTCCAATAGATAAAAGTACTTTTCCTCTTACTTGCTTGCTTCAAGGGACTCAACAACTTGAGGATTACACTTAGGAGGAAGAGGAAAAAACATGCTCATGAGGTGAATCTTGAGCAACTCCTTTGCCATGTTCTTTGTCTTTGAGAGGAAGCTTACTTGAGTTTGAAACAAGCAACCTCGCCATGTTTTCTTTGAGATCGATAGACGCTATGAGTTTCAGTCCACTGTTTTTTGTATGGCTCAAAAGAGAATTTCTTTGCATTTAGGGGCAAAGAAGAAACCACGTGTTTTCCATAGTCTTGGACGAAATATATAAACGCCAAATCGAATTTTTTCTTCCAAAAAAGCCTTACGGACGTGTTGTGAAAGAATTCCCGGCACTTCTTGGAAGAACCCAAATTGGCGACTAAATCTATGGGGACTATAAGGCTCAACAACAAAGTGATCCGCTTACCGCAAAGGAAGGTAATTCGAAACAGTGGCCATGAAATAGGTCTCTGCAAGTTCTTTGGCATGACCATCATCTACAAATGAGAAGTCTTTATCCTTCGTGAACATGTTGCAAGTCCAAGAGACAAAGCCACCTTTGTGAAGTCGCTTTCTCGTCTGTTGCGGGTCATAGTATTTTGCACCTCCTTCACCGGAGAAGAGCATCATTTTGGACCCACGTACACCTTGAAAAACTTTGTAGTGAGTCTTAAAATAACGTGCTATCCAACTATAAACGAAATAAATCAAAAATGAAGAATACACACGATTGGTCTTGGAGAGTTAAAAATCTTGTTCAAACCTTTTAAATACTCGCCAAGACAGGAACAATAAGACCAACCTTTCGATCAACTGCCATGATACTCCACTTTTAAAGTACTTGGATGTATTGAACCAAAACCATCAATGGGGAGAATGAATGTGTAGAGCCAACACGCCAAGTACGCCGCAAAAAATATTTCTTCTTTTTAGCTTCCTTTAATGCCAAGTTTCAAAAATATCGCTTCGTCCGCAATAGACTACTTCCCATGTATTCCAAAGGTTCCGGAAGGATTATAAGTCGACTTGGGGAAAACCCCTTTTTCTCTTTATGTGGAGGAAGCTCGCAATACTTCATGGCCCTTTTAAACCAAAACTTGATCCACTTGTCAGCAGAGCCTTCAGAAAGTTGACCTCCGTTACTATTTTCTTAAAGCAAATGATAAGCATAGAGCAAGAATTTACAAGAGCGAAGCACAAGTCTTCGTCCTCTCTCGTCAACACCATCAAGCTCCTTCGAACTTGACGACTTTGTCATAAAGGAGTCCGGTCATAGAAAGCTCAGTAAGGGTGTGCAATTACCAAAATGAGATGGACAACTCTCCAAAAGATGTCAGAAGATTGTTGGTTGATAGGTACCATGTTTCGCAAAAAACTTTGATGACATCAGAGTTGCGGTCATAAGTGAACAACGAGGCATACATAGAGTCATATACTTGAGTAGCAATTAGCTTGTGCTTGCATTGGCTAAGGATGTCTTCAGTCCACTCCAAAATCCTTTGATGTAGCAAAATTCGTCGGCAAATTGAATGGTGTCTCCCCATTTGGCTTTGCCTTCAACGATGCGGTGACCTAGTGTTGGTAGAGGACTTGGTTTGTTGGAACGATGATGATGAGTTGCTTGCAAAGACCACGCCTTGAACGTATTGCTCAATTGAACCTCTCGAGACCATTGCTTCCTATAAAGTGGTGTCAATCTTGGCCATTGTTTTGCGTATCAACCGATAAGAGGAACGTGAGTCATCAAGGTTGTTCCCTTCTCCTGGGATTGCTTCTCGTCATCAAGGATAACCAAATGTTGCACTCCAGAAGAAGATGAAATATCCATGAAATAAACCATCTCGTAACCTATCAAGCAACAAGAGAAATGAGCTACATTAAAATAAAATTAAAAAAAAAAAAAGAATGTTGGATTAAAGATATGAAGGATTGTCAAATTATAATGAAAAGGTAAGCTTCACCAAAAATCTCAAAGCTCAGAAATTCTTGCAGTAGCAACCACACAGAAGATTATGGGATTCTTGCTCAATATTCGAATTCGGCACCCTTGCAGCAAAGAACAACGGCATTAAGCAAATTTTTACAAAGTTGGTTCTACTTTGCTCTTGGAAATAATCTATGAAGAGAAGAGGCCAGAAAGCAATTTTAGCATCTGTTAACCAATTCTATAAATAGGCTATATAGAAGCAAGTGTCGGAATTGAAATATGTTCTATCATCAAACGAAATAATAAAAGGGGAAAAGAATTCAAAGTCTTCTTACAAAGAATTCAAGGAGAAAGGGCAGTGAGAACTCGCTTCTTCACTACAGGAAGAGAAGGAAATCCCTACTAAGAAATTTGTCATTGATAATGCACGAAACAAAATTGCGCCTCTCTCTTATAGTGTACCCGAAAGACATTTGGAAACTTTCCATCTCCCAAAAAAGCTCAACAAAGAAATAAGTGTGGAGTAATTCACTATTTTTTGCATCTGTCATAGAATGCTTTGTGGTTTCAGCATGGAAAGTTAGGAAATCACCTACAAGAATTTTCCATACTTCTCGAGGCCATCCGCTGAAGTTCTTGCCCAAAATTAGCATCACATATCTTGCAAAAGAAGAATGATTTTGTTTTGGGGGCTCCATCTTCCTCGCTTGAAGGAAGAAAATTTGAAATTCGCAAAAATGAAAAAAAAAAGGAAAAAGCATAAAATATATATATAGATAGATAGATAATTAGACAGATAGATGAGAAGATGCTGAAAAGCATTAACAAGGAAAAGAAAATTTCTCTATGTTGTCAAGAAAACTCTTGGCCATGGATTTGATTTTAGAGGAAATGAAAGGAGAGAGAAAGCTAAGAAAGAAACAAGAAGAAAAGGAAACAAAAGAGAAAAGGAAGGTCTAAAGAAAGATGAAGAAAGAGGGAAAAATGGAAAGAAGAAAAAAGGAAAATAAAGGAAAGAGAAAAGAGAAGAAGGAAAAAAAAAGGAAAAGCAAAAGGAGAAAAGAGAAGAAACAAAAAGGGGGGGGGGGGGGAATCAGTTTTTTTTTATTGCAGACAATTTAAAGAAAAAGGAAGAAGGCTATGATCGTGAGTTGCTGGTCCAATGGACCATGAAAGTGGGCCTAGATTAAATGGGTTGCTGCTAATAAATATTTGATGGACATTTGTTGTTAGGCTCTCTCCAAATGGGCCGATTGACCTACAAGAAAAAAAATAAGAAGAATTTAGGCTTGGGCTAGGAAAAAAGGACGAAAGAAATTAAAAGCTAACCCACAATTTTCTTTTCAAGTCTTTAGTCTACAAAAAGACAAAGGCTTCCCATGTGCCAAAGCACAAATTGCAACAAAAAGAAAAATATGAAGAAGAAATTCGTGACTTATTCACTCCAAGACACGCTTTGAAGCATCGTATGTGAACAAGTCCCGAGGGGGCATTTGTAGATATTTGTGTCCAATAAAGTTTCCCCACGTGGTTAATAATATAATAAATATCAATTTCTATTTATATTTAGAAATTTAATTAAATTTAATTCCTAAGGTAAATAGTTAATTGATTAATATTAATATTTATTTTCAGCCAATCAAATGACGTCAAGTGTCAAATGTCATATTCTTGGCAAGTGCATCAAATCTTCCAAATGAAGCAAATGCAAGTCGATATAGAAATGAAATCACATCTTGCAAATATGACAGCAAATGTCAAACAAATCATGAAGGGGCAATCATATCGCGCCACTTCAACAATTAAATATGAAAAAACTCTTCCACCCAGGATTTCAACACACAATTGAAAATACAAGTGAAGACACAAGAAAGAGACCATTTAAGAAGTCTGAAAATCCTCTTAAGGGAAAATGAAGGAAGATTCACAACATTTAAGACAAAAAAAAAAAAAAACAAGGCGTTCGTCGCGGAGATGGTCCAAATTCAACGTCTGATTTGAGAAGAAATGGAAAGAGCCCCTCATGTGGTTGTGGTTTTGAGTGAAGGAATGAACAGAAAAAGTACCCTTGATACGTTAATACTTCCCAAGTCTAGTCTTTTGTAGAGAGAGAATTTTCTATGGAAGACTTGTCAAATCATGAATAGTGAACTTGATTTAAAAAGTAATATATGAGGTATTTATAGTGGTATTGGTATTTTTATGGTCTTATAGGGTGTATATATTAATTATATGGCTTACATAAGAAAATTATGCTTATACCTTTGTAAGTAAGTGATTCTTGCTATCATATACATCATACAGCCCCCACTCTCGGATGGAATACTCAGCCAGAAACAGTAATCCGGATGAGAGTAAGATATCTCTGCAAAAAAAAATTGAAGCATGGGATAGATGGGAGAGGATGGGTGGGAATCCATTAATTGTTCTTCATCCACCCCCCTTATCAGATTCACTCCCCCTCCGTCACCCATTCAAGAGCAATTTTTACCCAACACTCATGACTTCAAAAGGTAAACTCACTCTTTCTTCCTAATTTTTTCACTTGCAATTTCATTCTCTTGTAATTTGTATTTCTCTCCAAGATTTTGCAATGTCTAGTAGTGCTGAGGATGTTGATGGGGGTGTTGGGGTTGTGCGGCGGATGCGTATGACCGATCGGTGATTGGATGCCGCTGGCACGCAGCGGCCCTGAGATGGAGCTCGAGGCCGCGCATTGAGCTGGGGGAGTAAGCCCCCCTCCAGCTCAAGACGACGCCTCATGCTGAGGGGAGACAGCCCCCTTCTCGACCGAAGGCGGTGCCTTGGCCTGGTCGGTCGTGTCGGGGTTGCTCATTAGTGATGTTTCGTCGTGAGCTGTTTATGACGAGGAGAAGATGGATTTCTATTGACCGGGTGATTATGCCTCTTCTGGGAGGATATTGGATGACGTGCCTTCGTGTTTAGTGTTTTATTCACCCAATCACGTAGCAGTGATAATGAATCTGCCTAAATGGCCTCCTGCCGACACATTAGATGATTTGGAAAGCTTGATGATTTTGTTCACATCACTCAGGTGAGGAGGCCAGTGACTATGGGGGTGACGATAGAGGCCAAGTTGAGAGAGAAAACGATGCGGTTGGCAGTGAGAGTGAGGGGGTCGAAAGGAAGAGGTCGAGAGGGAGGGGGTCGAAAGCGAGGGGAAGTACGAGGAGGCCGAGGTTCCTAAGGTGGTGGGGCAGCCCAAGTGTAGTCATGGCGTTGAGAGTTGATGCTAGAAAACGTTCCGCGGGCACCGGGTGTTCAAAAATGCCATGTGGTGGATGTCGGGACGTGTGATAGCATTCCCACTTATGAGCGGTTGTCCCTTATTCGGAGGGAGATTAGGTTGCCCTCCACACATAAGTTTATTCTTCCATCTCCTAGGCAGAGGATTAGGAAACCCCCCTACGGGTGCTTCGTCGTTTATGCCATTTATTTTGACAGCAGGTTCTCCGTTCCAGAGTGACCTCCTGTGGGTCGAGACACAATAGTGTCAATGAAAGAAGTATGTCGATATTATGGGCTTGAGGAGGGTGGCTGTGAAGGAGAAAAGACGTTGTGAGCAAGGATCGGCCCGCCTACCATCTTGTGCGCTTGCAAGTTCGGCTGGGGGCAGTCGTCCGTCTTCCATTGACGTTTCCTAGTCTCGACCTACGGGAGGTCACTCTGGGGCTTCCCCTCCGCCCAAGAGATCATGAGATGCTCCGTTAGCTTTGACTTTAGCCAGTACTCCGCATGGTGGTATTTTAACCATCAGCGTTGACCTGGCGAAGGGCATACAGTCGTATTGGGATACTGCCAACCTTCCTTTGGTGTGGAACCATAGAAGGAATGTAGTGAGCGATAACGATCTGAATGTGTTTTTGCACTCTCAATGATGAGGTAGTGGACGAGCTATTCGCTGGGGACATGGGCCGGGTATGTTGTTCATTATTTTGCCTTATTCGTTTAGTTAACTTGATTATTTTATTTGTGTAGTCCCTTACTTTGATCACACCAGTGTGAAATCGATGCTTGGCTAGGCGGGGAAAGGTTGATCGTCTAGAGGCGGTCATGAAGCAATGTGAGGAGGAGTGCTTAAAGCTGAAGGAGGAGAAGGACAAGGCTTTAGAGAGCGTTGCTTGTTGGGAGCGACATTACAAGCAGGAGGCGACCTCAGGGAAAAAGTTTTTGGCATCTGCATCCGGGTTGCTTTCATCGATAAGACAAAAAAGGAGGCAGTCTCCAAGTTTCAGGCTTCTGATGAGTTCGAAGGTATTGTAGCTGATAAGGCTACTCTTATCTACGAATCTACGGTATATAAGTGCCACCGATTTCTCCGCCAGGTTATTCATGATAAAGGTCGAATTACTGAGGAAGATATCGCCGGCATACCTCGACCTAACTGAGGAGGAGGAGGATGCCGACCTTGCTCGGGAAGGAGCCCCCTAGGACGGCGAGTGAGATGAGGAGGCGTCATTATTCTTCCCCCTGTGTGGACTTGTGTTTTATTTTTAGACTTACAGCGGACTACTTTGATTTGTACCTAAAAATATTTAGTATTTTGGATGTTTTGGCATGTAATCGACACTATTTAGTATTTCACATGGTTTTATGCCGACTAGTATACTCAGATGTTTTGATATTGTATTCGTCAATATTGGGTATTTACGAGTGTGATCAGTGCACTTGTTCAATTATTGTATTGTGTTATAATTATTGAAGGTTTCCACAAGGGGTGGTTTTTCTCGAGTCCCAGATTTGATACTTTACGAACTTCAAGGGGGCAAAGTTTTCCAGGGCAACAATGTTGAGGAATATCTCGATGATGTTTCGTCAAAAGGGTCCTGGGTAACTGATTGTTACCTCAAGGGATCTCTTAAAACTTCAGGGATCTCCACGTCACAAATTTCAAGGGTTAAATGCAATTTGCCCCTCTGTCTTAACCAAAAAGAGCAATTACCCCCCTGTGAAAAAAATAACTAGCAATTTACTCCCCTGTGTTATTCAAAATGCAGCAAACAACCCCCTCACAGGGGGTTTTTTTCTCCATTTTTTAAAATACATGGGGTAAATTGCTATTTATTTTTTCAAAGTAGGTTTTTGCACATTTTGCATATCACAAGGGGGGTAATTGCATTTTTTCCCAAATTTCAAACTACGACGAAAAAATTAACTTCATTACTTGAGTTTGAGTTACAAAGTCCCACAAGAATTCACAAGGAAACTAGCCAAAAGGGAAGGGGATGAAACGTTGATCTCCTATTCTAGTCCTCCTATTACAAATGTAGAGTCAAAAGGGGAACTTCGCCTCCTGGTCGGCCTTTAAGAATAATACTTCTTGAGGTTCGCGACGTTCCACGTGCATGGGATGCTCTTTCCATCCAACTGTTGCAACTTGTAGGCTCCCACATTCACGATTTTCATGACTTTATGCCTTTCCAATTGGGGTGCAACTTCCCTATGAGACCGAAAGCTTCGGCCTTCCTCAACACGAAATTGCCCACCTGAAAATTCTTTGACTTAACCCTCCCGTTATATGCCTTTGTCATCTTGGCTTTGCACATCACAATGCGCACTGTGGCTTTTTTCTCTTAATTCCTCGACTAGGTCCAGGTTTATCCTTAAGCCTTGCTCGTTAGAGGTCGAATCATAGTATTTCACTCGCTAATTGAGCTCTCCTATTTCTAGTGGCGCTACGGCTTTTATCCCGTAAGATAGAGTGAAGAGTGACTCCCTTGTAGCAGCCCTTGGCGTTATTCGGTACGCCCATAAAAACTTGGGAGTTCATCCACCCATGCTCCTTTGTCGCTTCTCAACCTAGTCTTCAGGTGTTGGAGGATCTTTCGGTTGGTAACTTCAATTTGACTATTTGCTTGTGGGTTGATCACTAAGGTGAAGAACTGTTTACTCACCAACCCCTTACACTAAGCTTGCTCCTTGAGAACTGAGTCCCATTGTCAGATAGCAAGGCACGAGGGATACTGAAACAGTACACGATGTTCTTCCAAATAAACTTGATCACCTCCTTCTCGGATATCTTGGCTAGGGGTTCGGCTTCCACCCATTTCGTGAAGTAGTCGACGATCACAATCAAAAAAATTCTCTACCTTGTGGCTTGCGGCTCTCAAGAGTTTGCATTGATGCGTCCGCTGGTGATTGATGTTCGCATGTTCATGGCACGCCCGATAATGTTTCACCAGCTCATAGGCGTCTAGGAGCACTATAGGCCAAAAGAAACCTTGCCTTAAAACTTTATCTGCTAGTGCTTTCGCGCCGAGGTGATTTCCACAAATTCCTTCATATGTTTCCCTTAGGACAGAGTTTCCCCCTCAGGAGTTAGGTATTTTAGAAAAGGTTGTGAGAAACCACGTTTGTATAACTATTCGTCGATCATCACAAAATGGGTTGGTTTCACCCTTAGGCACCGTGCTCCTTTCTGATTTTTGGGTGTCATCCCATCTGTTAGGAAATTGACGATCTCTTCCTTCCAGCTCGAAGGTGCTAGATCCGTGCGCATAACTCCTACTTCCTCCTCCATGGCGGCCTTATCTGAGGAAAGAAAGGTAATTATCCTGCTTTGGATCGTTGCTATTAAACTTGCTCATTAAGCTAGTTGGTTAGCCACGGCATTATCTGTCTAGGCCACTTGTATAAGGGATGACTCCTCAAATTTCTCAAGAAATTTTTTTGCTTACAGGAGATACTTAGCCATTTTTTCACCTCGTGCTTCATAGGATCCCTCGATTTGATTAATCACCAGTTGCGAATCACTATAGATGACAATATTTTTTGCTCCAACCGCTGAAGCTAATTCTCCTCCTGCTAATAACGCCTCATATTCCGCCTCGTTGTTTGACGTGGAGAACTCCAATTTAATGGCGTACTCCAACTTGTCTCCTTGAGGGCTTTCCAAGACTATTTCTGCCCCACTATCTATGGATGTAGACGATCCATCGACATACAAGCTCTAGGTGGGCGCAAAATTGCTTGCCCCGTCATACGCCAACTCGACGATAAAGTCGGCAAGCACTTGTGCCTCATGATTGGTCTTGGGCAGAATTCATTGCTGAATTCACTTAACTCCGCCGCCTGTTTGACCATTCTTCTAGAAAGGTCTGGACTAGATAGGACTTATTTCAAGGGATGATTTGTTAAGACGACCACTTGGTGCGACTGGAAGTAAGGCCTTAATTTCCTTACTGCAACTACTAAGGAAAGGGCTAGTTTTTCAATTTGGAAGTACCTAGATTCCGCCCCTTGTAGCACCTTTCTAAAGTAATACACCAGGTGGTGCTCCTTACCCTCTTATCGCACTAGGACCAAACTAACGGCACTCTCCAAAACCACTAGGTAAAGGTAGAGAATTTCCCCCGTCCCGGGCTTTGTCAATAATGGCGAAAAAACTAAGTATTTCCTTAATTCATCAAACACCCTATGGCTAGTGTTTGACCATTCAGACTTCGTTGCACCATGAAGGACCTTTAATAAAGGGAGGCCTTTGTCTGCAGACCACGAAATGAATAGGTTTAGGGCAGGCTGCCAGCTTGCCTACGAGCTTCTGCACCTCCTTAATCAATTTAGGTGGGGGTATTTCCATGATGGTGCTAATTTTCTCCAAAATGGCCTTTATTCCTGTCTCTCAAATCACATATCCTAAGAACTCCCACCCCCCCCCCCCAACGGACCCCGAAGGCACACTTAGCTGGATTTAGTTCCATGCTAAAGGATTTCAATATTTAAAAGCACTCTTGCAAGTCTTTTTAATGTGGTCTTTCTCCTTCACACTCTGAACCAACATGAAATCTATGTAACCTACATGTTCTGGTCAATCTGATTCCAAAATATGTGATTGACAAGTTGTTGGTATGTTGCCCCAGCATTTTTCAGGTCAAATAGCATAAGATTGTAGCAAAAGACCCATTGGTTCATGATAACGCTTGCTTTCTCTTGGTCTTTTGTTGCTAGCGGTGTTTGATTGCAGCCCTAGTATGCATATAAGAAACTCAACATTTCACATCTGGATGTGGAGTCAACCAACATGTTGATCCGTGGAAGAGGGAAACGATGTTTCGGACATGCCTAGTTCAAGTCCATGAAGTCGATGTTGAGGCGCCATTTTTCGTTCTGTTTTGGGACCAACACCACATTAGCTAGCCACTCCGGATATTGGACGGGGTGTATATACTTGGCTTTAAACATCTTATCTACTTCCTCTTTTATTGCTTGACTTCTTTCCACTCCGAACATCATTTCTTTTGTTTCATTGGTTTTGCATCGGGACTCACACTGAGGTGGTGATTGATAACGTCGGGTGAAATCCCTGGAGGTTCCCCATATTCCATGCGACCACTACCTAGTTTGCTCTAAAAAATCGAATCAAGCGTTCCTCAACTGGGGGGCTTATTGTTGTGCCTATTTTTGTGGTATTTTTCTCACCTTCCCATGCGAGATTAATTTCATTCAATTCCTCGATGGCCTCCACTTTCCTTTCTCCGAACTTTTTCTCCAAGGGATATTCGGGGGTTTCCCTTGCCCCGGGCCGACGTCCATCATAATCCATTTTCCTTTCTCATCTGACACACATCCGTCTAGATTTTTCTCGTGATCTCTTTAGAGTGTTTGCATAGCATTCTCTCGCCATACGTTCATCCCCCACGGTCTCCCCGATGCCTAAGTAATGGGGAACTTAAGTTTCATGTGGAAGGTGGATGCTATGGCACGGAAGAGGTTCAAGCTTAGTCTTCCCAAGATGATGTTGTAGGAGGATGGAACCTTCACCACGAGAAACTTTACCATTTTCATGGACCTATTTGGGTAAAAGCCGAGCAATAATGGCAATGTTACCTCCCCCAATGTTCGATCAACTATCCGTTGAAACCAATG
Organism: Sesamum alatum; assembly: GCA_034509735.1. Classification (NCBI taxonomy): domain Eukaryota; kingdom Viridiplantae; phylum Streptophyta; class Magnoliopsida; order Lamiales; family Pedaliaceae; genus Sesamum; species Sesamum alatum. The sequence goes on from JACGWO010000001.1 coordinate 40,874,628, forward strand.
AGTAGGGTGTTAACCTCTGCATTGAGCATTGTCAATTCCTAATTGGACATATGCGTCGTAGAATATGATGTCCGTTTAACTCCCACTATCTACTAGCACTTTGTTCACCCAGAAGTTGGAAAGCATGGTCGAAATGACCAATGCATCGCTTTTCTAGTCCCTCCCAAAGTCCATGTCTCGCAAGCCAAACAAAATTTCCTCTTGTTTTTCTGAGCTAATGGTATGGACTTGTATGGGGACTTGCCAATGGTTTCCCCTGGATTCTCGAACTAGTGTTTTCCTTGCATTGGCGAAATCTCTCCCTGTTGGGCCTCCTGAAATCACGGGGATGACGCTTGCTTTGGGGAGATTGTCGTCGTGTGGGGTTTGAGTGGAAGTTGATCCTTGGGGTGGGTGACTCGGCCCCTAGTCAAATCATTGTCCTCTTGGCTATATATTCACATATGGTAGAATAGGAGACCGGAAAGCCAATTGGATTGGCTGTTTGGGAACTATTCGACAATCTTTATAAATACAATATTATCCTAATGAATAGAGTAAGTATTCATCATTGGCATTGTGTTTGTTGTACTTACTACTGACATTGAACGACGTTTCAATTTCACAACAAATGCCCATAGTGTTAGAATAGGTGACCATGTAGCCAATCTTGGCGGGCAAAATGTAACCTATGTCTAGACAATTTCAGTGTTTTGATAAAGCTATTAATGAATAAAGAAGTGAAAATTCATTCTGGCATTACTTTGTTTGCGTTCACTTTACTGCTTTATCTATCTGTCCACTACGCAAACAAATCCCACGGACTGTAAGCCCATTTCGGGGACTGAGACTACGCTTGGAGATAGGTCCATGAAATCAGTCCCGCCGAATCAGTCCGAAAAACTCCAAGTCAAGGAATCTCGAAAATGGGTACCCGGATTCCCTTTGAGACATGCACTAAGCATCTGCTGTCGTATTTCATCAACGGGTGACGAAGGTCGTCTAAGCAGTGTTAGTGGGTTAGCCTGCTGGGGAGCAGCTGACTGAGGTGACTCGCGGGAACCGTCTTTCGGAGGACCTTGAGTAGGATCAGCAAGGTATGACGTGTATTCCTGGTTCCAACAGTACAGGACAAGTCCTTTGACTTGAGGAACTGCTGAGTTTACCTGTGTATCAGGTCTGTATCTTAGATATGGTGAGAGATTGCCAAGAAGCACTTGAGTAGTCATAAGCCATGTCTAGTGCAGCTCTGGTATACAAAGTGACAATAGTTTCCAAGAAAGGATCTGTCTCCTGTCAAAAGACATTGACAGTTGAGTCTCACGTATGCTCTGTGTCTTGTCCCTAAAATCTGTGGCCACAGTAACTGAATAGAAGGGAAGGTTTCCCTTGCGGCGTTTAGTAAGGACAGACCGACACTTAGGTCCAAAATGGATACCTGCATTTTCCGTGCCCTAAACCCTAAGTGGTGAGACCGTAGACAGAATGACAAGTGTACTGTTAGAGCCTAAATGTTCATCCTCGAAATTTCTCTAGTGCCATGGACCGTTGCTAGATGGCCACCCATGGTAACGGACGGATTCTAGGAATCCGACCAAGTCTAGCTGAAAGGTGAACCTAAAGAGTCACACACAATCCACACACATCAAGTATTTAATTTAGAATTAAATATTGGAGAAAAGGAATGATTAAATTGAATTTAATCGGGTCCTTTATTTTCTTGGAGAATTAATTCCTATTATTTGATAAAAGGAATTAATCTAATAAATTAGATTTATTAGAGGATTAATTTAATAGGCCTAGAATAAATATTTATAATTTATTATAGCCTTTGGAATATTTAATAGGATTTAAATATTCCATTAAATTAAATTAATGGTTGAGATTGAAAGGGAGAGATGGATGGCTAGGATCAATTTGACTAGGTCAAATACTACTTTGACTAGGAATTTGACTAGGTCAAAATCCTAGTCAAAATAGACCTCTTTAGAGTTGGAGTTTAAAGAGGATTAAACTCCTCCTCTATATATAGTCCTAGCCTTTCACTATTTGAGGAGTGATGAAATTCCAACACACACACAACACACACAAACTCGGCTTTCTCTCTCCCTTCTCTCGTCCCCCCCCCTCTCTTTCACTCTCAAGAAAATACTTCTTGATTCTTTTGTTCTTGGAACATTAGATCAAAAGGAGAATTAATATCGTTAATTAATAACGTGTTATTAATTCATCCTCTCCAATATTATACTTGTTCGTTTGCTAGCACGACGTGCGAGATACGTGGGTGGATTGCGTGTTACTATTTGGAGAGTCTCAACAACGAGACTTGGAGCAAATCGGGGAACAACGCGAGTAGCAGTTAGAAGACGAAAACGACAATCGGTAGGTTCCGATTTAATTTTTCGTTCCTTTTATTTTTAATCATATGGCCTCCATGATTTATTTATATTCTTTAATATCATGAGGTACACTAAACACCGGGGAAAGTTCAAGGGCACACCCCTTGAACGTGTTTATTTATTTTATCTAAGCATGCTTTAATTTTTTGTATTCAATTTTATACCGCGCTTCCGCATGCGCGCTATTTCCCGGGACCATCCACAATCTTTCAGTGGTATCAGAGCCCGGTTCGGTGTATAGGCCTAGGATTTAATGTGCGTTTTAAGCATGCAACGTGTTCTTTGAATGATTTAACTAATTCTTGGTTTCTTGATTATTAAAGCATGTCATTTCTTGCTTTTAATTCATGTGATTATTGCGCTGTTGGTATTTTTCTATTTTTCTTGGGAAACGGGGGTGAAAAATTGAACGAAGAACGAAGAAGTGCCGACCAGCCGGAGGCTGGCCGCGCGCAGTCGTGGACATAGGCTGGGCAGCCGCGCGCGCAGGCAGGGGAAGCCTGCGCGCGGCCGCCCAACCGGATGCGCCAGACTGTGCGCAGCAGGCAGATGCGCGGCCAGAGTGGCCGCGCGCGGGCGCGCGCGCTCGGCAGGCGCGCCCATGCGCGTTGGAGAGTCCGCGCGCGCACGGGCACCAGGCGGCGCTGCTAGGCGCTCGCACACGCAGACGGTGGTGTCTGCGCGCGCGCGCGCCCGGCAGGCACATCTGGTGCGCGTGCGCGCGCACTGCGCAGGGGGCAGACGCATGGCTGGCGACCAGTAGGCCAGCGCGCGCGAGGCATGGGAGCCTGCGCGCGCAACGGCCTGCCGGAACGCTAGGCCGCGCGACCTGCTGCCGACCAGGCGCGCGCGCACTCAGGCAAGGGCCTGCGCGCGCGCGCCCGGCCAGGCAGCGCCTGAGCGCACACCAACAGGCTGCTGCCGGTGGCGGCGGCCGGCTGCCGGTGCAGCTAGGGTTTTACCCTATTTTTGTTATTTTTATTTATTTTTTCAGTTTTAATTTTTTAATTAATTCTAAAAATTCGTTTTTGTTCAATTTTGCCTAATTTTCTAAGACATTATTTGGGGAAGTAAAATATATTGGATTTGGAATCCCGGGAATATTTTACTTAAAAATAATGAGGCAAGGTTTTCCTAGAAACGAGAAAATATTATTACCAACAATTATGCCATATTTTCACATTCTACGCATTTATTTATTCATCTTGAATAATTATGATTGGTTATTATTGGTATATTGTTTTTATGTGATTGGATCATATGATTACATGTGTTGGATTCATACGGATGATCACGAGCCCTAGACCGAATGTATAGTTTAATTTCATGTGGGGCCTGTGTGCCTCTTTTACTGCTTTCTCCTTCTCTCTTTCTAGTTGCCTTGGAATAATAAGGCATTCTATCTCCCTCCTTACCTACCCCCCCCCCCCCGTGTTTTTCGCTGGGGTTTTATTTTTTAATATGTAATGAGAGTAGAATAGGAGTGAGGTTTTAATTTTTATGTAATTGATGGAGAAGAAGGAAGGTCCACATGGAGAGCCCAGACTGGAGGTTCCAAGGCGTTTCCATGAAGTGAGGAAAGAGAAAAGAGACCAAGGCCCATCAGAATGATGATTGGGTTACTATTAATGTAATAGTATAGGACCAACCCTAGATTGACCATAAATCCACTGCGGGCTCAGTGGATCACATAGGATTCGGGCTCGTGATCATCCAACAAGGGCGTGCTAGGCTTTAATTTTGCATGTGGTTATTATGATGGATGAATGGCGTTTGTATTTATCAGATAACTGATGTGGATGCATTTATTTATTACGCATTATGGATGAATGTGTAGATGTATTATGTTATGAGATCTCGGTCTTTACTACTCTCACATTGGTTGGACCAATGTCCAAAAATTAGACCCTAGTCAAAATGGACATGAACTCTAGGAGTTTGTCCATACTTTCCAATCCATGGCATAGTGAGGAAGCTGATTTAGGTCAATAGCGTGGTCTCACGAGTCGTGGCACGTTATTGTACTTAAAAGAAGTTGCACTGTGTCATGAACAAAAAATAGACCACTATTACCTGTCTCACGAGTCGTGGGGGTTACAGTAGGTCTATGGCTGGGTCGATTGGGTCGGGTCTAACGCCCAATTAGCATGATTCGTTTGGAGTCCTCGGGATCATGTGAAAGGGTGAGGTAATAATCTTAGGAATCTCGTGGAACGAGAATGGTATGGTATACCTCCCACAGGATTTTTTCCATGCGAATCGTGAAAGCGGGGTATGGAAAAGATCGCTGTGGATCCCAAGCCCACTAGGAAAGGGTTTCCCAAAAATCACGTTTGAGAGTACCGTATTTTCGTATAAATAGTGGGAGCATTAAATGACTAAAGACCATGCATTTAATTTTTTATCAAACCACCGTCTTTTATATTCTGCTGATCGCGAACTCTGTTTTAAATGTATATTTAAAATGTCTAAGAACCCACTTTCAACCATTCTTGAGACAAACAAATTCAATGGAACCAATTACAACGACTGGTTGCGTAATCTCAGGATAGTCCTGGATTATGAGAACCAAGGCTACGTCATGGAAGAATCTCTCCCTAGGACCTTACCGGAAGGATCCACGCCGGAAGAACGTGAGACGTTCGAGACTTGGCATAAGGATAATCGGAGGGTCCGTAGCGTCATACTTGCTTCTATGACGAATGAGATTCAGAAGCAGTATGAAAGGCTAGACGATGTCCCTTCCATCATGGCTCGCCTTAAGGATTGCTATGCAGTCCCGGACCGGCATACTAGGTATGCCGCGACCAAGGCGTTCTTTGGAACCAAAATGACAGAAGGATCCTCTGTACAAGAGCACGGGGTTAAAATGCTTACCCTGGTGGAAAAGCTCGAGGACCTAAAGGCAGGTCTCGATAATGAAACGTACATAGATGTGATCATTCAGTCACTCCCACCCTCCTTTGACCAATTTATTGTCAACTACAACATGAACGCACTTGAGAAGGGCATTCATGAGTTGATTAATATGTTGGTGCAATACGAGGCAACGACTAAGAAGTCCACGCCTTCGGTATTGTTTGGAGGTGCTTCAACTTCCAAAACGAAAGGCAAAGGCGCCGGACGTTGGAAAAAGGAAGAAAGGGAAGGGAAAGGCCGTCAAAGCAGCTACGAGCACTAAGAGTGTTCCCATTGCCAAAGAGGGGAAAGGCAAAGGAAAGGAAAAGGTTGTCTCCAAGCAACAGTCGAAGGCATATAACATATGTATCAATTGTCGTGAGAAAGGGCATTGGAAGAGAGAGTGCCCCAAGCTCTTCTCTAACCAAGGTATATTTGTGATTGAGGTCAATATGGTCACTAGTTCTGCCTCTTGGGTATTAGATACCTGCTGTGGATCTCACATTTACAATGATTTGCAGGTGCTGAAAAGAAGCAGAAAACTGGGTAGCGGAGAAATGATCCTGAAGCTTGGGAATGGCAAGGCCATCTCGGCAGAAGCAGTAGGATCTACTACTCTAGTAATTAGTGATAGTATTAGCATAGAATTAGAGCAGGTTTATTTTGTACCTAGTATGATTAAAAACATTATTTCCATTCCATTGTTAGACAATAGTGGTTATGAGTTTATGATCAATAAAAATTGCTTTTATTTGATGAGGTGTGGAATTGCTCATGTACTTGGTACATTAAATAACGGGCTCTATATCTTGCAACAAACGAACTTCATTCTTAACGCTCAACACAAACGTAAAATAGATAATAATGGGAACGCACGACTGTGGCACGCTAGACTAGGTCACATATCCCAAGATAGGATGAAAAGATTGGTAGACTCAAGGAACATAGAAGTAGGGACTTGAGTGAGCTACCAACTTGTGAGTCTTGTCTAAGAGGGAAAATGACCAAGAAGCCCTCTGTAGGACAAAATAGGCTTGCCACAGGTCTGTTGGACTTGGTCCATACAGACATTTGTGGACCACTAAGGACGCAGGCAAGAGGTGGGTTCTCCTACTTCATAACCTTTACCGATGATCATTCACGGTATAGTTATGTTTACCTAATGAGGTACAAGTCTGAAGCTTTTGAGAGGTTTAAAGAATTCAGACTTGAAGTGGAGAACCAGACCAACTGCAAAATTAAAGTCCTACGGTCAGACCGAGGCGGTGAACACCTTAGTACCGAGTTCCTTAATTATCTAAAAGAAAATGGTATAATATCTGAATGGACCCCTCCCGGGACACCACAATTGAATGGTGTCTCTGAAAGGAGGAATCGAACCTTGTTGGACATGGTTCGATCCATGATGAGTTTTACCAAATTGCCCTTATCCTTTTGGGGCTATGCGTTGGAAACGGCGGCCAAGTTGCTAAATTTGGCGCCTACCAGTGTATTGACCCAAATTCCATATGAGATATGGCACGGCAAGCCTGCATCCTACAACTACTTGAAAGTGTGGGGTAGCCCCACATACGTCAAGAGGTTAGTGGGAGATAAGCTAGAATCCAGGTCTAGCTTATGGAGGTTCGTTGGATACCCTAAAGAAACTGCGGGTTATTACTTTTATGACCCCTTGGAACAAAAGGTGTTCGTTTCAAGGAATGCAGTATTCTTGGAGCAAGGCTTCCCAGAGGATGTCCAACCTGATGAGCTGATCCTTGAGGAATCAAGTGATGGAATCCAGCCATCAGAGGTAGCCGCGGAACCCTCACTTAGAGGATTCAGGATAGACACCCGAAGGGCTGACCAACCTCGAGAAGTCCAACATTCTAGGCATGAAGGACAGCCTCAGGAACAGCCAGCCCCGGTCCCTGAACCGCCGGCTCCGATACAGTCAGCGCCCACAGTCACCACTGACGTTCCCGTCCTCCGTAGGTCTGCTAGAGAGTCCAGACCTCCAGTGAGATATGGCTTTCTAAATACGACCGGTCTTTTGGATAACGATCCTAAGACATATGGAGAAACGATGTCTGACATCGACTCCGGGAAATGGCTTGAGGCCATGAAAACCGAAATGGACTCCATGAACGAGAACCAAGTCTGGAGACTTGTAGATCCACCGAAAGGTGTTAAACTAGTGGGCTGTAAGTGGGTCTACAAGCGCAAACTTGGAGTTGATGGAGAAGTCACAACCTTCAAGGCTAGGCTTGTAGCTAAGGGATACACTCAACGACCCGGGGTCGATTTTGAGGATACCTACTCGCCTGTAGCCATGGCTAAGTCCATTCGGATCCTGCTCGCCATAGCAGCATGATATGACTATGAGATATGGCAGATGACGTGAAAACGGCCTTCCTTAACAGTTTCGTTGAGGAAGAGATCTATATAGATCAGCTGGAGGGTTTCACAGTCACTAGAGAAGATCAGAAGGTCTGTCGTCTCCAGAAGTCCATCTATGGCCTCAAACAAGCATCCCGGAATTGGAACATTCGCTTTGATAAAGTAATACGGGGATATGACTTCATCAAATCCGACCCTTGTGCATACAAGAAGGTCAGTGGGAGCTCTATAGTGTTCCTAGTGCTTTATGTGGATGACATTCTGCTCATTGGGAATGACGTTAGAATGTTGGGAGACACAAAAGCATGGTTGTCAACCCTAGTTTTCCATGAAGGACTTGGGCGAAGCCTCCTACATCCTAGGCATCCAGATCGTCAGGGACAGATCTAAAAGGATGTTAAGGCTCACCCAAAACTCGTATATGGAGAAAGTCCTAAAGAGATATCGAATGGACAACTCCAAACGAGGATTCCTTCCCATGAGGCATGGGATCAAGTTGTCCAAGAAACAATCCCCGCAGACTGATGGGGAACTTGAAAGGATGAAATTCATCCCCTATGCTTCTGCCGTAGGAAGCATCCAATATGCGGTCCATTGCACCAGGCCTGACATTGCTTACGCTTTGAGAGTAACAAGCAGATATCAATCCTGCGCAGGAGAGGCACATTGGAATGTTGTTAAGGGCATCCTTAAGTACCTAAGGAGGACTAAGGAAATGTTCTTAGTCTATGGCAATGGAGAACTAATTCTGGAAGGCTTTAGCGATGCTAGCTTCCAGTCTGATGACGATGATGCCAAATCTCCATCGGGTTACGTGTTCAAACTCAATGGAGGAGTAGTGGCTTGGAAAAGTTCCAAGCAAGCAACCACTGCTGACTCCACCATAGAGGCTGAATACATAGCAGCTTCAGAAGCTGCCAAGGAAGCGGTTTGGATGAGAAACTACATCCAAGAGTTGGGTGTAGTGCCTAGCATCGCCGAGCCCGTTGTTATCTTCTGTGATAACAACGGTGCAATAGCGCAAGCAAAGGAACCGAGATCTCATCAACGTTCCAAACACATTCTTAGACGCTACCATCTTCTAAGAGAAATGGTAGGAAGAGGTAACGTTCGAATGGACCGAGTCAACTCAGCAGACAACACAGCAGATCCGCTGACAAAGCCTATGTCGCAGAGCGCTCATACGCAACATCTCGAGAAGATGGGGATTAGACATATGGGCAATTGGCTTTAAAGGTCAAGTGGGAGATTGTTAGAATAGGGGACCATGTAGCCAATCTTGGCGGGCAAAATGTAACCTATGTCTAGATAATTTCAGTGTTTTGATAAAACTATTAATGAATAAAGAAGTGAAATTCATTCTGGCATTACTTTGTTTGCGTTCACTTTACTGCTTTATCTATCTGTTCACTACGCAAACAAAGCCCACGGACTGTAAGCCCATTTTGAGGACTGGGACTACGCTTGGAGGTAGGTCCATGAAATCAGTCCCGCCGAATCAGTCCGGAAAACTCCAAGTCAAGGAATCTCGAAAATGGGTACTGGGATTCCCTTTGAGACTTGCACTAAGCATCTGCTGTCGTATTTCATCGACGGGTGACGAAGGTCGTCTAAGCAGTGTGAGTGGGTTAGCCTGCTGGGAAGCAGCTGACTGAGGTGACTCGCGGGAACCGTCTTTCGAAGGACCTTGAGTAGGGTCAACAAGGTATGACGTGTATTCCCGGTTCCAACAGTACAGGACAAGTCCTTTGACTTGAGGAACTGCTGATTTTACCTGTGTATCAGGTCTGTATCTTAGATATGGTGAGAGATTGCCAAGAAGCACTTGAGTAGTCATAAGCCATGTCTAGTGCAGCTCTGGTATACAAAGTGACAATAGTTTCCAAGAAAGGAACTGTCTCCTGTCAAAAGGCATTGACAGTTGAGTCTCACGTATGCTCTGTGTCTTGTCCCTAAAATCTGTGGCCACAGTAACTGAATAGAAGGGAAGGTTTCCCTTGCGGCGTTTAGTAAGGACAGACCGACACTTAGGTCCAAATGGGTACCTGCATTTTTCGTGCCCTAGACCCTAACTGGTGAGACCGTAGACAGAAGGACAAGTGTACTGTTAGAGCCTAAATGTTCATCCTTGAAATTTCTCTAGTGCCATGGACTGTTGCTAGATGGTCACCCATGGTAACGGACGGATTCTAGGAATCCGACCAAGTCTAGCTGAAAGGTGAACCTAAAGAGTCACACACAATCCACACACATCAAGTATTTAATTTAGAATTAAATATTGGAGAAAAGGAATTATTAAATTGGATTTAATCGGGTCCTTTATTTTCTTGGAGAATTAATTCCTATTATTTGATAAAAGGAATTAATCTAATAAATTAGATTTATTAGAGGATTAATTTAATAGGCCTAGAATAAATATTTATAATTTATTATAGCCTTTGGAATATTTAATATGATTTAAATATTCCATTAAATTAAATTAATGGTTGAGATTGAAAGGGAGAGATGGATGGCTAGGATTAATTTGACTAGGTCAAATACTACTTTGACTAGGAATTTGACTAGGTCAAAATCCTAGTCAAAATAGACCTCTTTAGAGTTGGAGTTTAAAGAGGATTAAACTCCTCCTCTATATATAGTCCTAGCCTTTCACTATTTGAGGAGTGATGAAATTCCAACACACACACAACACACACAAACTCGGCTCCCTCTCTCCCTTCTCTCGTCCGCCCCCTCTCTTTCACTCTCAAGAAAATACTTCTTGATTCTTTTGTTCTTGGAACATTAGATCAAAAGGAGAATTAATACCGTTAATTAATAACGTGTTATTAATTCATCCTCTCCAATATTATACTTGTTCGTTCGCTAGCACGACGTGCAAGATACGTGGGTGGATTGCGTGTTACTATTTGGAGAGTCTCAACAACGAGACTTGGAGCAAATCGGGGAACAACGCGAGTAGCAGTTAGAAGACAAAAACGACAATCGGTAGGTTCTGATTTAATTTTTCGTTCCTTTTATTTTTAATCCTATGGCCTCCATGATTTATTTATGTTCTTTAATATCATGAGATACACCGAACACCTGGAAAAGTTCAAGGGCACACCCCTTGAACGTGTTTATTTATTTTATCTAAGCATGCTTTAATTTTTTGTATTCAATTTTATACCGCGCTTCTGCATTCGCGCTATTTCCCGGGACGATCCACAATCTTTCACACAGATTGGATAACTCATGTAGTTGGGTTGCGTATTAGATGACGGCTATGAAACCAACTTCTGAGGATTGGTCTGAAACGTTCCAAGTCGAGGACCTCGAGACTGGGCATCGAGTGTCCTTGCACTAAGTATTGCATTCACTGGGTGAGTGTCGAGTTTGATCAGCGACAAACGAAGGTCATCTATGCAATTTTAGTGGGTTAGTTGACAAGGTGGTCGATTGACTGAACTTACTCGCGGGAATCGTCATATGGAAGCCTTGGAGGCTTGGTCGGTATAACTGAAATTCCTAGTTCCGATAGTACGGGATTAGGACTTGAGGAATCATGGAAGTCACGTGCATATGAAGACTGTATCTTGGATCTAGCAAGAGGTAATCATTCTGTAAGATGGTCATTATAAGCCTTGTCTAGTGCAGTCGGAATATGTAGCGAGGATGGTGGATTCCAAGATAGGATCTGTCCCCTGTCAGTATATGACGGTGATGTCTCCTATGCGCTCTGAGATGGTTTAGACTTTGAAAGTATATGGCCATAGAAATTGATTGAGTAGAAAGGGTTTCCTAAGTCGATCGATAGAGTAAACATATCTCAAGTATAAACTATAGTTGCCTAGTTAAGGATAGGAACCGACGCCCAATTCCATACCCTAAACTAATGCCCGGTGACGGTCGACAGTAGGACCATACCCCTATGAAACTCGAAGCCTAAATGTGCACGCCATTATTTTCCCTAGTCTCTAGTGCCATGGACCGGTGCTAGACGGCTACCCATGATAACGGGCTATTTTCGGTTATTGGTTAATCGAAAATAATTGTGGTGGACACAAGCCCAAGTCTAGCGGAGGGTGAATCTAAAGAGTCACACACAAATCAATGGAGATTTATAGAATTAATTTCGGAAGAGGTGAATTAGTTTAATTGGATTAAATTAATTCTTGGAAAGCATAAATGATTGGATCATTTATGCGGAATTATTCATTGGATGGATGATCCGAAATCTAGTTAATGAGATTAATTGAATTTTGCATTTGACCTTTTAAATTAATGGATTAATTTAAAAAAGGATTGGCTTAATTAATTATTGGATTGAATTCACTAATAAATTAGTAGACGGGCTTGTCTAATTAATGGATTGGATTCATTAATTAGTAATGGGCTAGAGATAATTAATTGGATTAATTATTGTATTGAGCCTAATTAGTTAAGTGGGTTGGATTCATTTGATTAATTAAGTGGATTGGGCTTGTGAATTATTTAATTGGATTAAATATTCACTTGAAAATTAAAAGTGTTGGATCTTTTTATTTAATTGAATTAAATAAATAAGTCCAACAATTTAATAATTGAGCTCTAATTAATTTGTAGGATAAATTAAAAGAGCCCAGTCCAAATGCACATGTGTAGCCCACAATTGACTTTCCTAAGTCAAAGGTTGACATCCCTTGTAGAAAGAAGCCAAAAATCATCTACATACAATGAATGTAGGATTGTCCACATTCAATGTATGTAATTGTGTAGATATTATGGAAGATTGGAGAGCTATGTGAAAGTTGCCTTATGGCTTAGAAGACTATGTCTTCCTTCCATATCTCACACAATCATTCCATCCCTTACCACAACACATGCTTGGCCGATTTTTCTCTCTTCTCTCTAGGAATTTTCAGCCATTTCTCTTCCTTGTCCTACCTTGTGTTCTTCTTGCTTTAGAACCAAGTGAAGAATAAAGGAAGATCGAAACACACTAATCGATAGTGTGGTTTCAATTTCCTCTTCCATGAATTCATACCTTGCTAGCACGAGGATGAATCTCACGATTCCAGCGTGGTCTGAACGTATCTAGTGGGTCTCTACGTTGAGGCCTCGTGTGGATAAACTTCGGGAGGAGATCAATGCGTGTAGCCAATCGGAGTAGAAAATCAAGAAACGTATTCTACGTTTATGTTCTCCCCTTTTATTTTATTCCATAGCCATAAACGCTTGTTCATTATATGAATATGTTTACATTCTGTGTTTATACACTGATAACCCGGGAATGTTCAAGGGCACACCCCTTGAACGCAATTTAAATTATGTTATTTTTCACATTTTCATTCCCCATCGTGCTTCTGCCGCGTTCCCGGGCCGATCCGCTTTCCTTCAACATATTCTTTCAAGTATCCATGTACAATCAATTTTTCTATCTCATCTTGAGGTCATGGCATTCCTCCATCGTATGTCCCCTATCTTGATGGAAGCGACAATACATGTCCGACTTGAGCCTCTTGGGCTTGTCTTTCATTTTTCTCTACTACTGATTGATCAACCTAAAAGCATGTGTGGATCGTCCAGGGAGGGAGCGCGAATGCGAAAGCGCGATAAATTAAAAATATGAAAAATAAAACATACTTAAACGAAAAGTAAATACACGTTCCAGGGGTGTTCCCTTGAACCTCCGGGGTGTTTGGTGTATCTCATGATCACAGTAAAACATGAAATATCATGGTGCCCATAGGGTTGTAACAAAAGAGAGCGTGAAACCTACCCATTGTTGTTTTCTTCAAACTGCTACGTACGTTGTTCCACGTTTTTCCCCCAAGATTCCAAGATAGGAACCCTCTAAATTGTCCACCCAATCCACCGAATCTCGACCCCCTAGCAAGAAATAAAAAGGAATTTTTATAGGAGGACAAATCAACTTAGCGTTATGAAGTAACGTGATCGATTTGCCTATAACTCACTTGTATCAAAACAAGAAACTAAGAACAATTCTTGGAGAGGAGAGGGGAAGGGGCGGCTGAGAGAGAGGGAGAGAGATGGTCGAGTGGTGTGTGTGTGTGTGTGTGCTAGAGTTTCAACCCCTTGAGGTGTGTGTTTCTAAGAGTATTTATAGAAGAGGACTTCTCCTAGTCCTCTTCAAACTCTCATAGAGAACCCTAGGTTGATTAGGATTTTGACATAGTCAAATCCTAGTCAACTTAGGAAAAAGACCTAGTCAAACTTGATCTTGGCCATTAATCTCTCCATTCAATCTCGTCCGTCAATATCTTAAATGGAATATTTTACATCTAATTTAAAATAATCCCCAAGGCTTTAAATAATTAAATAATTATTATTTAATTATTTAAAGCCTATCTACTCAAATTAATAAATTCAATTTATTAGTTAATTCTATTTAATACAATTAAAGAATTAACAATCCAAGAAAAAGTGAACCAATTTAATCTAATTAAATTGTTCTATCTCCCGGAATTAATTCCATATTAATTCCTCCGCTACCGATGGATTGTGTGTGACTCTTTAGGTTCACCCTCAGCTAGACTTGGCTGAATTTCCAATCATCCTATACTGAAAAATCATCCGTCACCATGGGTGGCTATCTAGTAGCGATCTATGGCACTAGAGACTAGGTGAATATATATGGTGTGAACATTTAGGCTCTTTAGTACGTTTGTCCTTCCGTTTTCCATCTCACGGCTATATCTAGGGTATGGACAATCAGTGTCGATACCCATTCTTGACTACAGCCTTGGCTCGTCCATACCAAACATCACAGGGATCTTATCCCACTGTTCAATTACTATGGCTACAGATTTACTGGAGGCGAGTTTCAGAGTGTAAGTGAGACATCACCGTCAATCCTGTTGACAGGAGACGGATTCTATATTAGGACCTACTGTTCACACTACACACCTTGACTGCACTAGGTAGGACTTATGACAATCCAATCTCTTGACCTGGTAGCCTCTTGCCAAATCTAAGATACAGTCACGATGTATATGTGATCACAATAGTCCCTCAAGTCCGAGGACCAAACCCATACTATCGAAACTGGGAATTCGAAGTCATACCGATCAACCCACTCAAGGTTTTCCATATGATGATTCCCACGAGTCACCTCAGTCAGTCGGCACCAAGCTGGCTAACCCACTAACATTGCATGGACGACCTTCGTCACTTGCCGATGAAATGCAACTGCAATCGCTTAGTGCAAGTCTCAAATGGACTCTCGATACCGTATCTCGAGGTCCTTTGACTTGGAGTATATTAGACCGATCCACAGAAATTGATTTCATGACCTGCCATCCTATGCGCAGTCCAGTTTCTTGGATTACAATTTCGGTCTGTGGGTTTTGTTTGTGCATTGAACAGTTTGTAATATAAAGAAGTTGAGTGAACACGAACAAAGAATAAATGCCAAATATGAATATCACTTTTTATTTATGAACTTTATTTAAACACCAAATTGTCAGAAATAGGTTACATAAGCCTAACAGGATTGGCTTCATGGTCACCTATTCTAACACAACCCCTGTTGCTCTGCCACCACCAATATTTCTCCTCTTGGGGCGTTAAGGGGGGTGTAGTGCATAAATCCGGCGAGGGGTACATACTTGCGTTCCTCCTTCTTCCTCGGCTCATTTTCTTCCTCCCTACCCTTCCTCTTGACACTGACGATAGGATCCACAGCTCTGGATTCCTCGATTCTGATGCACTTTTACAAGCGTAAGAGTAAGTCTTCCAAAGTGCCACGGGGTTTTCTGGATATAGACTCTTTGAACCTTCCCGGAAGCAAGTTTTGTTGGATAATGCCAGCCAAAAACTCGTGGTTAACGTAGGGTGCCTCATGCACGGCCTCCATGAATCTCAGAACGTAATCCCTCAACGACTCTCTTTCCTTCTGGTGTATGGTAAAAAGGTATGCGGCTGTTTAAGACTTTTCTTGTTCATGGAGAAGTAATGTAAAAAACATTGAGTCAACTCCTCAAAGCTGGAGATAGTTCCAGGGTGTAGTTGATTGAACCAAACTAGAGCATGCTTTGAAAGCGTAGTGTGGAAGACCTTGCAGTAAGCGGCACACACTCAAATCATACCAATCTATTTAGCATAAAATACGTCTTGGAGGAGCCACAACCAAGGGAAGATGAGGGTCGTTTACTCCCTTTGAAAGTATGGGTGTCGTAGGCTACCTTGATTGCGAGGGGAGTTAATCCTGATTCTGGACGACCTCCAGTCTAGAGACTCTACTATTCACCTCCTCTCGCCTCTGCTTGTTCCCCTCGGGAGCCGAGGACTCTTCTCAACTTCAACTAGGAGAATAAGAAGGTGGGTTCATAGGGTGATTAGTCGCAAGTTGAGTTTGCATGCGTGGTCGCTCGATTGGAAGCATCATAGATCTGTGCTAGTAAGGCCTCCTGCGTAAACTGGATCATCGTTTCTTGAGGTAGAACACCTGGGGGGGGGGGTCATTCCCTTTGGGGTGGAGGTGGTGCTTGCTCACAGGGAGGAAGGGCTTCCCCGTGAGGTGCTTGTTCACGGGGTGGGTCCTGACCAAGGGGTGGTATGGCCATCCCGTTTAAAGGGGCTTTGTTCACGGGGTGGTGACTGTTCATGGAGTGGGTGTTGCTCTGCTCCATTTTCATGTGTTTCATGGGCAGTGTCCACCCCCTGAAAATCGTTAGCTCGTGACCTAGTTCGCATTCCCAATGTTGGGGTAATGGCTTCCCACAGACGACACCAATAATGTGGATGTGGTTTTGAGTGAAGGATTGAACAAGAGAATTACCCTCGACAGACTAATACTTCCCAAGTCTAGTTTTTTTAGAGAGAGAATTTTGTATGGATATCTTGTCAAATCATGAATAGTGAACTTGATTTAAAAAATAACATATGAGGTATTTATAATGGTGTTGGTACTTTATGGTGTGATAGGGTGTATATATTTAATATGTGGCTTACATAAAAAAATTACTCTTATACCCTTTTAAGTAAGTAATTATTGCTATCATATTCATCACCCCTGAATTAGCGTTATCAAGGCGTAAATCCACCTTGGCGACAGATTAAAGTTTCAATTCTACCAAAAAGCACCAAAAGTTCAAGACAAGTTCTCCAAATTTATTGCGTTTAATTCGAAAATAAGTCAAAAGACCCTCAAATTAATGTTATTGAAAGTCTAAGTCAACGTCGAAGGAGATTAAAACATCAAGTTCCACTTTTGAAATTGTCAAAATTGAAGATCATGTACTTAAAGTAAAGAATCAAAGGCTTCAACTGGAGATTTTGCACCCACAAGATATTTGATTATCTTCAAAATTATTTGTAATATTTTTCTTATTTCAATAAATTCATAAACACAAAATTTGCATTATAGAGAGAAAGTGCATTCAATTTCACTGAAGGGCATACGGAAAGTTCACTAATTTTTTGAACGTCGTTCGTTGTAAAAGCAAAAGAGGAGAATGTGCTGAGTGTTATATAACACATGGTACCATTTAACATATTTTCATACCACAGGGAGTTTTTAGCATTTTCCCTAAAACACAATAGGGATTTTTGCATTTTACCCAAAATAATGTTAGGCTAAGAGCTACAAATCATAGCTTTTATCACAATGTAATATTAATAAAATTTAATCCAAAAAATGACTATTGAAAAAATCAATCAAATGACACAATAAATTATATTTGCATAAGAAATTCAAATTTGAGCTGCTCAATAGACTCCAACTTTGACATTTGGTGGAGCACAACGCTAGTATTACCCAGCACAACAGGCCAACATTATGCGAGTTGGACGCATGTCTATTGTCTAAGGCTGCCGAATCTCAATCTAATCATAAAACCTCCATTTACTCTTTGCACACACGTGTGTATATCCTACACGTGCGCCACCATGACTCTGCCCTCTTTGGTTGCATACTTTGTCTTATTTGATTTTTTGTACACCCTAAAATGAGCTTATACTCTATCCATTATTGACTGGGCCTACCCTTACTCTAATAGTGATTAAAACACCTAAATTTAAGTGCTTATTAATTTTTTAGTTAATAAAATAAATTTTAAAAAGTGTTTTTAATTTTTGGATTGCATAATTTAGATTAATTTAAGTGAGAAGTTATACGCAATTTTATTTTTCATTTTTTGCAACTTATCAGTAAAATTATAAGTATTAAGTTGTTTTCACAAACACTCGAGCATCTGTTTGATTTTATTTTCCATTTTTATTTTCAGTATTTCCAATGAAGTGAAGTGTTTTAGTGATTTTTGTGTAAAAAATGAAAATGTGTTTGGATTGCATGTTTCCAAACCTATGTTATTAGGTGTGAAAAATGAAATTTTGTTTGATTTGATTATTGAAATCGTAAATATATAGGTATTGTGTAGGTATTTGGTTTGGAGTCTATAGTGTAAAATCACAAAAATGTCAAATATTTTTACAAAATAGTCAACATGATTTAAGATTTGTAATCCTATGGTATAGGGAAAGACAAGAAAAATTATGAGACTGTACAAGCGTATAGAAGAAGATATTTTCAGCGGAATATGTTGCAAGATTTTCAATAGAATTGAACCAAACAAACACAATTTTAAAATTTCAAATAGCTTAAAATTGAAAATGCCCATTTAGAAACGAAACCAAACGACCTCAAACTTCAAAATTTTCACCAATTATTATTTTTGTTAACAAATACTCCAAACTTTTGCTGCAACTAAATTTATAACTTTTCTTATAATTTATACTCACCACAAAAATAAATATTATTGCAAATACCAAGAAAAGAATTCAACATGTAAACGAAATGCTTTTATGAAGAATAAGCATAGAAAAATAAACTTAAAAATAAATTTACCAGAAAATAATATAAAAATAACATCATATTTAAGAGTAAAAAATTACATAAATTTCTGGCACCATTCGACTTTTTTTAAAAAAAAAAGAGAACTTACTTATTTCTTTTTAATAAATACAATTATACTTATCATGATTTTTTTTCCCCTCACTATATACAAAAATTTATTTCAGAATATAGTCAAAGTCATGATTTATTTTAAATTTACTTCATTTTGGAAACCATATTCGTCTCTATATTGAAATAAAAAAGTTCTTTTTATTTTGAGATTAAAATTAAAAAAGAAAATAATAATAATAATAATAATATAACTATATTTATTATTTTTATATTTTTACCTTGTTTTGATTTTAAAAAAATATATATGTGGAGTGCCCTTATGAAGGTGCCCCACCAACCACTCCAATTTCCACTATATAACAGTTCATTGGTTTTGCTCTCTAACCCTATCTCTCTGAGCTCTCTCTCTTACACATTTTCAGAGCCCCTTTACGAACTCGAAAAGCCACAGTGCAATGGCGGCGGCTGCGCCCACCTCTTTCTCCACCACCACCGCCACCACCTCTTCCAAGGCCCTAAAACCATCATCCAAGGCGCCAGCTCTCTCCTTGGGCTTCCTATCGTCCTCAGCCCCTTCGCTTAGGTCGCTCCGTGCTTCCCGAGCTGGGTCTCCAGCTTCCGGCTCCGCTTTGGCGGCGCGCATGGTGTCGGCTCCCGCGATCAAGCCTCCTGCTCTGCTCGATTTTGAGACCTCCGTTTTCACTAAAGAGAAAATCAACCTCGCCGGTCACGATGAGGTATATATGTGGGTTTATTGATAAATGTATCTGATTTTGTGTTTGCAATTTGTGCACTTGGGAGCTGTCGTACTGCTTGCGGCGTCTTTAAGGTGTGTAATGATGATTTCTTTATTGATTAAGTTGTATTGATGGGATTTTGCGGCTAGTATAAATATTTGAGCTAAACCAGGAGAGCTTATAGTCTTTCCTTTTATACTATTATATATTTATGTATTAAAATAACTCATTAAATTTGGGAATAACGTCAGTGAGCTGCACTGGGCGCCAGAAGTTCTTCCACTAGATTGGTCGGATGATAATGATATAAATGAGGATGAAGCACTTTATTCCTTTTGTTCATTGCAAGCACAAAGATCTTACACATTTTGTTGGGTTATCTTTATTAACTTGAAAATGTGAATGACTGAATGTTCTTTGCTTTTACCTGTTTTGGGAGCCACCATACAATATAATTTGAGCATGTGTAGTGATAAAATGGTTGCAAGTTACTGCAGAAATATTAAAGTTCCTTGAACTGATAACCAGTTAGAGATATAACTTATCCAAAAAAAATTAGTTAGCAAATGCCTTCTCCTATTTTTGTGAGTTTTGTAGTAGGTTAAAGATCATTTGGAATCTTTTGGCTAACTGAACAATGTTGTTTATCTTGTATGTAGTACATTGTGAGAGGAGGGAGAAATTTGTTCAAGTTTTTGCCAGATGCATTCAAGGGCATCAAGCAGATTGGAGTGATTGGTTGGGGTTCACAGGTATGTTCTCTTATTAATCTTGAGAAATATTCGATATGCAGTATGTTACATTTTGTTGATCCAATATATATGTAATTTATGTATTCTCCACGTTAGGTTCAAATGGTTGGCCAACAAACTAGTTGTTTTTCTGTTTGTTTGAGATGAATAATTTCCATTCTTTGTGTAAGCATGTAATAATGCACTCATATACTGATATACATGTTTGTATAGGTGAATATATAGATTAAATGTATGTATTTGTATAGGTGAATATATAGATTAAATGTATGTATCTGGATGAATGTTGCTATGTCTGTCTTATTAATCCATGCTTGTACTGTACCTTAATATGAAACGAACTTGCTTTTCATGTCCATATAGTGTTATTATACCAGAAGATTGTGTTATCAGTTTCTCATTAAACCCCTTTTCATGTCCGTGATCTACAGGATGTGGTTTGTTACTCATAAATTAGCATATGGGATTTGTTAGAAAATGTTGTATGGAATGGGGACAGCTTTTTGATAAATATTGTGTTTGCAGCTGTTCAAGAAATTTTAATTACTCGACTTCATAATATTGTTTCATTAAATTTTGCTTCTTCCCTTAGGTGGCAGTAACTTGAATAATTTTCTGTCAACATGTTAATCAACTTCGTGTGTGTTATCTCATTGATAATTTGTCTTGATATGGAGTTCTCTTTCCTTTTGAGCAGGGACCTGCTCAAGCTCAGAATCTAAGGGATTCTTTAGCTGAAGTGAAATCTGATATTGTGGTCAAGGTAATTTTTGCTTTCTCATCTTCCATACCCGAGTAGTATGGTTATAGAGAAATCATTATGATATATTTCCAAACTCTCCTGATATTTTGGTAAAGGTATGTTGTTTATATTATCTTTTCTTTTTAATGCAGATTGGTTTGAGGAAGGGATCTAGATCATTTGCGGAGGCCCGTGCTGCTGGGTTCACAGAAGAAAATGGGACCCTAGGAGACATATGGGAAACTGTCTCAAGCAGCGATTTGGTGCTGCTCTTGATATCAGATGCAGCCCAGGTATGAATCATCTAGATCTTTGATTTAAGGGCTTTGATTCCATCTGTCTTATGTGCATACTGCTGCATAACTACTTTCTCTACCTTGAAACATCTCTAAGTTGAATTGTTTAGGGTGTCTTTATATTGTTTTTTATATCATGTTTGTGATATCACTGTGAGGTTCATAGAAATTTGGCTTTTAAGTTCTTGAAACTGATATTTGCAATGGCTGTTACTACTTGATTCTTTTTTATATTTTTTAAATGTTGGAAATGCGTTGTCTTAACTTATCCAGCATTGCAGGCTGATAACTATGAGAAAGTATTCTCCCACATGAAACCAAATAGCATACTTGGACTTTCCCATGGGTTTCTGTTGGGCCATCTGCAGTCGATGGGTCTTGACTTCCCCAAAAACATTAGTGTGATAGCTGTATGTCCCAAAGGAATGGGACCCTCTGTGAGAAGGTTATACGTTCAAGGGAAAGAAATCAATGGTGCTGGTATCAATTCAAGTTTTGCCGTCCACCAGGTTTGTGTATCTTCACGTGCGCATCTGTGTATGAATTTGGTGTACACAGGTGGATGGTTTATGCACCTGAGTTTATGTTTTGGTTTTATGTGAAGCTTTGATGGGTTTTTGCTTTTATAGGATGTTGATGGCAGAGCCACAGATGTTGCCCTTGGATGGTCAATTGCCCTTGGTTCACCTTTTACCTTTGCCACTACTCTGGAGCAGGAGTACAGGAGTGACATTTTTGGAGAGCGTGGTATGTGTTCTCCAACAATACTAGTGCCTTATTGACCTGATGGATTCTGATTTACCCTGTCTCATTTTGTAGGCATTTTACTTGGTGCTGTGCATGGGGTTGTTGAATCCTTATTCAGAAGGTACACTGAAAATGGAATGGGTGAGGATCTTGCTTACAAGAACACAGTGGAGTGCATTACAGGAATAGTATCTAAGACCATATCAACAAAGGTTAGGTTCACGGGCATTTGTTTTCTCATCCTTCTGGTTCAAGTTTATTCACTTATCCCGAATTATTATTGTTTACTTTGTATCCTTTTCATTATTGTTTCTGAAGCATTATCTGCATCTTATGACAGGGTATGCTGGCTGTCTATAATGCATTAAGTGAAGATGCCAAAAGAGAATTTGAGACAGCATACAGTGCTTCATTTTATCCCTGCATGGATATCCTGTACGAGTGCTATGAGGATGTAGCCAGTGGCAGTGAGATAAGGAGTGTTGTCTTGGCTGGCCGTCGTTTTTACGTAAGTGAACCAATCATAGGTTTTGATGATATTAATTGCTTTTCCTATATCTTCTATTGATATATTTGTTTTTCCCATGCAGGAAAAAGAGGGATTGCCTGCTTTTCCAATGGGCAAAATTGATCAGACACGGATGTGGAAAGTTGGTGAGCGAGTTCGAGCAACACGTCCTGCAGGCGACTTAGGACCTCTGTATCCTTTCACTGCTGGAGTCTTCGTGGCATTGATGATGGCCCAGGTTAGTGTCTTCAGTCTCAAGAGTTGTACTCATAACTCACTCACACGCGCGCGCGCGCACACACACACACACACAGTTGAAAAGAAGGCATTTACTGTTTTTTGTCATCGGATGTTTGTATGTATAAATTGGTTATTAATTTTCTGTAAGGATGCTATTTTTATCTACTGATTAAGCACTTAGGCTGCAAATTTTTCCTGGCACTGATGATCTGATGCTATATTCTTCATTTCACTTGTTTATCCCTACAGATTGAGATTTTGAGGAAGAAAGGCCACTCTTACTCTGAGATCATAAACGAGAGTGTGATCGAGGCTGTGGATTCATTGAATCCTTTCATGCACGCCCGAGGTGTTTCCTTTATGGTTGATAACTGTTCGACGACCGCACGGTTGGGATCAAGGAAGTGGGCTCCAAGATTCGATTACATCCTTACTCAACAGGCACTGGTCGCAGTGGACAATGACGCCCCCATCAATCGGGACCTTATCAGCAACTTCCTGTCCGACCCCGTCCATGGAGCTATTGAAGTATGCGCCCAACTGAGACCTACCGTTGACATCTCCGTGCCCCCAGATGCTGACTTTGTCCGCCCTGAATTGCGGCAATCTGGCAACTGAAGACAGAGTACCTACGTTTGCTCTGTTTAATGTGAGTTTAGATTTCAAGGGAATTGACGTGTGAGCCAGTCAGCTACTTTTGTCGAATTTAGGACCTTATGAGTAATGCTGTTTTACTAGTAGAATTTTGTTGCCTATGGCCTTTCCTGACAATGTGACTTGGTCTGTTCTAGTAATTGATATAATCTTATGATATTTGAGTGCTTATTCTAAATAGTTATTGTGTTTGCCAAATTTCCGGAAATACCCAATGAGTGGGTGGCAACTCCTTATACATTGTGCAACCTAATTTTTCTCATCGGCTTTCCAAAAATTGGGTAGATACTAATATAAAAAGAAACTTCTTTTTTACTAATCTTTACACTGCAAGATTAATATTTTTTATTATGTTAATAATAGCCTTAAATTTTATTTTTGAAATGTGATTTGTTAGTTTATATATATATATATTTATTCATAATAGCTATATTATTATAAAAAAGAAAATTTTATTTTTACTTACAAAGAAAGGTTACTTACATTATGACACTAATTTTTTGTTATGTCAATAATATTTTTAAGGTTTTTTTTTAAATGTGATGTGTTGGATTATATAAATATATATTTCTTATTTATAATATATTTTAAAATGTGAAATTTTATTAATTATATACACATAATGATGGTTTGCCCTGTCGATTAGTTAATGAAAAATTTTAATATAAGTGAAAAAACCTAAAAAAATAAATTTAAGCAACAAATTTTCTGTATAATATCAACAAAATATTTTTTTTGGTTAAATTTGTTAAGGTTTATATAAAAATTTGTTGCTTAAATTATTATTTTGTTATTTTTTCTCTCCTGAAGTTTGAGAAAATAGGAGAAATGAGTATATTGGATAGAACTTCAAAAATATAACAAATGGGCTAAAAATGGCAATTTCTTTCACTTAAAATGAAATTTTCGTTAACTTTAATCCAGGAGTTAACGAAAGGATCGAAAGTGTCAAAAAAATAAAATAAAATAATTTGAGGACCAAAATGACAATCTCAAATTGTTTGAGGACCAAAAGCAGTGGCTACGTATGAAAACCAGAAATGCATTTATCCAATGTAATCATTTATTAATTCCGTTCCAACGTTATGAAAGGATTAATAGTGATGAATCCGAAGACATTATAAGAAATTATAAAACGAAAAATGTATAAATATGAGAATAGATAATAAGAAAAGAGTACTATCGATAGATGTGTTAAAAGAGGATCTTCAGATTCTTCACTGTTTTATAACTCAAAATTTCCTTTCTCAAAATGTGCCTCAAGTAAAAAGGAATAAGAGTAATAAGGTGTTTTTCTTCTGATTAGATTTTCTGTTTAAAGTTTATTTAATTTTTTATTCTACACACATAATGTATATAAAAAAACTTCTAAATAAAATACATAATGTCATTTTTATACACGTAGTGTATATGTATTGAATAAAATAGAAGATAAAATAAGATTTTCAACCAAAATTCAACCTAAGTTTAAATAGGAGAAAAAATAGAATGTGAAGTTGAGGAGAGAGAGAAGTAAAAAGTTGATGAAATAATTTTAAAAATAAAAAGGGAAGAATGAGAGAAGAAAAGAATGTGAAAATTGAGAGAGAATAAGTTAGAAGAGAGAAAACAAACTTGGTAAAATAATTAAAATATAAAAAATATAGTAGACAAAAAAATTGAGAACCAAAAGAATATCACTACTAAATTATAAAAAGAAACTTTCTTTGTATCTAATATGAAAGTTATTTATTTATATTTATAACAATTGTCTTTGTTTTTGTTTTTCTAAATACATTTGTTGGTTTCTGTCTATAAAATGAATTAGTTATTTGTGGAAAATAAAAATGAAAATTCATCATCATATTGGTAGTTCTCATACCAATTTTACAAACTACCAAATATGTCGTCTTGTCATAACCATCCATGTTCTGACACCGACCTTTTCTTTTCTTTTCTTTTATATTTTCTAGAAAAACTCAATTAAAAGTTTAAAAACCTCTCTCACAAACTAATATGTTAATATATTTCTCCAGAATTTGGAAGAATCAATCGCCAATGCTGATACAAAAGGGAACCCGTAACCGCTCTTTCACTTAAAAACTGAAGGGAATGAGCCGAGGCCAAGAACTTAACTACCAGCTTTCGGGTCAAAAGGGAAACTAACTAAAGCAAGGGCAAAGGCTTCCCCGGTTGTTAGAACTCCTTGGACCATTGGAAGGCTTATCGGATTAATAAGAAACATGTAATTGACATGTCTTTTATTTTCTTTTTTCCTTTTTTACTATCTTCTATATATATATATATATATAAATATATATATATATAGACTCATCGGCCATTGATTTTTATTTTTATACATAATAATCAAAGATGAAAAGCACAAAAGCTAAAAATATCAAATTAGCAATACTCAAGATGTAGTTGGGATTCTTTTTTTTTACTCTTAAAACTTCATCTGGTGTTAACAAAAAGCTGCATATTATTCTCCATGTAGTATCAAATACCAACCTTCAATGCATTTTCATGGGCTATATACAATTACTCAATCAGAAAAAAAATCATTCAAACTTTCTGTCAAGAAGACATACTTCGAAGAATTTTATTTCTCATTATTTATTTTTATTTGTAATTTGTTACTTTATCCATTCTAAATATTTTATGTAATGTTCAGTGACTTTTAATATATACAACTTGAAGTTTGCTTTTTAAATACTAATACTGATATGCTTCATATATGTTTGAGTTTTTCTACATATTACAAACTTGCTTCTTTAAATTGTTAATATTTTTATCAATAGCAAGTGAATTTACTAATTTAAATTTGTATTTACTTTATTCAATTTATGCAACATGAAGTCCCACTTCAAAATTAATTAGGAGTTTTGGTATGAGATCAATGCACTCTGGTTGGTGATATCTAATTTCTGTAAACATATTTTATTGTAAACCGATATATGTCGAATATTAAGTTTTCTAATAAGAAATTATCGTATAATCATGTAGTTCTAACACGTCAAAATAAATTATTAATTATCTCAAGAGTCTTCTAATGATATATATATATATATATCTATACTATTATAAAAAAAAAATTATTTTTTTTAATAAATGATGGTTATCTCATAGTTTTACCACTTCTTTAAAATTTTGCCTTCCAAAGCAGAAATGAGTTTTAAATTGAAAAAGTGTATTGATTAGGATTGTGAAGGATATAAATGAAAATAAACTCAAAATAATGTAGTTCTCATATACCAAAATAATGTTAATCCAATTTACCACAAAATTATGTGTAGATTTGTCACTAAATAGAAACTGCACATTCATGTAGTACATTAATAAAACAGCAACAGGAAAAATGAAAAGTCGAAAAAAAAGCAAACCCAATTGTAGTTGTACTTTTTATATTTTAATTAAATTTGTTAAAAAGAGAAAATCAAAACTCCTTCATTTTTTGTCCTTGGAAATCTTAATAAATATACTTATTCAACTTAAAATTCATTTTTGTTTTGGATGGGCAAAATTTTGGAAAAAAATGTGATAGAAATATGAGATAACCATCATTTATTGGAGGAAAATAACATTTTCTTTTATAATAGTACAGATAGATTACACTCATCCATTAAGAGTTTTGTAAATTAATTATATAAAATATTTACTTATTTATTTTGCATAATATCATTTTAAATCACACAATTAACAAATATATGGTTAATGATCTAGTAAACTTTAATCTAAAATAGATCATATACTAAAATTGCCAAAGTACGTAATTTTGAACACACTGATTAATATAAATTAATATTTTTATTATTTTTTTATTCACTCACCGTGTGTGTATAGACTGCTAGTTTTTCAATAATAAAGATTGTTCTTGATTTATAATGCTATTAAGCCCAAATAAGCCTAAGTATTATACCCTGTCTAAGGCTAGAAGATCTTATTCCTCCCTAAACCCTAGGGAGTTAAATGGGTAGTTAAGGATCTCATGCCGAAGGATATGGGTTTGGGTCTCATATCCTAAAATTTTGTCCATTTACTAAAATCATTAAATTTATAAACTTTTAATATGTCAATCGATTAACTTAATTAATAACTAAAAATGCTTAATGTATATTGATACTTTTGACTAAATTTGTCATAGTCTTTAATTTTGTTTTTTTCATAACAACAACTCCAAATTAATTTGAATATAACTTGATAGCTAGTTCACAATATGAAAAAGTACATAAGAAACTTAAATTAGTTTATCTCGAATAATATAAGATATAGATAAAAATTTGTTTGAGTTTGAATAATAAAAAATTAATCTAATCGATGTTGAATGCAAATTCAAACGAATAAGAAATCTAAAACAAAGTTAAAAATGTCTTCCATACATAATTTTTATCGTTTGTTGAATTTCCATCCCTATCTTGAATCTATCCCAATTTTATAATTAATTAATAGCGGTCCATCATTTGAATAAAATCAAGATTATTATTAGATTCTTATTTCATTGATCGGAATTAAAGCTCATGAAATATTTTTAATAAGTTAATTTATTAATATATTCTTGTGATATCGTTATGAAAAATATATAGAATTGATTTAATATTACAAAATTTTATGTTTGATTTGATGCAAAATTTAAAAATCTGAGAAATTTTATTTTTTAAAAATATATTACAAAAAAAAAAACCCACAAAATTTAATGGATGTTACCCAATTTTTCTGGGCATAACATACCCAATAAATATTCTACGAATAAGATATATAGGCCTAGTCTACTATATAGTAGGATTGTGTATACTATAATAATAAAGGGTTGTTTAGATTTGATTTATGTGATATTGTTGATCAAGCTATGATTGTTGTAATTATTGTAATAGTTGACAGGATATATTATATTCGATTTAGTTTAATTAATAATATTCATCGCTTTCACTTCAAACAAAAAAAAAAAAAAAAAAAAGATAGGCCTAGCACACAAAAATTGACGGGTAAATTACAATGTGTATGCCTGAAATTTGCCATAATTATAAATATTCACTTAGATTTAACGGTTGTCTAACAAATACCCCCTCGTGACAACCCATTATAAGAAGGTATTTATTAGGCTAAACGTTAATTTCATAAAAGTATTTGTAATTTTTCAAATTATGAGGAAATATTTATAATTATGATAAACTTTAGAGGAGCCCATTATAATTTGCCCCAAATTGACCATATTACTTTTTTCCTGAAAAAAAAAGGACTAATTTCATAATCTTATAAACTCAAATTGAGAAAAGCAAATCTACCATTTACGTCTACCATTTTACCCTCTAAAAAAAGTTAAAATCTAGCTAGATTTTTATTGGAAAGTTGGTAAAGGGACCAATTTTAGACAAAAATTAAAGTTTAGGGATGTTATCGTGAAGAAATGAATATGATGGACTAAATTTACTCTAAATACAAAGTTAAGGGACAAATTAGAATATTTACCCTTGTTGAAATTACGATTTTGCCACCAACTCCACCATTTCAGATTATCTTCTAATTTCGTCGCAAATTCATCTCAAATTCGGCGCAATTTTGCAACAAGAACCCATCAGAGAATCCATCCCAAATTTTGGACGAAATGCAATTTCTTTGTGATGACATTTTTTTCCGCCAATTCTGCACCACTTTTTCAACAGATTTTGTGCAAATAAGCCATCGCAAAAATTCATCAACAATTTGCGACGAATTTCGCTACATCTATTTGCACTTGCTTGTATTTATTGTAAAATCCGTCTCACTTTGTAACCATTTTGTCCGTCCCAAAATCGTGGCTAAAGAAACTACTTTTTTTCAGTGGACAAAGCAACTCACTACAAAAAAAATGCGGTAACAGGAACGGTAAGGCTCGACCGTTCCTGTTACCGTTCCACGTAGGAACGATTATAGGAACTGTTGTGGAACGGTAAATCGTTGATGACGTAAGAGTCGGTGTAATAGAAACACAAATTAATAGGAACGGCAACACCGTTCCTATTAGAGTGCCAAACATAGGATGCCAATTTGTACACCTACGACCGTTCCTAAAGGGGACCTTATATATTTTGGACCTCAATTTGGAACACATGTGTGAAATTTGGAACGGTAGGCGGACCGGGAAAGCTTACCGTTACTGACGGTGTTCCAAAGACCGTGTCAATTTTGGACCGGCTGGGCTACCGTTCTAACATGTAGTCCTAAAGGAGGCCCTTTTACGCCAAGGGGAAAAATGTGATGCAATTACCGTTCTAAATTACGGGTATATAATAAGTGAAGCTGTGTTACAAGGACCGGTCCAAAATGTAATCCAAGTAGGAACGGTACCGTTTTCTTGTGCCTGATACCGTTCCTAATATGCTCTAACGGCTATATTACAACGGTAACTTTACTGTTCCTGCTACTTCTCCTGAGACCGTTCCTTAAGCTGAAACAACGGCTATATTTTAACGGCTAGTTTTGTGTTCCAAATTGTACTCCAATGACCGTTCCAATGTTTTCTATATATATGTCCCCCTTCTTTGTCATTGTTCTTATACTTACTCTCCAACTCATTTTGTATTTGTAACTCCCCCCCTTGATTCTTTATACGAAAAAGCGAACATATCATTTACCGAGCGCGAATTTTGCATTGATATCGATAGGTGTTTTGCTTAGGTAAGTATGCAAAATTCTGTTATTTTTGCATACATATATATAATTTACTCTCGTCATTTAATTGTTGTTATGAATTATATGTAGGTACCAATCATGTTAAGACAGTTGAGGAAATGGATGTATGATCGAGACGTCCTGGGTGTGACGCCGGAGTTTGAGAATGGTGTTACAACATTTTTAGAATGGGCCCAGTCTCAGCGTGCATATATGGACGGGGACAAGATTAAGTGTTCCTGCCGGAAGTGCAAAAACGAACGGTTCAAAACACTAGACGAGGTAAATTTTGATTTGTGTATGAAAGGGTTTATGCCAGAGTATTACAATTGGACTTCGCATGGTGAGGAGAGGGTGCAAGAATACTTTGAAGCATTGACAGCGCCCCCTGTGCAGCAGCAGCAGCAAACGCCACCCGTTCAGGAGGAGAGTAGTTCGCATTGGGGTGATGCGGCTCAGATGGATTGGGCGCAGAGGATGGTATTCGATGCCGCCGGGCCATCATTCTGGTCTTCGTACAACCAGGAGGGACCGACTGATGATGGTACTCGGTATTGTCCATCTGATGTGGGTCCTAGTTCATATTACGATTCGGGGCCCTATGATTATGTGTCTGGCTTGTCAGACCGTTTTTATGATGTAGTTCATGCTGCGGACCAACCTTTGTGGAATGGCTGCACCACCTCTCAGTTGGCGTCAATTGCCTCTTTGGTGAATATCTAGGCCGAAGGGGGTTTTTTCGAGCATACATATGATCGGTTATGCCAGTGGGCTGATACTGTAATGCCCCGCGATCACACTTTTCCCGCCGATTATTACAATACGAAGAAATTGATATGAGAATTGGGTTTACCAGTTCAGAAGATTGATGCTTGCAAAAACGTTTGCATGTTGTACTGGAAGGACGATAT
Source organism: Sesamum alatum (assembly GCA_034509735.1). Lineage (NCBI taxonomy): Eukaryota > Viridiplantae > Streptophyta > Magnoliopsida > Lamiales > Pedaliaceae > Sesamum > Sesamum alatum. The sequence goes on from JACGWO010000001.1 coordinate 40,905,385, forward strand.
CGATTTGGAATATTGCAAGTTCTGTGGAGACACTAGGTACAAGCCCACCAGGGACAAAAATCCTAAACGCAAGAAGTCCCCGTATGCCATTCTTAGGTATCTACCGATTACCCCTCGGCTGCAGAGGTTGTATGCGTCGGAGGTCACAGCAGAGCATATGACTTGGCATGCGAGCCATCAGACGGAGGAAGGATCCATGTGTCATCCGTCGGATGCAGAGGCTTGGAAGCATTTTGACCGGACGTATCCTGATTTTGCAGCTGAACCGAGGAATGTTAGACTTAGGTTTTGCACGGATGGGTTTGCACCGCACGGTCAGTATGGTAAAACTTACTCCTGTTGGCCCGTGATACTTACACCGTACAATCTCCCACCGGGAATGTACATGAAGTCTGAGTATATGTTCCTAACGATGGTGATCCCTGGCCCATCGAATCCCAAAAGTCTTATCGATGTCTACTTGGAGCCGCTGATAGAGGAGTTGCAGAATTTATGGCATGTAGGTGTACGTACGCATGATACTGCCACAAACCAGGCATTCATGATGCATGCCGCATTGATGTGGACAGTGAACGACCTTCCTGCTTATGGTATGGCGTCTGGATGGAGTACCGCCGGTGTTATGGGATGTCAAGTTTGTATGGAGGACACACGAGCATTCTATTTGCAGCACGATCGGAAGGCATGCTATTTTGACTACCACAGGCAATTCCTACCACCGGGTCATCCTTATCGCAGGAACAAGAAAACCTTCACTAAAAATCGAATAGAGAGGAAGGTTGCACGTCCGAGGCTGACTGGAGAATAGATCCGAACCCGTGTCGATGCATTTAGTGTTGCTGTCGAACAACCATTGAGTGAACCAGAAGGCTACGGCGTCGACCATAAGTGGACGAAGAAAAGCATATTCTGGGAGCTTGAATACTGGGGGGCGCATCTGATACGACACAATCTTGATGTCATGCATATTGAGAAGAATGTGTTCGATAATATATTCAATACTATGATGGACATCAAGGGAAAAATGAAGGACAATCTGAATGCACGGAAGGATCTGAAGATCATATGTAATCGGCCGGAGCTTGAGGTGGACGAAAGGAGACCGAACGTGATGCCAAAGGTGGTATATACACTGACGAAAGAGCAAAAGAAGAAGATATATGAGTGGATTCGTTGTCTTAGGTTTCCTGATGGGTATGCCTTTAACTTGGCCCGTTGTGTCGACCTGAAGGAGTTGAGGATGCACGGCATGAAGAGCCATGATTGTCATGTTTTCATGCAGAAATTGATTCCGGTTGCTTTCCGTGAAATGCTTCCAGAGCACGTGTGGGGGGCCTTGACGGAAGTCTGCCTTCTATTCCAGATCCTATGCTCAACAACACTAAATGTGGCCAAGGTAAAAGAATTGGAAGATAGTGTAGCCGTCATCATGTGCAACCTCGAGAAAATTTTTCTTCCTTTCTTTTTCGACCCAATGGAGCATCTAATTTTTCACCTTCCATATGAGGCGCGTGTTGGGGGCCCCGTGCAATACAGGTGGATGTACCCATTTGAAAGGTAATTAAATAATTAATACTATTAATTATATACTTATTATTTGCATTCTAATAAATTGTCATATGAATAGATTCCTATGCGATTTGAAGAAAAAGGTGAAAAACAAAGCACACGCCGAGGCGTCAATTGTAGAGGCTTATATTGTCGAAGAAATCGGACTTTTCTCCTCGCACTACTTTGAACCGCACATTCTGTGCAAGCGAAACAGACCCGGTCGGAACAATGATCTCACGAGCAACGACGATCGAATTGTTCGGTCCATTTTCAATTACCCAGGCCGAGCAAGTGGAGCCTCGAAGAAGAGATGGCTGAGTGGGGAGGAACTTCATGCTATCGAGACATACGTCTTGTGTAATTGTGAAGTAGTTGCACCGTACTACGAGTAAGTGTCTTATACAACGTAATTATCTCGTACGAATCATTTCAATTTCAATTACATGTATATTTATAACTATCAGTTTTACTATGACAGGTCATTCCTGAATGAACTGTTCGAGCAACACAATTCGGAGGACCCGATAATTGATCAACTAGTGGTGACACAATTCAAGGATTGGTTCAAGGCTCGTGTAAGTATTATCGATTTCTTGTAAATGCGATATGCACAATTCAGGGATTGGTTCAATTACTATATATATCATTAATTGCAGGTGAAACCCGAATTGAATCACACAAACGAGGAATTGTTGAAGTTTCATTATTGGGGGCCAAGAGCAGAAGTGACGGTATACCCATCTTACTTCGTCAATGACTTCAATTTTCACACTGAACGTCACAATGTTGGGAAGTCAACAATGAATTGTGGTGTTTATGTCAAAAGCTCATCATATACAGACACGGATTCTGACTTCTATGGAATTTTGGAAGAGATAATTCAACTAGATTACCCACTAATTCCGAACATGCACATTGTACTGTTTAATTATCGTTGGGTCGATCCGATCAGAGACATGAAGATACACCCCTCGTTATCACGTCGTTGATGTCAACTTCAAAAAGCTCTACCAAAAGAATGAACCATTCATACTGGCACAACAAACAGTACAAGTATACTACGCGGATTACCCGAGCATGAAGAAGGACAAAGTCGACTAGAAAGCTATTTGCAAAATCAAGGCTCGAAGAGTTATCAATGACTCGCGATGGACCGAGGTCGCCTATCAGATGGATGAAGTCGTACCTAATCCAGATGTTGTAATAGATAACCAAACATTTGAACTGCAATTTATGTAGGGCTGTAATTGTAATTTCTGGAAATATTGGTGTAATTATGCAATTTTCTATGCAATTATGCAATTTATTTTTTAATTTTCTGTAATTATTTCTGAAAATCTGTTTTTATTTGTGAATTTTCTGTAATTATTAGAAAATTCAGAAAATAATTAGAAATTTAATATAAATATTAGAAAATAATATTTTAAAAAATCTGAAATTTTAAAATCTGGAATTTTTTATAAATATTTAAAATCTGGAATTTTTTATAAATCTGGAAATTTAAAATATTTAAAATCAATAATTTTGACTTTTTTAAAAATCTGGAATTTTTAATTTTTATAAATCTGGAAATTTAAAATATTTAAAATCTGGAATTTTTTTATAAATCTAGAAATCTAAAATAATTAAAATTTGGAATTTTTTATAAATCTGGAAATTTAAAATATTTAAAATCTGTAATTTTGAATTTTTTAAAACTCTGGTATTTTTAGTTTTTCAAAAATCTAGAATTTTTAATTTTTTAAAAATCTGGAAATTCAAAATATTTAAAATCTGGAATTTTGAATTTTTTAAAGATCTGTAATTTTTAATTTTTTAAAAATCTGAAATTTTTAATATTTTAAAATTCTGGAATTTTTAATTTTTTAAAAATCTGGAATTTTTATTTTTATAATAATCTGGAAATTTTAATTTTTCAATAAATTCAATAATTAAAAATATGATAATTTGAAGGAATTCGTGCAATTTTAAGGTAAAATTATGGTATTTAGTATAAATATGTACAGTTGTAGAATTTAGTTTGCGTATATATTAATTGCATTAGAAAATCTTCATTATTAAAATAAATTGATACTTATGTGTTTTTTTTTAGATAATGTCTGGTCGGGATTTTTCACCCCGAGGAGGTGGCCGTCCGTGGTCGTGGTCGTGGCCGCGGTCGCGGCGAACCGGCTATACCGCCGGCCACCGTTGCTTCCCAGGATGGGGAAGCAGTTTTTCGACCACCACCACCACCGGCAGAGCAGGCACCTACACCACCTGCGCCGGCAGATCCGGCACCCGCACCACCTGCGCCGGATCAGCAGCCCGGTGCGTCTACTGCTGCGCTGGATCAGCAGGCCGGACCATCCACTACCGCACCAGCGGTCGATCCGGCCCGTCCATTGGCTGCCCCACCACCACCACCCCCACCGGCCCCACCACTCCCACCACCATCCGTGCGCCAGTACATCACACTCGCCGATGCGAGGTACAATTTATGTTTTTAATTATTTTTTTTTTGTAATTTAAATTAATATTTTTATGACATACTAATTATTTTGTAATTTCAGTCGTGATCGGAAGATCCACGAGCACATGTACGCGGTCGTGCGAGGACACTATCCCCACCCTTGGGGCTGTTTGCGCTAGGTGCCGCTAGAGCACCAGCATTTTTGGTTCGAGAGCTTGAAAGTAACATGAATTAATTTTATTTTTTAAATATTTTAACAATCTAAGTTAAAAAATATTTATATATATATATATATATATTTTAATACAGATGACGTACTGGTGGGACGCCAACGACGAGTCGATGTTCAAGATCTTCCATGTCTGGGTGGGGAAGTTCTTGAGGAAGAAGTTCGTCCTCGCCAGACAGTCGCTGCAGAAGCCTCTATGGCTGGCGAATGAGGTGTGGCGGCAGCTCCTCCTGTACTGGGCTTCCCCGAAGTTCCAGAAGGAGTGCAAGAAGAACAAGGCGAACCGGAACGCCAACCCGGCCGCATCCACTACTGTGTACCGCGGGGGATTGTCTCCGTCGGTATGCACAAGCGGAAAATGGTAAGTTATCTAATGTTATTTCAATTATTTATTACTATTAAATTAAAATTGTAATAACTGTTTGCCATTTCTTTTTACAGGAGGAGCAACTCAGCCGGCCAGTGAAGCAGATGGAGTTATTCTCCAGATGCTACAAGAAGAAGACCGACGGCGGCTGGAGCGGGTCGAGGGCAGCGGAGGTGGCGGTAAGTTGTAATTAATATATAATACAGTATTTTTTTAAATATTTTAAAGTTTTCTAATTTATTGTAATTATTTTTGCAGGAGATGTTCCAGAAGATGATGGAGGATCATTAGTCTCAGGCCCCTGAGGATCCTGCTTCCGAATCAGAGGCCTCGGTGGCACAGCAGACCGAGCAGCAGATGTGGCTGAACTGCGTCGGGGGCAAGAACAAGGGCCGGGTATTTGGTCTTGGCTCTGAGGCCCTGGCGCTCAGCCAAGCCGTTACCTCGCCAGCGCCAGCGCCACCGCCACCTCCCGCGCCAGATGAAGGACAAACGGATCCGCCCAAGCGGAAGCGAGAAAGCGAGGAAATAGTGCGTAAATTTAAATCACATTTAAATAAATGAATCCCAAGGGGTGTACCCTTGGGTGCTCAACCGGGCGTTCGATGTAGAATGTGTAAATATTGAAAATGAATATTAAACACATAGGGCATAGAAAAATATATATGATCAATCAAAGCGTAATAAACCGTTACCTTTGATTGTCTAGTGTATGCTCCCAGCTACTTGCGTTGTTCTTTCTCCGGAATGCTCACGAAATCCAAACGTATGGATTCTCCAAAGGTGATCCACACCACACCGGAAGAAACGCACGTTCTTCTTGCTAGAAAAGAACGGGTTTAGGAAGGAATCGGTTTAAGAGAAGAACACTATGAATTAGTGCTCTCTTAAACTTACTTTGTTCTTCTTCTTGATTCAAAATCAAGTGAAGAACACAAGTCTGAGAGAGGGAGAGAGGCCGAGAGTTGAGAGAGAGGAGAGGGATTTTTTGTCTTCTCTTTTTCCTAGAAAAAGATGAATAATGAATCACTTATGCTTGGTGTTATATATTCTAATATATATACATAATTAATGTGATTATTGGAATGTGTCTAGGTTCATCCAAGGATGTCTAGATTCATTCCAATCAATCACCATCAATTCTTCAATCAAGCCTACCAAAATTTATGGTATGATCAAATCATACCAAAAGGGAAGAGCTTGATTGGAGTTGATTTGTCTCTTTCCAAAAGAGATAAGTCAACATACCACCTAGCATGAAACATGGCTGATTTTGCTTCCTCCAAGGGAGTATGTCGGCCATGTTTAATTAAGGAAAGAAGTCCAACTTTTTTTCTATTCCAAAATAGGAATTATTTCTCCTCTCGGGTATAATTTAACGGACCGGGTTTTTATCGTAATCCAATTACGACGACTCCAACATTAAATCCAATTTAATGTCCATTTAAATTATTCCCGTTGATCTTTTAATCCAATTAAAAGATCCAACGTCTCAACGTCTCAACTTTCCATATTTAATTGAAAATGCAATTTACCGATTAAACAGAAGCCCGATACAATATCGGCCCGTCCATCCAATGGACTTTCCCTTAAGTAATCCAATTACTTATTTTATCCTTCGAGATTGACTCCAAGTCGATCTCTCAACCTCCTCGGTGATTTGTGTGTGACCCTTTAGGTTCACCCTCAGCTAGACTTGGGCCCGTGTCCCACAAGGGCCCGTTACCATGGGTGGTCGTCTAGCAACGGTCCATGGCACTAGAGATTAGGTGAATTGGCGTGAACATTTAGGCGCCGATTCCGTACGGGTACGATCCTTCCGTCTACTGTCTCCCGGCCTTAGTCTAGGGTATGGAATTGGGCGTCGGTTCCCATCCTTGACTAGACATCTATGCTTAATACTCGAGACCACGTATGCTTCATTGCGTCGACACAGGAAACCATTCCCTGTTCGACCAACCACTGTGGCCACAACTTTAAATAGCATGAACGTGTCTCCGAAGGTATAGGAGATACCTCTGTCACATACTGACAGGGGACGGATCCTTTTCTTGGAATCCACCGTCCTCGCTACACATTCCGACTGCACTGGACAAGGCTTATGATAATCATCTTACAGAATGATTACCTCTCGCCAGATCCAAGATACAACCATCATGTGTACGCGACTGCCATGATTCCTCAAGTTTGAGGATTACTCCCGTACTATCAGAATCGGGTAAAAACAATCATACCGACCAAGCCTCCAAGGCTTCCATATGATGATCCCCGCGAGTCAGTCCAGTCGGCTCGACCCCAGTCGACCAACCCATCAAGATCGTGTAGGCGTCCCACGCCTGTCGTCGATGAAACACGGCACTCATCCAATGAACACGACTCTTGACGCAAGTCTCCATAGGACTCTCGATGCCCTGTCTTGAGGTCCTCGACTTGGAACGTTTCAGACCCAACTCTTAATCAGTTGGTTTCATGACCACCATCCAATGCGTGGCTCAACTGCACGAGTTGTTAACCATGGTCTGTGGGCTTTGTTGCGATATAAGTTAAACACCGTTTTAACAAATATAAGATGAGCGCAACAAAGAAGGTACCATTGGTGACGAACACTCATCTTATTCATCACATAATAATATTACATCTACATCAAGTTGTCGAATAGGTTACAAATTGCCAAACCTATTGGCTTTCTGGTCACCTATTCCAACACCAGAGCCAACGCCTCCATCAAACATGGAGGGTTGGTTGGGCCGCCTCGAGGAGATGATGGCGGACCTCATGGGCATGGTCAAGGACATGCAGACCAGTCGCTCCGGCGCTGGCCCATCACGGCCTCCTAGAGATATTGACGAGATGGACGAGGCCGATGGGGACGAAGAGTAAATTATGTATATTTTTTTTTCTTTTGTAATCAAATCGGATAATATTCGTATTTAATATAATTTTTATTTCTAAATTATGCATTTTTTCATATTTAAAGATTAATTATATAATTAAAATATTATTATTAATTTAAATGATAAAAACTATTAATATAAAAAAAAATCATAAAATTAGGAACGGTACTTTCGACGGTCCGTATTCGCACCGTACCGTTCCTATCTTTGACTTTTTCAAGAGAATTACCGTGCCAAAGGCCGATGACAAAAACTATTCCAACGCTACACGTGAACCGTTCCAAAAAGACGGAATCTACCGTACCTAATTATATTCCAAAATGAATCCTTTCGTGGTTAGGCTTTCATTCTAAAGACAATACCAAAAATTGGTCCAAAACTTCATTCCAACGTTTGAGTGCAAAAAACCGTTCCTAATGGTCGCGACAAAATGTATTCTAGATACCGGTCCTAATCTCTACAATGTACCGTTCCTATATGTATTCCAGAAACCATGCTAAATTCTATCTACAACATAACCAGACTGTTCCAAACTAAGTTCTAAACACCATTCCTAATTGCGCGATTTATTTTGCTTTGTACCGTTCCTACTGTTTATAAGTGTTCCAAATGGAAAAAAATCAAAATTATACGTACAAAGGTAATTAGGAACGGTACAACCGCATAGTGCCAAACATCGTTCCCAAATAGGAACGGTAATCTCGTCACCGTTCTTAATAATTAGGATCGCCTCTTATTGCCACGGATAGCCTCCCGTTCCTGAACCGTTCCTAATTGCAGTCCAAAAAGTTCAAATTAATTATTTACTGTTCCAAATAATAAAAAAAACCGTTCCTGGTACCGTCCCAATCACCGCTTTTTTTTTTTTTTTTGTAGTGACTCCTAATGCATGAGCTTTTTTCTTTTTGATGGGAAAACGATAAAGATTTATTTCAAAACTGCTCAAAAGCAGAAACAACATCTTACATAGGATATGATACTGACATCTAGTGCAAAACTCAAACAGATCAAACAACCAAGCAATCACAAAGCCAGGCGACGCTTAGCAAGCGAAAATGCAGAAAGATAAGCTCTCACAAACTGAACAGTAGCAATGGGTAAAGCCCTCTTTCCTTCAAATATAAAGCTGTTAAGTTGGGACCAAATTCCCCACATCAAGCAGATTGCCAAGTAAAACTGATCCCTTGAACATGTCGAAGCAATTCGCCTAATCCAATCTTCCGCCGAGCCCTTAATTCCAAACTGAGATATTCTGCCATGGGATTTCCAGAAGTGCCCAACATTGCCGAGCAAAATCACAACGGAGGAATAAATGTTCCTCATTTTCCTCAACAATTCCACATAAACAACAAAAACAATCCGAACAATCCACCCTTTTATTGAGGTTACGTAGCACCGGCAAAGAGCCATGACACAACCGCCATGCGAAATTACTTTATTAAAAATTCAAGGGTATTCAAGAAGATTTATGTCCAATTAATAGTTTTACATGTGGTCAAGTGCAATTAATCTGTCAAATAAAAAAGAAGAACCATATAATAGAAGTTATCAAATAAAGAATTTAAGGTAAATTGCATGTAAGGCCCCTATGAAATATGAAATTTTCTAAAACTTACCTCCGTTATAAAAATAGCCAAAAAGACCATCGTAAAATTTAATACCCTGCAAAAAAAAAAAAAAAACCCTCTTAGTTATACTACAACTCATTTTTGACAAAGTGAAGCATGTATACAACAACTCATTTTTTGAGGATGCCCGTGCGGAAGGCATAAGAGAAATCCATCCCTCGATGATGATGACGGGATGTCAGTCTCGATTTATTAAGAAGAGAGGATAGCCCAGTGAGAGAGCAAACTCTTTTTCTCAAACGGTGCAAACTCGAAGTGCACTAAGGTCACGATCTACCCCTCCTTCTGAACATGATTATTAGCATTTTTGTTTGGAAAAGGAAGAGAAGATGGCGACTTTTTGGCTTGAGTGCAGTTGCTTGAAGACAGGAATATTTAATGATCAGGGAGCCTGGGGAGTTTTTTCTGGAGTTGGGAAGATTTAGCTTTCTGGAGTTGGGAAGATTTGAACATGCTAATTCCTTCTCTTTTTGCTGGCTAAAATCAGAGGGGAAGGAGTCGATCGACTTTTAATCATGCATGTAGATTATTTTGGGGGCTTCAGGTAGTTTTTCCTCTGGTTGAAATTCTTATTGCTGGGCAGATATATTTGCAGCAAGATTGGTTGTTTTTGCGGGCGAAAAATATTAGTTACGGGGATCTTTTTGCTGGAAGATCAATACAAATTAGCTCATCCACTTTTTGCTTGTCAAAATTGAAGGGAAAGGCTGTTATTCATGCATGGCAGGCGATTTTTGGGGCTGAAAAATATTGTTTGCTGTTGGACAGCCTCATGGCTGGGCAGACTGGAGCATTTTTTGGGGCTCAAAAATATTGTTTTTGCCGCTGGGCCGATTTTCTTGTGGCCTATCGGGCTGTGCATAAAGGGGGGACAACTAGTCTAGGCTAGTTTTAGGCCCGCAAAAACAGCCCGCTTCATGGCATGAGCACAGGGGATTTGAGAGTTATGGGCTGGAGATTTGGACTGGGCTCTTCTGCGTATACATTTTCGGCGCCTCCACACTCTAGGGGTGCAAACGAGCCGAGCTCGGCCAAAAATCTGAGCTCGAGCTCAAGCTGGAGCTCAGGTGATCGAGCTCAAGCTCGACGAGCCTGCATCATACAGGCTCGAGCTCGAGCTCGAGCTCGTAGATCACGAGCCGAGCTCGAGCTCGCGAACGAGCCGAGCTCGAGCTCGCGAACGAGCCGAGCTCGAGTTTGGTTATTTTTTCCCTAAAATAAACCAAAATACTATATTTTAATACCATCTAAAATAAAAACATGAATATTGACTAATAATTCTAAATATATGGTGAATCTTGAAATAAATGCATTTTGCGGTAGTAGATATTGAAATTATAACGATAAAATTCATATGAATTGTATGAAATATGTATTTACAAAAAAGTTATCGAAATGTACTAAATTGTTGATTAAGCTTGTTTTTAGATAATATCAACCAAAATACCATATTTTAATTTAATCTAAAACTAAAATATGAGATATTGACTAATAATTCTAATATATGATGAATTTCGAAATAAATGCATTTTGTTGTAGTGAAGATTGAAATACAACAATAAAATTCGTATGAATTGTATTAAATTTTATTTAAAGAAAATATCAAATTGTACTAAGTTGTTGATTAAGCTTGTTTTTAGATAATATAAGCTAAAATACCATATTTTAATATCATTTAAAACTAAAATATGAGGTATTGACTAATAATTCTAATATATGATAAATTTCGAACAAATGCATTTTGTTGTAGTGAATATTGAAATACAATAATAAAATTCGTACGGAATGTATTAAATATTTATTTAGAAATAATATCAAATCGTACTAAGTTGTTGATTAATCTTATTTTTAGATAATATAAACTAAAATACCATATTTTAATATCATCTAAGAGTAAAATATGGGATATTGACTAATAATTCTAATATATGATAAATCTTGAAATAAATGCATTTTTTTGTAGTAGATATTGAAATTATAACGATATAATTCATATGCATTATATTAAATATTTATTTACACAATATTTACCAAATCATACTAAATTTTTTATTAAACTTGTTTTTAGATAATATAAACTAAAATATCATATTTTAATATCATCTAAGACTGAAATATAAATTATTGACTAATAATTCTAATATATGATGAATTTTGAAATAAATACATTTTAAGCATGTGGATTTTAAATTATAACAGTAAAATTCATATACATTATACTAAATATTAATTTACAAAAAGAATATTAAAACTTACTAAAATGTTGCTTAAGCTTGTTTTTAGACAATATAAGTAAAAATATCATATTTTGTTATTATATAAAATTAAAATAAAAGATATATTGTCTAATAATTCTAATATAGTGAATTTTTAGTATAAACTTAATATAATATTTTAATGTAATTAAATATATAAAAATATATATAAATAAATAATTAAATAAAATTAAAAAAAAAAGGTAAGGCTCGCGAGCTCACGAACATAAATAATTGAGCTCGAGCAGGCTCGAGCTCGAGTCGAGCTCGGACTCGAGCCGACTTAGCTCAACTTGCACCCCTAGTTTCGGGCCACAGATTTTTTGACTGATTTGAACAAGGGCTATAACTCACCACCTTTCTTGGACTTTATTAAGCTGATCCTTATTGCAGATCGTTGGAGTGAGAATTTATGGCTCCATACCCCCATTAAATTGTAATTTAATTTTCAACTTTATGCTCCTTTTAATTTACTTGCTTTGGATTTTTTTGATTTTGTTGAGGGAGTAGTACTTCCCATTTTCTAGTTTAGAAAATGTGATAAACTCCTCCAATTTATGCTTTTATATTGAGATGGAACGGAACCCGAAAAATCTCCACCGGGCTCGATGTCTTGGGTGCAAAAAAAAGAGAAAAATCCCTCTTAGTTATAAACTAATGGAAAGCGGGAGTTACTCGCCCAAAATGAGAGTGAATTTATTTTCTCACGAAATTATTTGCAGTAAAAAACCATTTTAGCCCTCAAATTAAAAATAATTTATATCTAACCTGTTCATCTTTTTTTTTTACTTTTCTTTCATTCTTTTTCTTCTCCCTCCAGTTCCTTTCTTTTTATGCAACTTTGCTCTCATCTTCAACTAGCAACACACAAGAAAAAAATTATTATTAGCTACATTTTTAATAAGTATGGTAAAAATAACTATTATTAACTACGGTTAAATAAAAATTATTACAAAAGTTAGCTTTTCCACCATAAAAATATTATTTACCAAAAGTAAGAACCGTGGTAAAAATACTCGCTATGATTTTTAGTCATGGCAAATATTTTAGCGACCATCGCAAAAACCACGGTCGATGGCTGTTGTTTGGAATGATCAATAGCTATTTACTATAACAATTTAGTATTAACCACGAAAATTAGTCTTGATTTAATATCATATTACTTGTAGAACACAGACACATGCCTGCTCACATAGTCGCCCACCCTGTGCGTTTGCTGCCACACCGTCCATCACTCTCTGTCGCGCTGTTGCATCGCCCTTTCATCGTATCCGGCCCGTTTGCAGTCTTACCTCCTAGATCCATGATCTTTTCTCCCACCGGTGCCACAAGAATTAAAAGGGGCGACGACAGTCGATCTTGCCCCTGAAAAGGGCGCAAAGCCGTTGCCCACAAAAATTTCAGGGGCGACACAGAGGAACGTTGGCAATCAAGAAAATGGGTCAATTATCATCAAGGGAGCCAGAAGTATCACCGGAGTTGCGCGATGTACAATCACTAGCTGCATCAACTGGAGCCCTCCCTTCTCTCGCGAAAGCTTTTTCTCTTTTATCTGATTTCAAAAATAAATTAATTTCATGTTCATTCTCTGCAGGTAATTGCAAAACAAGAAAGATCTTTCCGAAAGGGGAAGGAAATGAGAACAATAAAATACCTTCTTTTGAGTTATTATTTCCATAAATTATCATGAAATTAAAGAATTATATGTTTTTACCATCACCGAATGGTGATTATGATGTGGTTTATCAGATTCAATTACAAGATAATATGTTGGGTAAATTGCATAACACCCCCTATGTTATGGTAAAATTGCACGAAATCTCTCTATATTATTTTTATAGGCAAAAAACTCCACGTGTCATGGAAAAGGCAGTAAAATACTCCCTCTCCGTTAATTTGCACCCCACACACCTAAAGTGCGAGTAGATTTCTTTTTTAACACCTTTTGATCTTATTTTATATTTAAAAAAGTCTATTTTATCTCTATCTATGATTTATAAGAAAAAATCAACATTTTAGTTTAGATTATTTTAATTAGTTATATATTATTTCTTACTTTGATTTATTAATTAGTTCTAATATATTTTAATTAACTGGATTTATTTTTAAAATATTTTACTAAATTTAAAAACACTAAAATTTTATATAAAGTTTTTAAAGTTAAAAGTCTAAACTAACAAATCACAATACAAAAATTAATAAACTAAAACTCACTTTTCAAATTTAAAAACTTATACGAATACAAATAAAAGTCACTTATAATAATTATATGTTATTAACTAAATTAAATATATATTTTATAAATTGTATTTATTAAATATACAAATCAAACTACCAAAAAATATATCAAAATTTTTAAGTTATATTATTTACTATAAAACATTATAAAAACTATCGCTATTTATACTAAAAATTTAATAATTTTTATATTTTTTAAAATTATAAGTACAAATAATTAACTTTTTAAAAAATTAAAAGCAAATTGTGTCTTCTTCTTCAGCGGCTGCCTTGCCGTCAGCCCTTCGTCCCCGACCATCCATGTCGTCGCGGGGCCTGGGCAACGGTGGTCGCCCTTCTTTCTGGGCAACAACGCCCTAGATCTGGGCAGTTGCCCATTTTGTGGGGCGGCGGAACGAGGTCGCCCCTTTTGTGCCCCGACGGGCGCCGTCGCCATTGCTCCCTTTGTGCGTCGGTGACGGCGATGACGACGGTGACGTGGACCAGTATGGGCGGCGACGGCTTCGCCGCTCGTTAATATATATATATATATATATTTATATATATACACAAATATATATTCTGTATATATATATATATATTTATATATTCTTTAAAAAAATTATATATAAATAAAAAATATATTGAAAATTATGTAAGATTTGAACCGTTCATTTTTTAAAACTTAAAGATCTATGGTTGTTTTAAGAAGGGTATAACGGGCAATTTATCACAAATTTTAACACCGTTAAGTTTTTTTAACGGAAGGGGAAAGTATGGAACATTTTAAAAAACACAAGGAGTTTTTCGCTTATTTTTAAAATACAGGAGAGTTTTTAACAAAATTTTTAAAACACAGAGGGGTTTTATGTGATTTATCCTAATATGTTTGTTCCTTGTTAGTTGACTGTTACGCTCTAGATTACAACTTTGTTTGTGGGTTAATGAACATCTATAGTATAGGGTACTGGATTTATGTAATGAAATTTTGTGATTTTGGGGTGAAGTATTTTTTTTTTTTTTTTTTATATATTTCAATAAAAAGGTCAAATATTTGATATATATATATATATATATGTTTAATATACTTAATTGTTAATAAACAATATTTGGGTATATTACTTATATATTATACTAATTAATTTATATATTAAACAATATTGGAGAAGCGCAATTTTGGGATCCTTTTATGTTTCGTTAAACTAGTAAGTATAAACTCAGTCCAAAACGCCACACAAAAGCTCAAAACAAAGACATAAATTAACAAAATCGGGCAGCAATGGCAACACACACTTCATTCATACCCATAATTTAACGGAAGGACCTGAAGGGTCTCCTTTCCATATTCATTCAATTTTCCGCATATTTATCATTGACTTAAAATACTCGTTTTTTTAGAATCTTGCTATTTCCGTTGCCATGGATAATTCAACAATAGAAAATTAGCCTTTCATTAGGCTAAGAACAAAATTAAGAAGAAAATAAATGTAGTAACTAAGTACAGTAATTGAAAGAAAACTTACGAAATGTAAGTGCCCACCCGCGTAAGGATCCTGTGATTTCCTACTAAATAAGAATATTTGTTTTCATTTTCCTTGGAGGAGATTTTCATTGGGGACTCTATTCCTGTCAGATTCCGTTTGAGATCTCTTTGGACTTAATTGAGATATTTTAGGATAAATGCAATTTTGGTCCCTACACTTTGCCACTAAAGCAGTTTTGGTCCTCAAACTTTTTTAGATTGCACTATTAGTCCTCAAACAATCATTTTTTAAGCATTTCGATCCTTTCAGTAAATTCGCCGTTAAACTTAACGAAAAAATCATTTCTTTTTTTGTTAAAAAAAATGTTCTATTACTGCCATTTTGTCCTATTTTTCAACTTTTAACCCCGTTAAGTTCTTTTAATAGAGGGGAAAAGTATGGAACATTTTAAAAAGTACAAGGAGGTTTTCGCCTTTTTCTTTTTTGGAATTTTGGGGTGAAGTATCTTTTGTTTTTTTTTTTTTTCATATTTCGATAAAAAGGTCAAGTATTTGATATATAGGCCCCACGACCTCGAGGTCATGGGTTCGAACCCCATCGAATGCGTGGGATGTTTTTGTACTTTATAGTAGGTGAAGGACTTTCTATGGTAATCAGTAGGTGTTGTTTGGATGTTGATGTAATTGTTTAGATTGTTGATCAGGATATAGTTGTTGTAATTGTCTTTATTCAAATATTGATATTCGATAGCCCGAATTGTAACATATTTGTTTCAATATTTAATAATATTTTATCGCTTTGACTTCAAAAAAAAAATATTTGATATATATATATATATGTTTAATATACTTAATTGTTAATAAACAATATTTGGGTATATTACTTATATATTATACTAATTAATTTATATATTAAACAATATTGGAGAAGAGCAATTTCGGGATCCTTTTACGCTTCTTTAAACTAATAAGTGTAAACTATCCAAAACGCCACACAAAAGCCGAAACAACACCATAAATTGATAAAATCGGGAAGCAATGGCAACACACACTTCATTTATTACCATAATTTAATGGAAGGACCTGAAGGGTCTATTTTACATATTCATTCAATTTCCCGTATATTTATCGTTGACTTAAAATACTCATTTTTTTAGAACCTTGCAATCTCCGTTGCCATGGATAATTCAACAGTAGGAAATTAGTCTTTCATTAGGCTAAGAACAAAATTAAGAAGAATATAAATGTAGTAAGTACAATAATTGAAAGATAACTTACGAAATGAAAGTGCCCACCCGCGTACATAACAAAGGCCTTATTTTTCTATGAGAGAGAAAAAGAAGATATACATGTACAAGCGTTTTTTTTTCCCCAGAGCTCTGCCGCAATGAGTTGAAAAGGGGTATTTATAGAGAAGGTTAAGTCCTGAAGTTCGGACCTAAAATTTTTATTTCATGTTCGTCAAAAAGTGACAGGTGTCTCAACATTTGAGATAGGTGTTTGGTTTAATTCTCCAGACGCCTTGCATGTGTGACACTTGTCCGTGTCCTTGATTTGGTCAAAGTCTTCTGATTTTGTGCTTTTCCCGCGTTTGTGTGCTTCTTCCATTCATTTCTTCATTATTTTGGTGAAATTAATTTCTTCAGATTCTGCTTCCGATCTCTTGTGGTGATAAACTCTTTGTTCCTCTTAAGATTCGGAGGTTCCAACTTTTGAATGTGCTTTCAAAGCAGTCCTAATTTCTTGAAATAATTGATCAAGAAGAATTTCGTGATTGGGTTCCTCGTAAGGATCCTGTGATTTCCTACTAAATAAGAATATTTGTTTTCGTTTTCCTTGGAGGAGATTTTCATTGGGGACTCTATTCCTGTCAGATTCCTTTTGAGATCTCTTTGGACTTAATTGAGACATTTTAGGATAAATGCAATTTTGGTTCCTACACTTTGCCACTAAAGCAGTTTTGGTCCTCAAACTTTTTTAGGTTGCACTATTAGTCCTCAAACAATTATATTTTAAGCATTTCGATCCTTTCAGTAAATTCGCCGTTAAACTTATCGAAAAAATCATTTCTTTTTTGTTAAAAAAAATGTTCTATTACTGCCATTTTTGTCCTATTTTTCAACTTTTAACCCCGTTAAGTTCTTTTAATGGAGGGGAAAAGTATGGAACATTTTAAAAAGTACAAGGAGGTTTTCGCCTTTTTCTTTTTTGGAATTTTGGGGTGAAGTATCTTTTGTTTTTTTTTTTTTCATATTTCGATAAAAAGGTCAAGTATTTGATATATAGGCCCCACGACCTCGAGGTCATGGGTTCGAACCCCATCGAATGCGTGGGATGTTTTTGTACTTTATAGTAGGTGAAGGACTTTCTATGGTAATCAGTAGGTGTTGTTTGGATGTTGATGTAATTATTTAGATTGTTGATCAGGATATAGTTGTTGTAATTGTCTTTATTCAAATATTGATATTCGATAGCCCGAATTGGAACATATTTGTTTCAATATTTAATAATATTTTATCGCTTTGACTTCAAAAAAAAATATTTGATATATATATATGTTTAATATACTTAATTGTTAATAAATAATATTTGGGTATATTACTTATATATTATACTAATTAATTTATATATTAAACAATATTGGAGAAGAGCAATTTCGGGATCCTTTTACGCTTCTTTAAACTAATAAGTGTAAACTATCCAAAACGCCACACAAAAGCCGAAACAACACCATAAATTGATAAAATCGGGAAGCAATGGCAACACACACTTCATTTATTACCATAATTTAATGGAAGGACCTGAAGGGTCTCTTTTACATATTCATTCAATTTCCCGTATATTTATCATTGACTTAAAATACTCATTTTTTTAGAACCTTGCAATCTCCGTTGCCATGGATCATTCAACAGTAGGAAATTAGCCTTTCATTAGGCTAAGAACAAAATTAAGAAGAATATAAATGTAGTAAGTACAATAATTGAAAGAAAACTTACGAAATGAAAGTGCCCACCCGCGTACATAACAAAGGCCTTATTTTCTATGAGAGAGAAAAAGAAGATATACATGTACAAGCGTTTTTTTTTCCCCAGAGCTCTGCCGCAATGAGTTGAAAAGGGGTATTTATAGAGAAGGTTAAGTCCTGAAGTTCGGACCTAAAATTTTTATTTCATGTTCGTCAAAAGTGACAGGTGTCTCAACATTTGAGATAGGTGTTTGGTTTAATTCTCCAGACGCCTTGCATGTGTGACACTTGTCTGTGTCCTTGATTTGGTCAAAGTCTTCTGATTTTGTGCTTTTCCCGCGTTTGTGTGCTTCTTCCATTCATTTCTTCATTATTTTGGTGAAATTAATTTCTTCAGATTCTGCTTCCGATCTCTTGTGGTGATAAACTCTTTGTTCCTCTTAAGATTCGGAGGTTCCAACTTTTGAATGTGCTTTCAAAGCAGTCCTAATTTCTTGAAATAATTGATCAAGAAGAATTTCGTGATTGGGTTCCTCGTAAGGATCCTGTGATTTCCTACTAAATAAGAATATTTGTTTTCGTTTTCCTTGGAGGAGATTTTCATTGGGGACTCTATTCTCGTCAGATTCCTTTTGAGATCTCTTTGGACTTAATTGAGACATTTTAGGATAAATGCAATTTTGGTTCCTACACTTTGCCACTAAAGCAGTTTTGGTCCTCAAACTTTTTTAGGTTGCACTATTAGTCCTCAAACAATTATTTTTTAAGCATTTCGATCCTTTCAGTAAATTCGCCGTTAAACTTATCGAAAAAATCATTTCTTTTTTGTTAAAAAAAATGTTCTATTACTGCCATTTTGTCCTATTTTACAACTTTTAACCCCGTTAAGTTCTTTTAATGGAGGGGAAAAGTATGGAACATTTTAAAAAGTACAAGGAGGTTTTCGCCTTTTTCTTTTTTGGAATTTTGGGGTGAAGTATCTTTTGTTTTTTTTTTTTTTTTTCATATTTCGATAAAAAGGTCAAGTATTTGATATATAGGCCCCACGACCTCGAGGTCATGGGTTCGAACCCCATCGAATGCGTGGGATGTTTTTGTACTTTATAATAGGTGAAGGACTTTCTATGGTAATCAGTAGGTGTTGTTTGGATGTTGATGTAATTGTTTAGATTGTTGATCAGGATATAGTTGTTGTAATTGTCTTTATTCAAATATTGATATTCGATAGCCCGAATTGTAACATATTTGTTTCAATATTTAATAATATTTTATCGCTTTGACTTCAAAAAAAAAATATTTGATATATATATATATATGTTTAATATACTTAATTGTTAATAAACAATATTTGGGTATATTACTTATATATTATACTAATTAATTTATATATTAAACAATATTGGAGAAGAGCAATTTCGGGATCCTTTTACGCTTCTTTAAACTAGTAAGTGTAAACTATCCAAAACGCCACACAAATGCCGAAACAACACCATAAATTGATAAAATCGGGAAGCAATGGCAACAAACACTTCATTTATTACCATAATTTAATGGAAGGACCTGAAGGGTCTCTTTTACATATTCATTCAATTTCCCGTATATTTATCATTGACTTAAAATACTCATTTTTTTAGAACCTTGCAATCTCCATTGCCATGGATAATTCAACAGTAGGAAATTAGCCTTTCATTAGGCTAAGAACAAAATTAAGAAGAATGTAAATGTAGTAAGTACAATAATTGAAAGAAAACTTACGAAATGAAAGTGCCCACCCGCGTACATAACAAAGGCCTTATTTTCTATGAGAGAGAAAAAGAAGATATACATGTACAAGCGTTTTTTTTTTCCCCAGAGCTCTGCCGCAATGAGTTGAAAAGGGGTATTTATAGAGAAGGTTAAGTCCTGAAGTTCGGACCTAAAATTTTTATTTCATGTTCGTCAAAAGTGACAGGTGTCTCAACATTTGAGATAGGTGTTTGGTTTAATTCTCCAGACGCCTTGCATGTGTGACACTTATCCGTGTCCTTGATTTGGTCAAAGTCTTCTGATTTTGTGCTTTTCCCGCGTTTGTGTGCTTCTTCCATTCATTTCTTCATTATTTTGGTGAAATTAATTTCTTCAGATTCTGCTTCCGATCTCTTGTGGTGATAAACTCTTTGTTCCTCTTAAGATTCGGAGGTTCCAACTTTTGAATGTGCTTTCAAAGCAGTCCTAATTTCTTGAAATAATTGATCAAGAAGAATTTCGTGATTGGGTTCCTCGTAAGGATCCTGTGATTTCCTACTAAATAAGAATATTTGTTTTCGTTTTCCTTGGAGGAGATTTTCATTGGGGACTCTATTCCTGTCAGATTCCTTTTGAGATCTCTTTGGACTTAATTGAGACATTTTAGGATAAATGCAATTTTGGTTCCTACACTTTGCCACTAAAGCAGTTTTGGTCCTCAAACTTTTTTAGGTTGCACTATTAGTCCTCAAATAATTATTTTTTAAGCATTTCAATCCTTTCAGTAAATTCGCCTTTAAACTTAACGAAAAAATCATTTCTTTTTTGTTAAAAAAAATGTTCTATTACTGCCATTTTGTCCTATTTTTCAACTTTTAACCCCGTTAAGTTCTTTTAATGGAGGGGAAAAGTATGGAACATTTTAAAAAGTACAAGGAGGTTTTCGCCTTTTTCTTTTTTTGAAATTTTGGGGTGAAGTATCTTTTGTTTTTTTTTTTTTTTTCATATTTCGATAAAAAGGTCAAGTATTTGATATATAGGCCCCACGACCTCGAGGTCATGGGTTCGAACCCCATCGAATGCGTGGGATGTTTTTGTACTTTATAGTAGGTGAAGGACTTTCTATGGTAATCAGTAGGTGTTGTTTGGATGTTGATGTAATTGTTTAGATTGTTGATCAGGATATAGTTGTTGTAATTGTCTTTATTCAAATATTGATATTCGATAGCCCGAATTGGAACATATTTGTTTCAATATTTAATAATATTTTATCGCTTTGACTTCAAAAAAAAATATTTGATATATATATATATATGTTTAATATACTTAATTGTTAATAAACAATATTTGGGTATATTACTTATATATTATACTAATTAATTTATATATTAAACAATATTGGAGAAGAGCAATTTCGGGATCCTTTTACGCTTCTTTAAACTAGTAAGTATAAACTATCCAAAACACCACACAAAAGCCGAAACAACACCATAAATTGATAAAATCGGGAAGCAATGGCAACACACACTTCATTTATTACCATAATTTAATGGAAGGACCTGAAGGGTCTCTTTTACATATTCATTCAATTTCCCGTATATTTATCATTGACTTAAAATACTCATTTTTTTAGAACCTTGCAATCTCCGTTGCCATGGATAATTCAACAGTAGGAAATTAGCCTTTCATTAGGCTAAGAACAAAATTAAGAAGAATATAAATGTAGTAAGTACAATAATTGAAAGAAAACTTACGAAATGAAAGTGCCCACCCGCGTACATAACAAAGGCCTTATTTTCTATGAGAGAGAAAAAGAAGATATACATGTACAAGCGTTTTTTTTTTCCCCAGAGCTCTGCCGCAATGAGTTGAAAAGGGGTATTTATAGAGAAGGTTAAGTCCTGAAGTTCGGACCTAAAATTTTTATTTCATGTTCGTCAAAAGTGACAGGTGTCTCAACATTTGAGATAGGTGTTTGGTTTAATTCTCCAGACGCCTTGCATGTGTGACACTTGTCCGTGTCCTTGATTTGGTCAAAGTCTTCTGATTTTGTGCTTTTCCCGCGTTTGTGTGCTTCTTCCATTCATTTCTTCATTATTTTGGTGAAATTAATTTCTTCAGATTCTGCTTCCGATCTCTTGTGGTGATAAACTCTTTGTTCCTCTTAAGATTCGGAGGTTCCAACTTTTGAATGTGCTTTCAAAGCAGTCCTAATTTCTTGAAATAATTGATCAAGAAGAATTTCGTGATTGGGTTCCTCGTAAGGATCCTGTGATTTCCTACTAAATAAGAATATTTGTTTTCATTTTCCTTGGAGGAGATTTTCATTGGGGACTCTATTCCTGTCAGATTCCTTTTGAGATCTCTTTGGACTTGATTGAGATATTTTGGGATAAATGCAATTTTGGTCCCTACACTTTGCCACTAAAGCACTTTTGGTCCTCAAACTTTTTTAAGTTGCACTATTAGTCCTCAAACAATCAGTTTTAAAGCATTTCGATCCTTTCGCTAACATCGCCGTTAAACTTAACGAAAAGTTCATTTTTTATTGTAAAAAATATGTTCTTTTACTCCCACTTTGTGCTATTTTTCAACTTTTAACACCGTTAAATTTTTTTTAACGAAAGGGGAAAGTATGGAACGTTTTAAAAAACACAAGGAGTTTTTCACCTATTTTTTTAATACAATGGAGTTTTTTAACAAAAATTTTAAAACACAGGGGGGTTTATGTGATTTATCCTAATATATTTTTTTCCTTGTTAGTTGACTGTTACGGTCTAGATTACAACTTTATTTGTAGGTTAATGAACATCTGTAGTATAGGGTACTGGATTTATGTAATGAAATTTTGTGATTTAGGGTTGAAGTATCTTTTTTTTTCATATTTCAATAAAAAGGACAAATATTTGATATATATATATATATATGGGCAAATGTCATGTTTAGTGCCTTAAGTTTGCGTTTAGAATCACTTTAGTCCCTCGAGTTCATTTTTTGACTTTATCATCCTTAAAGTTTAATTTTTGTTTCAAATTGATCCCTCAGACCAATTTTCGGCAAAATTATGGCCGGATTTTGACTTTTTCAAGGATAAAATAGTCAAAAATTTCACTTTCTCACTTTAGTCCCTTAAGTTTTTAAAAGTTTAAAATTAGTCCTTTCTTAGTGTCCACATGTTGGAATTATCAGCACATAATAAAAATTTCATGTTCTTCACTCCACGCGTTAGTTCTTTACACTTTTATGATATAACTTGGACGTTTTCTTATTTGCTTGTTGGCTTGTTTGAATTATTTAGTAATTAATAAAATATTTAATCAACTGTTCAACATGACCTAACATAATACAAACTTCTCAACACAATCCAATATAATACATAACCATCAAAACAAACACTCAAGATACAAAAAGTGATTGAAAAGTTGAAAAATAACACAAGAACTTACATTTCGACATATGTTGGGGGCTCTAGATTTCAAGTAAGGGATGTAGTTAATTGTTAATAAACAATATTTGGGTATATTACTTATATATTATAGTAATTAATTTATATATTAAACAATATTGGAGAAGAGCAATTTTGGGATCCTTTTACGCTTCGTTAAACTAGTATGTATAAACTCAGTCCAAAATGCTACACAAAAGCTCAAACAAAGCCATAAATTAACAAAATCGGGCAGCAATGGCAACACACACTTCATTCATACCCATCATATAACGGAAGGACCTGAAGGGTTTCCTTCCCATATTCATTCAATTTCCCGTATATTTATCATTGACTTAGAATACTCGTTTTTTTTAAAATCTTGTTATCTCCATCGCCATGGATAATTCAAGAGTAGAAAATTAGCTTTTCATTAGGCTAAGAACAAAATTAAGAAGAATATAAATGTAGTAAGTAAGTACAGTAATTGAAAGAAAACTTACGAAATGTAAGTGCCCACCTGCGTACATAACAAAGGCCTTATTTTCTATGAGAGAGAAAAAGAAGATATTCAAGTACGAGCGTTTTTTTTCCCGGGGCTCTGCCTCAATGAGTTGAAAAGGGGTATTTATAGAGGAGGTTAAGTCCTGGAGTTCGGACCTAAAATTTTTATTTCATGTTCGTCAAAAGTGACAGGTGTCTCAACATTTTAGACAGGTGTTTGGTTTAATTCTCGAGACGCCTTGCATGTGTGACACTTGTCCGTGTCCTTGATTTGGTCAAAGTCTTCTGATTTTGTGCTTTTCCCGCATTTGTGTGGTTCTTCCATTCATTTCTTCATTATTTTGGAGAAATTGCTTTCTTCAGATTCTGATTCTGATCTCTTGTGGTGATAAACTCTTTGTTCTTCTGTGGATTCTGAGGTTCCAACTTTTGATTGTGCTTTCAAAGCAGTCCTAATTTCTTGAAATAATTGATCAAGAAGAATCTCGTGATTGGGTTCCTCGAAAGGATCCTGTGATTTCCTACTAAATAAGAATATTTATTTTCGTTTTCCTTGGAGGAGATTTTCATTGGGGACTCTATTCCTATCAGATTACTTTTGAGATCTCTTTGGACTTAATTGAGATATTTTGGGATAAATGCAATTTTGGTCCCTACACTTTTCCACTAAAGCAGTTTTGATTCTCAAACTCTTTTAGGTTGCACTATTAGTCCTCAAACAATCATTTTTTAAGTATTTCGATCCTTTCGCTAACTTCATCGTTAAACTTAATGAAATAATTATTTTTTTTTGTTAAAAAAATGTTCTTTTACTCCCATTTTGTGCTATTTTTCAACTTTTAACCCCGTTAAGTTTTTTTAACGGAAGGGGAAAGTATGGAACATTTTAAAAAATACAAGGAGTTTTTCGACTATTTTTTTAATACAGTGGAGTTTTTAACAAAACTTTTAAAACACAGGGGTTTTATGTGATTTATCCTAATATGTTTGTTCCTTGTTAGTTGACTGTTACGCTCTGGATTACAACTTTGTTTGTGTGTTAATGAACATCTGTAGTATGGGGTACTGGGTTTATGTAATGAAAATTTGTGATTTTGGGGTGAAGTATCTTTTTTTTTTTTTCATATTTCGATAAAAAGGTCAAGTATTTGATATATAGGCCCACGACCTCGAGGTCATGGGTTCGAACCCCATCGAATGCGTGGGATGTTTTTGTATTGCATAGTTGGTGAAGGTCTTTCTACTGTAATCAGTAGGTGTTGTTTGGATGTTGATGTAATTGTTTAGATTGTTGATAAGGATATAGTTGTTGTAATTGTCTTTATTCGAATATTGATATTCGATAGCCCGAATTGTAACATATTTGTTTCAATATTTAATGATATTTCATCGCTTTGACTTCAAAAAAAAATATTTGATAATATATATATAAATGTTTTATATACTTAATTGTTAATAAACAATATTTATGTAATGAAATTTTGTGATTTAGGGGTGAAGTATCTTTTTTTTTCATATTTCAATAAAAAGGTCAAATATTGGATATATAAATATATATTAAATATACTTAATTGTTATTAAAAAATATTTGGGTATATTACTTATATATTATACTAATTAATTTATATATTAAACAATATTGGAGAAGAGCAATTTTGGGATCCTTTTACGTTTCGTTAAACTAGTAAGTATAAACTCAGTTCAAAACGCCACACAAAAGCCCAAACAACACCATAAATTGATAAAATCGGCAGCAATGGCAACACACAGTTTATTTATTAACATAATTTAACGGAAGGACCCGAAGGGTCTCTTTTACATATTCATTCAATTTTCCGTATATTTATTATTGACTTAAAATACTCGTTTTTTTAGAACATTGCTATCTCCGCTGCCATGGATAATTCAACAGTAGGAAATTAGCCTTTCATTAGGCTAAGAACAAAATTAAAAAGTATATAAATGTGGTAAGTACAATAATTGAAAGAAAACTTACGAAATGAAAGTGCCCACCCCCGTACATAACAAAGGCCTTATTTTCTATGAGAGAGAAAAAGAAGATATACAAGTACAAGCGTTTTCTTTTTCCTGGGGCTCTGCCTCAATGAGTTGAAAAGGGGTATTTATAGAGGAGGTTAAGTCCTGAAGTTTGGACCTAAAATTTTTATTTCATGTTCGTCAAAAGTGACAGGTGTCTCAACATTTGAGACAGGTGTTTGGTTTAATTCTCCAGACGCCTTGCATGTGTGCCACTTGTCCGTGTCCTTGATTTGGTCAAAGTCTTCTGATTTTGTGCTTTTCCCGCATTTGTGTGCTTCTTTCATTCATTTCTTCATTATTTTGGAGAAATTGCTTTCTTCAAATTCTGCTTCCGATCTCTTGTGGTGATAAACTCTTTGTTCTTCTGAGGATTCAGAGGTTCCAACTTTTGATTTTTCTTTCAAAGCAATCCTAATTCCTTGAAATAATTAATAAAGAAGAATTTCGTGATTGGGTTCCTCAAAAGGATTCTGTGATTTCCTGCTAAATAAGAATATTAATTTTCGTCTTCCTTGGAGGAGACTTTCATTGGGGACTCCATTGCTGTCAGATTACTTTTGAGATCTCTTTGGACTTGATTGAGATATTTTGGGATAAATGCCATTTTGGTCGCTACACTTTGCCACTAAAGCACTTTTGGTCCTCAAACATTTTTAGGTTGCACTATTAGTCCTCAAACAATCATTTTTGAAGTATTTCGATCCTTTCGCTAACTTCACCGTTAAACTTAACAAAAAGTTCATTTTTTTTGTAAAAAAAATATTCTTTTACTCTCAGTTTGTGCTATTTTTAAACTTTTAACACCGTTAAGGATTTTTTTAACGGAAGGGGAAAGTATGGAATATTTTAAAAAACACAAGGAGTTTTTCGCCTATATTTTTAATACAATGGAGTTTTTAACAAAAATTTTAAAACAGTGGGGTGTTTTGTGTGATTTATCCTAATATATTTGTTCCTTGTTAGTTGACTGTTATGCTCTAGATTACAACTTTATTTGTGGGTTAATGAACATCTGTAGTATAGGGTACTGGATTTATGTAATGAAATTTTGTGATTTAGGGGTGAAGTATCTTTTTTTTTTTTTTCATATTTCAATAAAAAGGTCAAATATTTGATATTTATATATATATATATATATGTATATGGTAAATATAGGTAATTGTTAATAAACAATATTTGGGTATATTACTTATATATTATACAAATTAATTTATATATTAAACAATATTGGAGAAGAGCAATTTTGGGATCCTTTCACGCTTCGTTAAACTAGTAACTATAAACTCAGTTCAAAACACCATATGAAAGCCCAAACAACGCCATAAATTGACAAAATCGGGCAGCAATGGCAACTGACACTTCATTCATATCCATAATTTAACAGAAGGACCCAAAGGGTCTCCTTTCCATATTCGCTCATATCCCCTATATTTATCATTGAGTTAAAATACTCATTTTTTTAGAACCTTGCTATCTTCGTTTCCATGGATAATTCAACACTAGGAAATTAGTCTTTCGTTAGGCTAAGAAAAAATTAAGAAGAATATAAATGTAGTAAGTAAGTATAGTAATTGAAAGAAAACTTATGAAATGTAAGTGCTCACCCGCGTACATAACAAAGGCCGTAGTTTCTATGAGAGAGGAAAAGAAGATATACAAGTACAAGCGTTTTGTTTTTCCCGGGGCTCTACCTCAATGAGTTGAAAAGGGCTATTTATAGAGGAGGTTAAGTCCTGAAGTTTGGACCTAAAATTTTTATTTCATGTTCGGCAAAAGTGACAGGTGTCTCAACATTTGAGACAGGTGTTTGGTTTAATTCTCCAGATGCCTTGCATGTGTGCCACTTGTCTGTATCCTTGATTTGGTCAAAGTCTTCTGATTTTGTGCTTTTCCCACATTTGTGTATTTCTTTCATTCATTTCTTCATTATTTTGGAGAAATTGCTTTCTTCACATTCTGGTTCCGATATCTTGTGGTGATAAACTCTTTGTTCTTCTGAGGATTCAGAGGTTCCAACTTTTGATTTTGCTTTCAAAGCAATCCTAATTTCTTGAAATAATTGATTAAGAAGAATTTTGTGATCGGGTTCCTCAAAAGGATCCTGTGATTTCCTGCTAAATAAGATTATTAATTTTCGTCTTCCTTGGAGGAGATTTTCATTGGGGACTCTATTCCTGTCAGATTACTTTTGAGATCTCTTTGGACTTGATTGAGATATTTTTGGATAAATACAATTTTGGTCCCTACACTTTGCCACTAAAGCAGTTTTGGTCCTCAAACTTATTGAGGTTGCACTATTAGTCCTCAAACAATCATTTTTTAAGCATTTCGATCCTTTCTTTAGCTTCGCCATTAAACTTAACGAAAAGTTATGTTTTTTTGTAAAAAAAATGTTCTTTTACTCCCAGTTTGTGCTATTTTTCAACTTTTAACACCGTTAAGGTTTTTTTAATGGAAGGGGAAAGTATGGAACATTTGAAAAAATACAAGGAGTTTTTCGCCTATTTTTTTAATACAATGGAGTTTTTAACAAAAATTTTAAAACACAGGGGGATTTTATGTGATTTATCCTAATATAGTTGTTCCTTGTTAGTTGACTGTTACGCTCTAGATTACAACTTTTTTTGTGGGTTAATGAACTTTTGTAGTATAGGGTACTGGATTTATGTAATGAAATTTTATGATTTAGGGGTGAAGTATCTTTTTTTTTTCTTTTCATATTTCAATAAAAAGGTCAAATATTTGATATATGTATATATATATGTTAAATATACTTAATTGTTAATAAACAATATTTGGGTATATTACTTATATATTATACTAATTAATTTATATATTAAACAATATTGGAGAAGAAATTTTGGGATTCTTTTACACTTCGTTAAACTAGTAAGTATAAACTCAGTCCAAAACGTAACCCAAAAGCCCAAACAACGCCATAAATTGACAAAATAGGACATCAATGGCAACACACACTTCATTCATACCCATAATTTAACGGAAGGACCCGAAGGGTCTCCTTTCAATATTACTTCAATTTCCCGTATATTTATCATTGACTTAAAATACTCATTTTTTTAGAACCTTGCTATCTCCGTTGCCATGGATAATTCAACAGTAGAAAATTATCCTTTCATTAGGCTAAGAACAAAATTAAGAAGAATATAAATGTAGTAAGTACAGTAATTGAAAGAAAACTTATGAAATTTAAGTGCCCACCTGTGTACATAACAAAGGCCTTATTTTCTATGAGAGAGAAAAAGAAGATATACAAGTACAAACTTTTTTTTCTTTCTTTTTTCCTGGTCTCTACCTCAATGAGTTGAAAAGGGGGATTTATAGTGGAGGTTAAGTCTTGAAGTTCGGACCTAAAATTTTTATTTCATGTTCGTCAAAAGTGACAGGTGTCTCAACATTTGAGACAGGTGTTTGGTTTAATTCTCCTGATCCCTTGCATGTGTGCCACTTGTCCGTGTCGTTGATTTGGTCAAAGTCTTCTAATTTTATGCTCTTCCCGAATTTGTGTGCTTTTTCCATTCATTTATTCATTATTTTGGAGAATTTGCTTTCTTCAGATTCTGCTTCCGATCTCTAGTGGCGATAAACTCTTTGTTCTTCTGAGGATTCAGAGGTTCCAACTTTTGATTTTGCTTTCAAACTGTCCTAATTCCTTGAAATAGTTGATCAAGAAGAATTTCGTGATTGGGTTCCTCAAAAGGATCCTGTGATTTCATGCTAAATAAGAATATTAATTTTCGTCTTCCTTGGAGAAGATTTTCATTGGGGACTCTATTTCTGTCAGATTACTTTTGAGATCTCTTTGGACTTGATTGAGATATTTTGGGATAAATGCAACTTTGGTTCCTACACTTTGCCACTAAAGCAGTTTTGGTCCTCAAACTTTTTAGGTTGCACTATTAGTCCTCAAACTATCATTTTTTAAGCATTTCGATCCTTTTGCTGACTTCGCCGTTAAACTTAACGAAAAATTCAAATTTTTTTGTAAAAAAAATATTCTTTTACTCCCATTTTGTGCTATTTTTTCAACTTTTAACACCGTTAAGTTTTTTTTTTTTTGACGGAAGGGGAAAGTATGGAACATTTTAAAAAACACAAGGAGTTTTTCGTCTATTTTTTTAATACAGGGGAGTTTTTAACAAAATTTTTAAAACACAAGGGGTTTTATATGATTTATGCTAATATATTTGTTCTTGTTAGTTGACTGTTACGCTCTAGATTACAACTTTGTTTGTGGGTTAATAAACATCTGTAGTTTAAGGTACTGGATTTATGTAATGAAGTTTTGTGATTTTGGGGAGAAGTTTCCTTTTTTTTTTCATATTT
Organism: Sesamum alatum; assembly: GCA_034509735.1. Classification (NCBI taxonomy): domain Eukaryota; kingdom Viridiplantae; phylum Streptophyta; class Magnoliopsida; order Lamiales; family Pedaliaceae; genus Sesamum; species Sesamum alatum. Next base: position 40,935,463 of record JACGWO010000001.1, read on the forward strand.
CATTAAAAAGGTCAAATATTATATATATATATATGTTAAATATACTTAATGTTGAATAAACAATATTTGGGTATATTACTTATATATTATACCAATTAATTTATATATTAAATAATATTGGAGAAGAAATTTTGGGATCCTTTTACGCTACGTTAAACTAGTAAGTATAAACTCAGTCCAAAACGCCACACAAACGCCCAAACAACGTCATAAATTGACAAAATCGGACAGCAATGGCAACATACACTTCATTCATACCCATAATATAACGGAAGGATCCAAAGGGTCTCCTTTCCATATTCCTTCAATTTCCCATATATTTATCATTGACTTAAAATACTCGTTTTTTTAGAACCTTGCTATCTACGTTGCCATGGATAATTCAAGAGTAGGAAATTATCCTTTCATTAGGCTAAGAACAAAATTAAGAAGAATATAACTATAGTAAGTAAGTACAATAATTGAAAGAAAACTTACGAAATGTAATTGCCCATCCGTGTACATGACAAAGGCCTTATTTTCTATGAGAGAGAAAAAGAAGATATACAAGTACAAGCTTTTATTATTATTTTTTTTCCCGGGGCTCTGCCTCAATGAGTTGAAAAGGGGTATTTATAGAGGAGGTTAAGTCCTGAAGTTCGGACCTAAATTTTTTATTTCATGTTCGTCAAAAGTGACAGGTGTCTCAACATTTGAGACAGGTGTTTGGTGTAATCTCTAGATGCCTTGCATGTGTGACACTTGTCTGTGTCCTTGATTTGGTCAAAGTCTTCTGATTTTGTTCTCTTCCCGCATTTGTGTGCTTCTTCCATTCATTTCTTTATTATTTTGGAGAAATTGCTTTCTTCAGATTCTGCTTCCAATCTCTTGTGGTGATAAACTCTTTGTTCTTCTAAGGATTCGGAGGTTCTAACTTTTGATTTTGCTTTCAAAGCAGTCCTAATTCCATGAAATAATGTATCAAGAAGCATTTCGTGATTGGGTTCCTCAAAAGGATTCTATGATTTCCTGCTAAATAAGAATATTTATTTTCGTCTTCCTTGGAGGAGATTTTCATTGGGGACTCTGTTCCTGTCAGATTCCTTTTGAGATCTCTTTGGACTTGATTGAGATATTTTGGGATAAATGCAATTTTGGTCCCTACACTTTGCCACTAAAGCAGTTTTGGTCCTCAAACTTTTTGAGGTTGCACTATTAGTCCTCAAACAATCATTTTTTAGGCATTTCGATCCTTTCACTAACTTTGCCGTTAAACTTAACAAAAAATTCATTTTTTTTTTGTAAAAAAAAATGTTCTTTTACTCCCATTTTGTGCTATTTTTTCAAATTTTAGTCTATTACGCTTATTTTTTCTGTTTTTCTTCAAACTTTAAGAGAGAAAAAATAAGAAAATATTGAATCTAAGCAACAAATTTGTGAAGATTATATAGCAAATTTTTTGCTTAAATTCAATATTTTTTTGGTTTTTTCTCTCTTTAAGTTTGTTGAAAAATGGAAAAAACAAGTGTATTAGACTAAATGTTAAAAAATAACACAAAATGGGAGTAAAATAACATTTTTTTACAATAAAAATGAATATTCTGTTAAGTTTAACAGCAAAATAAACGGAAGGATTGAAAATGCTTAAAAAATTATTGTTTGAGGACTAATAGTGCAACCTAAAAAAGTTTGAGAACCAATACTATTTAGTAGCAAAGTTTAGGGACCAAAATTGAAGTTATCCCAGATATTTTTCAGTCATTTGTTCTTTAGAGATGATACCTCTTTTACTTCTGATTTTTTGTGATAATTGCTCAAAGGGGCTAGGAGTCTAACTCTCATCTTTTTCGACAAGGGTCCTATATTCTTAAAGCTAGTTTTTCCATTTCATCTAGTGCTTCTTGACAAAAATATTTTTTTTGTCTCTGGGTCTATTTGCATTAATTTGTTTCAGAATTTTGAATAGAATTTCCTTTTGATACAAGGAATTTTTGTAGGGCTATTCCCACTTCTGGTAACCATTTCTATATCCATGGGAGTGCAAATTCCACAAAGAAGAAGAAATAACTGAAATACCCAATTTAGTAGTTCTTGTTGGACTGATTTGAACAAGGGCAATAACTCACCACCTTTCTTGGACTTTATTAAGCTGATCCTTATTGCAGGTCGTTGGAGTGAGAATTTATTGGGCTCCATCATCTTTCAGATTTCCTCCAGGCCTTTCTGGGACCCCCATTAAATTGTAATTTCTTTTTCAACTTTATTCTCCTTTTAATTTATTTGCTTTGGATTTTTTTTTGATTTTATTGAGGGGTAGTATTTCCCATTTTCTAGTTTAGAAAACTAGCATAAAATCCGTGCTATTCATGGTATATATATATTTAAACTAAATAAAATTATTTATAATGTATCGCGCTATAGAGGAATCTTTAACGTAAAATAAAATTTCCGTTTCTAATAGATAAATATATGTGCCAAAATGGTTAGCCCAAAAGCAAGGACATATTTAGGAGCTCAAGGAAAGGTATTGGAGCCCCACACGAGGGCCCGCCTATTTTCGGGAGAAGGCCCACTAGGGGCATCGGCCCAGCCCAAGGAGGGACTAGTCGGGCCTCTCCCGAACAAGGAAGAATTCTAGCCTAGGCTAGGGAGGAAGCCTCATCAGGAGGCCCAAGGCGGAAGCCCAAGCTCACCAAGAACGGATAAAGGTAGACCCGGTCAACTCCTTATTCTTATCTGTGGAAGACCACTTTAACTGACCTCCTACTTTCAAGGAGTCCGAATGCTGCAGTCCAAGATGATGAAGAGTCCCTCCCAGCCGTGGCTCTTCCTCTATAAAATCGGCCTACTTGGCTGGCTCAAGTAACATTTTCTATCACTGTAACACACGAATTTATGCTCTCACACTCGCATTAAGTCCGTTTTATGCTCTTTGTTCCTGAAATCTCACAATTTCTTTACTTTGTTCGAATTTATTCTTCTGCAACTGTTTACTGACTTGAGCGTTGGAGTGCTAATGCTTTTTTGCAGGTTCCCTTGTCATAGCTTTCAGAAACCCAAGGTCCACTCTGCTCAAACCTAAGAACGAGCTCTTTCAGCTCACATCTAGGGATGGCAACAGGATGGGTCTGGTACGGGTTTGCCAAAACCCGAGAACGTCACCCCCCCATCAAGAAAAGTATGGACCCGGACCCGGGACCCGCCGGGATGGACCCGGTAGACCCGGTTAGTATTTTTAAAATATTAATTTTTTTTTAAAAAAAAATGATACTACCCCAACTTTATAAATATGAGACAATAATATTATTGAAAAGTTAATATATTTTCTGTAAATTTATATGTGCATGTTTTAGCATTGAAATATTAAAAATATTAAAATATGTGCTACTTATAAAATCATCCAAATGTTCATAAACTATTTATATCATTATTTTAGTTTATAAAACTATTATGTTTATATCTTATATATAAGTATAAAAAAAATCATACATATTTGTATGTATGTGTAGACAAATTAAATTTGTGCCCAATAAAATTGCGCCACGTGGAAAAGTAATATCAATTTCTATTTATATTTTGGGAATTTTAATTAAATTTAATTCCTAAAGTAAATAGTTAATTAATTGATATTATTTATTTTTCGGCCAATCAAATGACGCCAAGTGTCAGATTTCATATTCTTGGGAAGTGGATCAAATATTACAAAATCAAGCACGTGTAAGTCAATATGAAAATAAAATCGCATCTTGTAAATATGGAAGCAAATGACGAAGGGCCAATCAAATCGCGCCATTTAATCAAATAAATATGGAAAAGTCTTTTCCCCTACAACTATAAATAGGGGTTCTCTAAACAATTGAAGACACAATTGAAAGCACAAGAAAGAGAGCATTCAAGAAGCTTCAAAATCCTCTCAGGTGCGAATCAAGGAAGATCCACGACGTTCAAAGCAAAAATCAAGGCACTCGTCGTGGAGATCCTTCAAATCCAACGTTTGATTCAAGAAAAAGTCAAAAGACCCACGGATTAGCGTTATAAAAGCACAAATACACTTTGGCGGAAGATCGAAGCTACAATTCCACCAAGAAACACCAAGAGTTGAAGTCAAGTTCTTCAAGTTTATAGCGTTTGATCCGAGAATACGTCGAAAGACCCCCGGATTAACGTTATTGAAGATCCAAGTCAAATTTGAAGGGGATTAAAACATCAAGTTCCACCTCTGAAGTTGCCACAATTGAAGATTGCGAAGAATCAGAGGCTTAACTAGAGATTTCACACCCACAAGACATTTGATTAAATTCAAAAATCATTTGTAATATTTTTCTTATTTCAATAAATTAAGAAACATGAAATTTGCATTACAATTTTTTGGCACGCCCAGTGGGACCATCTCTACCTCTTATCTCTTTGTCAAAGTTTTGAGGTTTTGCAATGGCCACCAACAAGATTCCGACGCTCAAAGTTGCTGCTTCAAGTTCAAATGACAGTATCGGAGTCATTACCAGAAGTATGTCAAAGAACTTACAAACATACCATAAGATGGCTTTCCATGAAGTTGAGAAAAAACCTACTCCATCTCAACAAAACTAACGAAGACGATGGAGACTTGAAGGATGATTCCTCTTCATCTCCCCCTCGCTCGACATCAAGCGTAGCTCCCATCATGGTGACAAATATGACAATCTTGAAGGAACAAATTGCCAGTTTGACGAGGGCTATAGAAGGTCTAGCAAAGCATGTTCAGCAGCAAGACTCTCAAATCAGCAAATTAATGAACAAGATTGACAATACTGACGCCAGTCATGTGGCCGGGAAACAAGTTGAGGGCCACGACGAAGCTGAAACATCTCAAAAGTAACAACACAATGAAAGGGAGAAGTCATCAACACAAGAGTTCCAAGTCTCCTTTAGAAGGGTTGATTCCTGTTGACTAACTGAAAGAGTTCATCATGGGGACTATTAAAGACAAACTGGATGGAGGCTCTAAGTCGTCTATGACTTACACGAAGCCCTACACACAAAGAATTGATAATTTGAAGAGGCCAGTTGGCTATTAACCTCCTAAATTTCAACAGTTCAATGGCAAGGGCAATCCAAAGCAACATGTGGCTCGCTTCATTGGGACATGCAATAATGCGGGGACTTATGGAGATCATCTCGTGAAACAATTTGTCCGATCTTTAAAAAGGAATGCATTTGACTGGTACACTGACTTGGAAGCCAACTCAGTTGATAGTTGGGGGCAATTGGAACAAGAGTTTCTCAACCGCTTCAGCACCAGAAGGACAGTTAGCATGATGGAGCTCACAAACTCGCACCAATAGAAGGAAGAAGCGATCATTGACTATATCAACCGCTGGAGAAATTTGAGTCTCAATTGCAAGGATAGACTGTCCGGGACTTCGGCAATCGAAGTGTGCATCCAAGGAGTGCATTGGGGGTCTCTGGTACATACTGCAAGGGATCCAACCTAGAACATTCGAAGAACAAGCTACTTGAGCCCATGACATGGAACTAAGCATGGTTGCAAGTGGAGCCGAGGGGCTACCTATCCAAGAGTCCCGCAAGTTTAAAGAAAAACAAGAAACCAGGAGAGGGGGAAAGCCTTCTTCCAAACCTCCGGCCAAAGAAACCATGGCAGTGAATACAATTTCTTTCAAGTTGCGAGGAAAGTCAAGCGATATAAGTGGCAAGAAGAAAGAAGTCCCTCAAGGAAGAAGGCAAAGAAAACCGACTCTAAGAGAGATGCAAACAAAGCAGTATCCTTTCCTTGACTTGGATGTCTCCAGAATCTTTGATGACCTGCTCAATGCGATCTCATTCAACTTCCTTAAATGAAACGACTTGACGAGGCGGGAAGAATTGATGACCCAAAATACTGCAAGTACCACAGATTAGTGGGACATTCAATCCATGACTGCTTCATATTCAAAGACAAAGACATGCAACTTGCCCGCCAAGGAAAGATCTGCTCGAAGAGGATAATGCGGCCTCAAACCTGATCACTATCACATTCGGATCATTTTACGTCGTGATGTAGAATACGATCGAACTCGAAGAAAACGCTTCATGCAACATGACGCATGTGGAAGAAACTCCTTTTGGAGAAGATTGTCTCGCCAACACAAAGATCTTTGATGAGGAATGCATGTCAGCAATGGCCTTTACTGATGAAGATCCACTACTTGACTCTAAACTGCATAATAGACCATTGTTCGTAACTTGTTATGCATGTGAGCAAAAATTCAACCGCATACTAATTGATGGAGGTTCTGCGGCCAATATTCTGCCGTTACGCACAATGAAGGAATTAGGGGTTTCCATGGACGAACTAACAAGTAGTCGTTTGGTGATCCCAGGCTTCAACAAAGGAGGACAAAGGGCTCTCGGCATCATAAGAATGGACTTGTTGATGGAAGATATGTCGTCAATCGCTTTGTTCCATGTCAGAAATGCCAAGACGTCATACAACATGCTCCTCGGCCAACCTTGGCTACAGGAAAATGGCGTGGTTCCTTCTACTTGGCACCAATGTTTCAAGTACTCACAAGATGGTATTGTGAAGAACGTGCTCGCTGACGATAAACTATTCACTGAAGCTGAGTCTCATTTCGCCGATGCCAAATACTATCTTGGGAGTACAAAAGCTAAGCAAGACTCATCCACTGGGAAGTCAAGATACAAAACAACCAAGATGAAGAAAGTAAAAGTAGAGCAACCTCTTTAGTGGACGACAACTAAAGTAGTCCGAAAGAAAAATCCCTCTCATAGGGCTGGACTTACTAAAAGAGTTGGTACTTCCACTAACAAGTCTTGATGCAAGGAAGCCTCAACCACTCAAAGGGTTCGTACGACCATCCCAAGGATCTGAAATAGAACACAGAGGACATTCAGCGCTACAAACTACAGACGGCTTCGACCCCAAAGCATACAAACTGCTTGTAAATCCCGGATATAATCCACAAGAAGGGGCTACTCTAGGAAAACTCCAACCGGAAGCCAGCGGTGAACAAGTACACAGACTTAGCGCAACCCAAAGAATGTTAAGAGAAAAGGGACATACTGTTCAAAGCTCTCGGTTAGGGCAGAGATTCACTCCACAGATTCCCGTTCACATAGCTCTCAAAAGAGCTAGCACCAACCACATCATTGAAGAGGAATGTTTGTCAATAAGTGACGGTCTTGGCAATAAAGAAAGGAAGATGAAACGCACATATGTCTTCGACAGACTTGGACACCCTAGAAAATTTAGATGTTGGAGGGCACAAAATCAAGGGTGGAGCATCTCTAAAAAGTCGAAATACCATAAGAAAGCTCATGGACCGCAAGTACTTTGAAACTTGATTCCATCCCGCATGAAGCGATGCACCAATCTGATTATATCATGCGACAGAGTTTTGAAAGTCAAGCTGCAAACTATTGTTTTCATGCGAACCCAAGACGATGAAGATGATGATAAGGAAAGTGTAACTTCATCTTACTATATCAGTAATAGTGAAGAGACAATTGGTCATGTTGAGGATGAGGTTGCGACAACACATCATATAACTTTGAGTGAAGAAGATTCGGTTGAGGAAGAGGATGCAGAAGCTGCTCCTCCCGAGCTCGAGAAGGTGTTAAAACCACTGTTGATGAATTGAAAGAGATCAGCTTGCGAATACTGAAAATTCTCGACCAATCTACATCAGTGCTTTATTGACTCTCGACGAGGAGGAAGCATACATTGAGTTACCGCACGAATTCAAAGATGTGTTTGCATGGTCATACAATGAAATGCCCGACCTAGATCTAAAGGTAACAGTCCATCACTCATCAATCAGGAAAAGAGCTCGCCCTGTTAAGCAAGCTCAATGTCGATTCCGACCCCAGTTGGTCCCTTTGATCGAGGTTGGATTCATTCGAGAAGTCAAATATCCAACATGGATATCAAGAACTGTCACCGTGAGGAAGAAAAATGGACAAATTCGAGTCTGTGTTGATTTTAGGGATTTGAACAACGCGTGCCCGAAGGATAATTTTGAAAGCCAATGGAAGGAGTGTGGATCGTCCCGGGAGGAGTGCGAATGCGGAAGCACGATATAAAATAATAAAATGAAATTTAAACATGCTTGTACATAATCATAAATAACACGTTCAAGGGGTGTTCCCTTGAACCTCTCGGGTATTCGGTGTATCTCATGAATAAATGAAGCGTACATATCATGGAAGCCATAGGGTTAAAATCGAAGACATAACAATAAAAGGAACCTACCCGATTGTAGTTTTGTCTTCAAATCGCTACACGCGTTGTCCACCGTTTTGCACCAAGATCTCAAATAAGAGACCCTCTGAATTGTCCACCTAATCCATCCGTGTTTCTTGATCCTCGTGCTAGCAAAAAACAAGTGTATATTTATATAGAGAGGATGGATCGACCAAGCGTTATTAGTTAACGTGATCAATCCTCCTAAAGTTCACTTGTATGAAACAAGGAACTAGAAACCTTTCTTGGAGGAAAGAGATGGGGACAAGAGAGAGAGCCGTGCCCTAGTGTGTGTGTGTGTGTGTGTGTGTGTGTTTTCACTAGATGATCATCCTTCTCAAGTTTCATCCTAGGAGTATTTATAGAAGTGGAATCCTATTCCTCTTCAAACTCCAACTTTTAGAAGTATGGTTTGACTAGGATTTTGACCTAGTCAAAGTGCTAGTCAAATTAGACTTGGATTAGTCAAACTAATCTAGGCCTTTGATCTCTCCTCTTTAATCTCATCCGTCCATCACTTTGATGGATTTAGTTTTGGAATATTTAAATCCTATTTAAATAAACCACGGGGCTTTTGAATAAATAATAATAATTAATACTTATTTTAATCCGCTTAATTTGTTCCAATAAATCTAATTTATTAGTTAATTCCATTTAATCTATTTAAAGGAATCAACAATCCAAGAAAGGAAAGGGAACCAATTTAGTCTAATTAAATTATTCAACCTCTCTAAATTAAATACCTTTGTTACGGGCGGATTGTGTGGGACTCTTTAGGTTCACCCTCAGCTAGACTTGGCCGAATCCGCCCGTCACCATGGGTGGCCGTCTAGCAACGATCCATAGCACTAGAGACTAGGTGAATGTTTATGGTATGAACATTTAGGCTCTTCAATACGTTTGTCCTGCCATCTACAATCTCACAGCTTAAAGTATAGGGCATGGATCTATAGGTACCCATTCTTGACTTAAGCCTTACCTCGTCCATACTAAACGTGACAGGGGTCCTACCCATTGTTCAGTTACTGTGGCCATAGATTTATCATGGACGAGTCTCAGAGTAAAGTGAGATATTACTGTCAATCTTCTGAAAGGAGATGGATCCTCTCTTAGGACCTACTGTCATGCTACACCTCTTGACATCACTAGATAGGGCTTATGGCAACCGAGTCACTCGACTTCGTAGCCACTTGCCATATCTAAGATACAGGTGTTGGAATAGGTGACCAGAAAGCCAAAAGGTTTGGCAATTTGTAACCTATTCGACAACTTGATGTAAATGTAATATTATTATGTGATGAATAAGATGAGTGTTCGTCACCAATGGTACCTTCTTTGTTGCGCTCATCTTACATTTGTTAAAACGGTGTTTAACTTATATCGCAACAAAGCCCACAGATCATGGATAACAACTCGTGAAGTTGGGCCACGCATTGGATGGTGGTCATGAAACCAACTGGTTAAGAGTTGGGTCTGAAACGTTCCAAGTCGAGGACCTCGAGACAGGGCATCGAGAGTCCTATTGAGACTTGCATCAAGAGTCGTGTTCATTGGATGAGTGTCGTGTTTCATCGGCGACAGGCGTGGGACGCATACACGATCTTGATGGGTTGGTTGACTGGGGTCGAGCCGACTGGACTGACTCGCGGGGATCATCATATGGAAGCCTTGGAGGCTTGGTCGGTATGATTGGATTTCCCCGATTCCTATAGTACGGGAGTAATCCTCAGACTTGAGGAATCATGGCAGTCACGTGCACAGGACGGCTGTATCTTGGATCTGGCGAGAGGTGATCATTCTGTAAGATGATCATTATAAGCCTTGTCCAGTGCAGTCGGAATGTGTAGCGAGGACGGTGGATTCCAAGAAGAGGATCCGTCCCCTGTCAGTATGTGACAGAGGTATCTCCTATGCACTCGGTGTTAGAATAGGTGACCATGTAAGCCAATTTTGGCGGGTATATGTAACCTATGTCTAGACAATTATAGGTGTTTTGATAAATCATTAATGAATAAAGAAGTGAATTTTCATTTGGCATTACTTTGTTTGTGTTCACTTGCACCTATTTTTTCATATCTGTTCACTACGCAAACAAAGCCCACGGACTGAGATTTGATTTCGGGGACTGGGACTACGCTTGGAGGTAGGTCCATGAAATCAGTCTTCCCGAATCAGTCCGGAAATCTCCAAGTCAAGGAATCCCGAAAATGGGTACCGGGATTCCATTTGAGACTTGCACTAAGCATCTGCTGTCGTGTTTCATCGACGGGTGACGAGGATCGTCTAAGCAGTGTTAGTGGGTTAGCCTGCTAGGACGCAGCTGACTGAGGTGACTCGCGGGAACCGTCTTACGGAGGACCTTGAGTATGGTCTGCAAGGTATGACGAGTATTCCCGGTTCCAACGGTACAGGTCAAGTCCTTTGACTTGAGGAATTGCTGAGTTTACCTGTACATCAGGGCTGTATCTTAGGTATGGTGAGAGATTGCCAGAATTCTCTTTGGTAGTCATAAGCCATGTCTAGTGCAGTCCTGGTGTGCAAAGTGACAGTAGTTTCCAAGAAAGGATCTGTCTCCTGTCAATAGGCTTTGACAGTTGAGTCTCATGCATGCTCTAGGTCTTGTCCCTAAAACTGTGGCCACAGTGACTGAACAGAAGGGAAGGTTTCCCTTGCGGCGTTTAGTGAGGACAGACCGACACTTAGGTCCAAGATGGGTACCTGCGTTATCCGTGCCCTAGACACTAAGTGATGAGACCGAAGACAGAAGGACAAACGTACTGTTAGAGCCTAAATGTTCATCCCTGAATATTTCACCTAGTCTCTAGTGCCATGGACCGTTGCTAGATGGCCACCCATGGTAACGGACGGATTCTAGGAATCCGACCAAGTCTAGCTGAATGGTGAACCTAAAGAGTCACACACTATCCACACACAATTAAATATTTAATTTGGAATTAAATATTGGAGTGAAGGAATGATTAAATTAGATTTAATCGGGACCTTTATTTTTCTTGGAGAAATAATTCTTTCTATTTGATAGAAGGAATTAAATTGATAAATTGGATTTATCAAAGGAATTTATTTAATGGGCTTAAATAATATTTATATTTATTTTAGCCTCTTGGAAATATTTAAATAGGTTTTAAATATTCCATTAAATTAAATTAAATCAACGGTTGAGATCAATGGGAGAGATGGATGGCTAGGATCGTTTTGACTAGGTCAAAACACTAGTTTGACTAGGACTTTGACTAGGTCAAAATCCTAATCAAATTAGAGTTCTTAAAAAGAGGAGTTTAAAGAGGATTAAAACTCCTCTTCTATATAAACCCCTAGCATCCTACAATTTACATGATGATGAATCTCCAACACACACACTACTACACACACACACGGATCTCTCCCTCTCATCTCTCGTTCGCCTCTCTCTCTCTCCAAAGAAAATTATTTTCTTTGTTCTCTTGTTCTTGGAACATTAGAACTTGATGAATCAATACCGTTAATTCATAACGTGTCGTTGATTCATCCACTCCAAAATATAAACTTGTTCGTTGCTAGCACGACGTGCAAGATACGTGGGTGGATCGTGTGTCACGATTTGGAGGGTCTCAAGAACGAGATCTTGGTGCAAAACGGGGAACAACGCGTGTAGCCGTTGAAGACGAAAACGACAACGGGTAGGTCTCGTTTATGTTTTTCGTCCTCTTTTATTTTCCAACCCTATGGCCTCCATGATTTATTTTATGTTATTCGTTCATGAGATACACCGAACGCCCGGGAAATTTCAAAGGCACACCCTTTGAAACGTGTTTTAATTTAAAAGCATGTTTAAATTCCGCATTTATTTTTTAATTATACCGCGCTTCCGCATTCGCGCTTTTCCCGGGACGATCCACATAATCTTTCAGTGGTATCAGAGCCCGGTTCGGTGTATAGGCCTAGGGTTTATGTGCGTTTTAAGCATGAAACGTGAAATAGCATGTTGTAATTAAATCTTGAATTTCTTGATTCTTGAAGCATGTTATTTTATTGCTTTTTAATTCGTGTGAATTGCTGAATATTGGTATTTTCTGTTTTTTCTTGGGAATCGGGATGGGAATTAATCTGAAAAACGAGAAAACGTCACAGCCGGCCAGCCGGGAAGGCTGGCCGCGCGCAGCCGAGCGCTGCCGGCAGGGCAGACGCGCGCAGGCATGGGAAGCCTGCGCGCGCGCGCGCTGCCGGCCGCGCAAGGGGCAGCGCGCAGCCGGGTTGGCTGCGCGCGGGCGTGCGCGCATGGAAACGCCTCCAGGCGCGCGCGCGGGCAGACAGAGGTGTCTGCGCGCGCGCGCCCGGCAGGCGCGCCCATGCGCGCGCGCGCGCAAGGCTGGCGGGCGGAGGAGCCCGCGCGCGGACGGGCACCAGGCGCGCCGCCAGGCGCGCGCGCACGCAGACGGAGGCGTCTGCGCGCGCGCGCCCGGCAGGCACGCCCAGTGCGCGTCTGCGCGCGCGCTCTGCGCGCGACGCAGGGACGCGGCCGGTGGCCAGCAGGCCAGCGCGCGCGCACAGGCAAAGGAGCCTGCGCGCGCGTCGGCCTGCCGGAGCACCAGGCCGCGCAGCGCGCTGCCGGCCAGGCAGTGCCTGCGCGCGCAGGGGCGGCAGGCTGGGCCTGCTGCCCTGCGCGCACGGCCTGCCGGCTGCTGCGGTGGCGGCGGCCGGCGGCTGCTGCAGCTAGGGTTTTTGAAACCCTAGCATTATTATTTTATTTTTAAATTTATTTTCAGTTTTAATTTTGAATTAATTCTGAAAATTCGTTTTTTGGGTTCAATTTTTCCTAAATTCCTAAAGACATTATTTTAGGAGTAAAATAAATGGATTTGGAATCCCGGGGTTATTTTACTTAAAATAATGAGGAAAAGGTTTTCCTAAAACGAGAAAAAAATATTATTACCAATATTTGTGTTTTATTTTTTCACACGTTGCGCACATGTTCATTTATTTTCATCTTGGATTGATGTGATTGGAAATCATGTGTTGTTGGAATATTATGATTATGTGATTGGATCATGTAATTATGTGTGTTGGATGGAAATGGATGATCACGAGCCCTAGACCGAATGTATGGTTTAATTTACTGTTGGGCCTGTGTGCCTCTTTAACTGCTTTCTCCTTCTCTCTTTCTAGTGCCTTGGAATAATAAGGCTTTCTACCTCCCTCCTTATGTACTCCCCCGGGGTTTCGCTGGGGTTTCTAATTTTTTATATGTAATGAGAGTAGACTAGGAGTGAGGTTTCCATTTTTTGTAATTGGTGGAGAAGAAGGAAGGACCACATGGAGAGCCCAGACCGGAGGTCCCTTGGCGTTTTCCATGAAGTGAAGAAAGAGAAAAAGAGACCAAGGCCCATCAGAATGATGATTGGGTTACTATTATTGTAATAGTATAGGACCAACCCTAGATTGACCATAGATCCACTGCGGGCTCAGTGGATCGCATAGGATTCGGGCTTGTGATCATCCAACAGGGGCGTGCTAGGCTTTAATTTTGCATGTGGTTATTATGATGGATGAATGGCTTTTATTTATCATATGACTGCTATGGATGGATTTTATTTATGCATTATGGATGAATGTATGGATATATTATGAGATCTCGGTCATTCACTACTCTCACATTGGTTGGACCAATGTTGAAATATTAGACCCTAGATAAAGTGGACATGAACTCTAGGAGTTCGTCCATGCCTTCCAATCCGTGGCATAGTGAGGAAGCTGTTTTAGGTCAATAGCGTGGTCTCACGAGTCGTGGCACGTTATTGTACTTAAAGGAAGCTGCACTATGTCATGAACGAAAAATGGGCTGCTGCTACCTGTCTCACGAGTCGTGGGGGTACTAGTGGGTCCATGGCTCGGTCGATTGGGTCGGGTCTAACGCCTAATTAGCATGATTCGCTTGGAGTCCTCGGGATCATGCAAAAGGGTGAGGCAATAATCTTGGGAATCTCGTGGAACGAGAATGGTATGGAATACCTCCCACAGGATCTTTTCCATGCGAATCGTAAAAGCGGGGTATGGGAAAAATCGCTGTGGATCCCAAGCCCACTAGGAAAGGATTTCCCGAAAACTACGTTTGAGAGTACCGTGTTTTCGTATAAATAGTGGGAGGATTAAATGACTAAAGACCAAGCATTTAATTATTTTTTATCAAACCACCGTCTTTACTTTCTGCTGATCGCGCGTTGTTTTTTCAACATGTAGATTTTAAAATGTCTAAGAACCCACTTTCAACCATTCTTGAGACAAATAAATTTAATGGAACCAACTACAACGACTTGTTGCGCAATCTCAGGATAGTCCTGGATTATGAGAACCAAGGCTACGTCATGGACGAGCCTCTCCCTAGGACCTTACCGGAAGGATCCACGCCAGAGGAACGTGAGACGTTCAAGACTTGGCATAAGGATAACCGGAAGGTTCGTAGCATCATACTTGCTTCGATGACCAATGAGATTCAAAAGCAATATGAAAGGCTAGACGATGTCCCTTCCATAATGGCTCGTCTTAAGGATTGCTATGCAGTCCCGGACCGGCATACTAGGTATGTCGCGACCAAGGCGTTCTTTGGAACTAAAATGACAGAAGGATCCTCTGTACAAGAGCATGGGGTTAAAATGCTTACCCTAGTGGAAAAGCTCGAGGACCTAAAGGCAGGTCTCGATAACGAAACGTACATAGATGTGATCCTTCAGTCACTCCCACCCTCCTTTGATCAATTTATTGTCAACTTCAACATGAATGCACTTGAGAAGGGTATTCATGAGTTGATCAATATGTTGGTGCAATACGAGGCAACGACTAAGAAGTCCACGCCTTCGGTATTGTTTGGAGGTGCTTCTACTTCCAAGACGAAAGGCAAGGGCGCCGGACGTTGGAAAAGGAAGAAAGGGAAGGGAAAGGCAGTCATAGCAGCTACGAACACTCAGAGTGTTCCCATTGCCAAAGAGGGGAAAGGCAAAGGAAAGGGAAAGGTTGTCTCCAAGCAACAGTCGAAGGCATATGACATATGTATCAACTGCCGTGAGAAAGGGCATTGGAAGAGAGAGTGCCCCAAACTCTTCTCAAACCAAGGTATATTTGTGATTGAGGTTAACATGGTCACTAATTCTGCCTCTTGGGTATTGGATACCGGCTGTGGAGCTCACATTTGCAATGATCTGCAGGTGTTGAAAAGAAGCAGAAAACTAAGTAGCGGGGACATGATCCTGAAGCTCGGAAATGGCAAGGCCATCTCGGCAGAAGCAGTAGGATCCGCCACTTTAGTTATTAGTGATACCATTAGCATAGAATTAGAGCAAGTTTATTTTGTACCCAGTATGATTAAAAACATCATTTCCATTCCATTGTTAGACAATAATGGTTATGAGTTTAAAATCAATAAAAATTGCTTTTATTTGATGAGGTGTGGAATTGCTCATCTACTTGGTACATTACATAATGGGCTCTATATCTTGCAACAAACGAATTTCGTTCTTAACGCTCAACACAAACGGAAATTAGATAATAACGGGAACGCACGTCTGTGGCACGCTAGGCTAGGTCACATATCCCAAGATAGGATGAAAAGGTTGGTAGACTCAAAGAACCTAGAGGTTGGGGACTTGAGTAATCTACCAACTTGTGAATCTTGTCTAAGAGGGAAAATGACCAAGAAGCCCTTTGTAGGACAAAGCAGGCTTGCCACAGGTCTGTTGGACTTGGTCCATACAGACGTGTGTGGACCACTAAGGACGCAGGCCCGAGGTGGGTTCTCCTACTTCATAACCTTCACCGATGATCATTCACGGTATGGTTATGTTTACCTGATGAGGTACAAGTCTGAAGCTCTTGAGAGGTTTAAAGAATTCAGACTTGAAGTGGAGAATCAAACCAACTGCAAAATTAAAGTCCTACGGTCAGACCGAGGCGGTGAATACCTTAGTGCCGAATTCCTAGATTATCTAAAGGAACATGGTATAATATCAGAATGGACACCTCCCGGAACACCACAGTTAAATGGCGTCTCTGAAAGGAGGAACCGAACCCTGTTGGACATGGTTCGTTCCATGATGAGTTTTACCAAATTGCCCCTATCGTTTTGGGGTTATGCATTAGAAACGGCAGCCAAGTTATTGAATTTGGCGCCTACTAGTGTAGTGACCCAAACGCCATATGAGATATGGCACGGCAAGCCTGCATCCTACAACTACTTGAAAGTGTGGGGTAGCCCCGCATACGTCAAGAGGTTAGTGGGAGATAAGCTAGAATCCAGATCTAGCCTATGCAGGTTCGTTGGATACCCTAAAGAAACTGCGGGTTATTACTTTTATGACCCTTTGGAACAAAAGGTATTTGTTTCAAGGAATGCAGTATTCTTGGAGCAAGGCTTCCCAGAGGATATCCAACCTGATGAGCTGATCCTTGAGGAATCAAGTGATGGAACTCAGCCATCAGAAGCAGTCGCGGAAACCTCACCTAGAGGATTCAGGATAGACACTAGGAGGACTGACCAACCTAGAGAAGTCCAACATGCTAGGCATGAAGGACAACCTCAAGAAAGGCCAGTCCCGGTCCCTGAACCGCCGGCTCCGATACAGTCAGCGCCCACAGTCACCACTGACGTTCCCGTCCTCCGTAGGTCCACTAGAGAATCCAGACCTCCAGTAAGATATGGGTTTCTAGGTGCGACCGATCTTCTGGATAACGATCCTAAGACATACGGGGAAGCGATGTCTGACATCGACTCCGGGAAATGGCTTGAGGCCATGAAGACCGAAATGGACTCCATGAGCGAGAACCAAGTTTGGAGACTTGTAGATCCACCGAAAGGTGTTAAGCCAGTGGGCTGTAAGTGGGTCTACAAGCGCAAAACTCGGCGTTGATGGAGAAGTCACAACCTTTAAGGCTAGGCTTGTAGCTAAGGGATACACTCAACGACCCGGGGTCGATTTTGAGGATACCTACTCGCCAGTAGCCATGGCTAAATCCATTCGAATCCTGCTTGCCATAGCAGCATGGTATGACTATGAAATATGGCAGATGGACGTGAAAACGGCCTTCCTCAACGGTTTCGTTGAAGAAGAGATCTATATGGATCAGCCGGAGGGTTTCACGGTCACTGGAGAAGAACAGAAGGTCTGTCGTCTCCAGAAGTCCATCTATGGCCTCAAACAAGCTTCCCGGAGTTGGAACATTCGATTTGATGAGGTAATACGGGGTTATGACTTCATCAAAACGAATCCGACCCTTGTGTATACAAGAAGGTCAGTGGGAGCTCCATAGTGTTCCTAGTGCTTTACGTGGATGACATTCTGCTCATTGGAAATGACGTCAGAATGTTAGGAAACACGAAAGCATGGCTGTCAACCAAGTTTTCCATGAAGGACTTGGGTGAAGCATCCTACATCCTAGGCATCCAGATTGTCAGGGACAGATCTAAAAGGATGTTAGGGCTCACCCAAAACTCGTATGTGGAGAAAGTCCTAAAGAGATATCGAATGGACAACTCCAAACGAGGGTTCCTTCCTATGAGGCATGGGATCAAGATGTCCAAGAAACAGTCCCCGCAGACTGATGAGGAACTTGAAAAGATGAAAGTCATCCCCTATGCGTCTGCCGTAGGTAGCATCCAATATGCGGTCCACTGCACCAGGCCTGACATTGCATACGCTTTGAGCGTGACAAGCAGATATCAGTCCTGTGCAGGAGAGGCACATTGGAATGCAGTTAAGGGCATCCTTAAGTACCTAAGGAGGACTAAGGAAATGTTCTTAGTCTATGGCAATGGAAAACTAATTCTGGAAGGCTTTAGCGACGCTAGCTTCCAGTCTGATGACGATGATGCCAAGTCTCAATCAGGGTATGTATTCAAACTCAACGGAGGAGTAGTGACTTGGAAAAGTTCCAAGCAAGCAACCACTGCTGAGTCCACCACTGAGGCTGAATACATAGCGGCTTCAGAAGCTGCCAAGGAAGCGGTTTGGATGAGAAACTACATCCAAGAGTTGGGTGTGGTGCCTAGCATCGCCGAGCCCGTTGTCATCTTCTGTGATAACAACGGTGCAATAGCGCAAGCGAAGGAACCGAGATCTCACCACCGTTCCAAACACATTCTTAGACGCTACCATCTTCTTAGAGAAATGGTAGGAAGAGGTGACGTTCGGATGGACCGAGTCAACTCAGCAGACAACACAGCAGACCCGCTGACAAAGCCTATGTCGCAAAGTGCTCATACGCAACATCTTGAGAAGATGGGGATTAGGCATATGGGTGATTGGCTTTAAAGGTCAAGTGGGAGATTGTTAGAATAGGTGACCATGTAAGCCAATTTTGGCGGGTATATGTAACCTATGTCTAGACAATTATAGGTGTTTTGATAAATCATTAATGAATAAAGAAGTGAATTTTCATTTGGCATTACTTTGTTTGTGTTCACTTGCACCTATTTTTTCATATCTGTTCACTACGCAAACAAAGCCCACGGACTGAGATTTGATTTCGGGGACTGGGACTACGCTTGGAGGTAGGTCCATGAAATCAGTCTTCCCGAATCAGTCCGGAAATCTCCAAGTCAAGGAATCCCGAAAATGGGTACCGGGATTCCATTTGAGACTTGCACTAAGCATCTGCTGTCGTGTTTCATCGACGGGTGACGAGGATCGTCTAAGCAGTGTTAGTGGGTTAGCCTGCTAGGACGCAGCTGACTGAGGTGACTCGCGGGAACCGTCTTACGGAGGACCTTGAGTATGGTCTGCAAGGTATGACGAGTATTCCCGGTTCCAACGGTACAGGTCAAGTCCTTTGACTTGAGGAATTGCTGAGTTTACCTGTACATCAGGGCTGTATCTTAGGTATGGTGAGAGATTGCCAAAATTCTCTTTGGTAGTCATAAGCCATGTCTAGTGTAGTCCTGGTGTGCAAAGTGACAGTAGTTTCCAAGAAAGGATCTGTCTCCTGTCAATAGGCTTTGACAGTTGAGTCTCATGCATGCTCTAGGTCTTGTCCCTAAAACTGTGGCCACAGTGACTGAACAGAAGGGAAGGTTTCCCTTGCGGCGTTTAGTGAGGACAGACCGACACTTAGGTCCAAGATGGGTACCTGCGTTATCCGTGCCCTAGACACTAAGTGATGAGACCGAAGACAGAAGGACAAACGTACTGTTAGAGCCTAAATGTTCATCCCTGAATATTTCACCTAGTCTCTAGTGCCATGGACCGTTGCTAGATGGCCACCCATGGTAACGGACGGATTCTAGGAATCCGACCAAGTCTAGCTGAATGGTGAACCTAAAGAGTCACACACTATCCACACACAATTAAATATTTAATTTGGAATTAAATATTGGAGTGAAGGAATGATTAAATTAGATTTAATCGGGACCTTTATTTTTCTTGGAGAAATAATTCTTTCTATTTGATAGAAGGAATTAAATTGATAAAATTGGATTTATCAAAGGAATTTATTTAATGGGCTTAAATAATATTTATATTTATTTTAGCCTCTTGGAAATATTTAAATAGGTTTTAAATATTCCATTAAATTAAATTAAATCAACGGTTGAGATCAATGGGGAGAGATGGATGGCTAGGATCGTTTTGACTAGGTCAAAACACTAGTTTGACTAGGACTTTGACTAGGTCAAAATCCTAATCAAATTAGAGTTCTTAAAAGAGGAGTTTAAAGAGGATTAAAACTCCTCTTCTATATAAACCCCTAGCATCCTACAATTTACATGATGATGAATCTCCAACACACACACTACTACACACACACACGGATCTCTCCCTCTCATCTCTCGTTCGCCTCTCTCTCTCTCCAAAGAAAATTATTTTCTTTGTTCTCTTGTTCTTGGAACATTAGAACTTGATGAATCAATACCGTTAATTCATAACGTGTCGTTGATTCATCCACTCCAAAATATAAACTTGTTCGTTGCTAGCACGACGTGCAAGATACGTGGGTGGATCGTGTGTCACGATTTGGAGGGTCTCAAGAACGAGATCTTGGTGCAAAACGGGGAACAACGCGTGTAGCCGTTGAAGACGAAAACGACAACGGGTAGGTCTCGTTTATGTTTTTCGTCCTCTTTTATTTTCCAACCCTTATGGCCTCCATGATTTATTTTATGTTATTCGTTCATGAGATACACCGAACGCCCGGGAAATTTCAAAGGCACACCCTTTGAAACGTGTTTTAATTTAAAAGCATGTTTAAATTCCGCATTTATTTTTTAATTATACCGCGCTTCCGCATTCGCGCTTTTCCCGGGACGATCCACATAATCTTTCACTCGGAGACACGTTCATGCTGTTTAAAGCTGTGGCCACAGTGGTTGGTCGAACAGGGAATGGTTCCCTGTGTCGACTCAATGAAGCATACGTGGTCTCGAGTATTAAGCATAGATGCCTAGTCAAGGATGGGAACCGACGCCCAATTCCATACCCTAGACTAAGGCCGGGAGACGGTAGACGGAAGGATCGTACCCGTACGGAATCGGCGCCTAAATGTTCACGCCAATTCACCTAGTCTCTAGTGCCATGGACCGTTGCTAGACGGCCACCCATGGTAACGGGCCCTTGTGGGACACGGGCCCAGTCTAGCTGAGGGTGAACCTAAAGGGTCACACACAAATCACCGAGGAGGTTGAGAGATCGACTTGGAGTCAATCTCGAAGGATAAAATAAGTAATTGGATTACTTAAGGGAAAGTCCATTGGATGGACCGGCCGATATTGTATCGGGCTTCTGTTTAATCGGTAAATTAGATTTTCGATTAAATATGGAAAGTTGAGACGTTGAGACGTTGGATCTTTTAATTGGATTAACAGATCAACAGGAATAATTTAAATGGACATTAAATTGGATTTAATGTTGGGTTCGTCGTAATTGGATTACGATAAAACCCGGTCCGTTAAATTATACCGAGAGGAGAAATAATTCCTATTTTGGAATAGGAAGAAGTTGGACTTCTTCCCTTAATTAAACATGGCCGACATGCTCCCTTGGAGGAAGCAAAATCAGCCATGTTGCATGCTAGGTGGTATGTTGACTTGTCTCTTTTGGAAAGAGACAAATCAACTCCAATCAAGCTCTTCCCTTTTGGTATGATTTGATCATACCATAAATTTTGGTAGGCTTGATTGAAGAATTAATGGTGATTGATTGGAATGAATCTAGACATCATTGGATGAACCTAGACACATTCCAATAATCACATTAATTATGTATATATATTAAAATATACAACACCAAGCATAAGTGATTCATTATTCATCTTTTTCTAGGAAAAAGAGAAGACAAAAATCCTCTCCTCTCTCTCAATTTTCGTGCTCTCTCCCTCTCTTACACTTGTGTTCTTCACTTGATTTTGAATCAAGAAGAAGAACAAAGTAAGTTTAAGAGAACACTAATTCATAGTGTTCTTCTCTTAAACCGATTCCTTCCTAAACCCGTTCTTTTCTAGCAAGAAGAACGTGTGTTTCTTCCGGTGTGGTGTGGATCACCTTTGGAGAATCCATACGTTTGGATTTCGTGAGCATTCCGGAGAATGAACAATGCTAGTAGCCGGGAGCATACGCTAAACAATCAAAGGTAACGGTTTATTACGCTTTGATTGATTTCATTTATATATCTATGCCCTATGTGTTTAAATATATGTTTTCAATATTTACACATCCTACATCGAACGCCCAGTTGAGCACCCAAGGGTACACCCCTTGGGATTCGCGTATTTTGAATTTAGTTTAAATTTACGTACTTTTCTCGCTTTCTCGCTTCCGCTCGTGCTCCCGGGCGGATCCGCTTGTCCTTCAAGTGGTATTAGAGCCCGGTTCGATGTAAGGGGCATAGATCTATGTGTTTGGCATGATCTACTTGCTTTTAAATGGCTTTATTAGCATGTTAGATTACATAAATATATGAATAATATGATGATTCAATTGTATGGATTTAATGGAATTTTGGCGTGCTTAATTTTGTTAGATTGGATCTAAAATTGCATGCATATTTTCAGAATAATATTACTGTTATTGTGCTGAAACAGTTTTGAAAAACAAAAAAAAAAATTTTTTTTTGATCGGGCCGGCAGTGGCCGCTGCTGGCCGAGGCCAGCGCGCGGTGTGCCGCGCGCACGCGCAGGGCGCGCAAGCTTGCTGCCCTGTGCGCGCGGCCGGCCGACCAGCAGAGCGGCTGGGCCGTTTTGTGCCGTTTTTCGACTTTTTTCGAAAAATTTGATTTTCTGTATTTTCTGCACAATATTCTGAAAATATATTAATTTTGCATATTTGATTTTGGAATAATTGGATTATTCCTTGAATTAAATTTGCTTAATTAATTTGGGATTAATACATGCATTGGATGCATTGTTTAAAATGTCCATTAAATTTAAAATTTGAATTTTGCATATTATTTGTATATTTATGCTTTTGTGATGTTGGACATCACTTGGGTATTTGGAATATCCATTGGTTATTTATGCATGATTATTTGGAATAATTATGTTATGTGAGTTGATGGAATCAACATGGGATGATCACAAGAGCCCTAGACCTTATGTATGGATGAATGTATCATCATTTATTTTATGTTGGGTGGGGCCTGCGTGCCTCTTGTTTTTGGGACTATCATCTCCCGTATTTTCAGCCTCATGATGTTAAGGCTTGTTTTCTTTATTACCGATGTATTACTTTCAGTTGTAATGAGAGTAGATAGGATTTGTGAGGCTTTTATATTTTAACAAGCAATTGGAGTCGGAGACCCCAAGGAGGAGCATCAAGGCGTGAAACAAGAAGCACTTCAAGGCCTATTGGAATGACAATGGATTTATTATTATTATAATAATTTAGGACCACCCTAGACAGACCATAGACTCACTGCGGGCTCAGTGGGTCGCATAGGTTGGGCTTGTGATCATCCTAAACAAGGGTATGCTATATTTTTTGCATGCGGCGTATTTATTTATCGCTTTAAATATTGGATATTTATGCATGCTAAAACACAATAATGTGATGAGGTCTCGGTCATACACAAACTCTCCTTTGGTTGGACCAAATTAAATATTAGGCCCAGAACGGACTTGGATCAAAATGGTATTTTGGTCTGTCCGAGCCTTCCATCCATAGAAACTAATTTCATGAACTGCCATCTAATGCGCAGTACCAGTTTCTTGAAATGTCGTTTCGGTCTGTGGGCTTTGCTTGTGCAGTGAACAATTACTGTAAAGTAGTAAGTGAACACAAACAAAGTATTGGGCCAAATGAATATCACTTTTTTATTCATGACAATTATTAAAACACTGAAACTGTTCAGACATAGGTTACATTAGCCCAATCAGATAGGCTTCACGGTCACCTATTCTAACATATTTTCCCTTACCCATCGCAGAACTCATGATTGATTCCAAAACCGGCCATGAAGCTTTGTCTTTCATGGATGGGTCATCCGGGTACAACCAAATACGTATGGCGCCAAGAGATGAAGAACTAACAACTTTTCGTACCCCGAAAGGGATATACTGCTACAAAGTAATGCCGTTTGGCTTGAAGAATGCCAACGCGACATATCAATGGGCCATGTAGAGGATATTTGATGATATACTTCACAAAAACGTCGAGTGCTACGTCGACGACCTTGTCATAAAGTCCAAAAGAAGACAAGATCATCTCCAAGATTTGAGGTATTTGAACGACTACGGAGATATCAGATCAAAATGAATCCGTTGAAATGTGCATTCGAGGTCACTTTGGGAAAGTTCCTCGGGTTTATCATACGCCATCAAGAGATAGAGATCGAGCAAGCCAAGATCGATACAATCTTAAAAATGCCCGGACCTCGAAATATCTATGACCTTAAATGCCTACAAGTAAGGTTAGCGTATTTTCGAAGGTTCATTTCAAATTTGGCTGGACGATGTCAACCCTTCAGCCGCATCATGAAAAAGCGTGTCCCATTTGAATGAATGAAGCTTGCCGTAACTCTTTCAAAAGCATAAAGTCCTACTTGATGAAACCTCCTGTGTTTGTTGTACCAATGCCTGGACGCCATCTAATTCTCTATATAGCTGCTCAAGAATGTTCAGTTGGGGCCTTACTTGCACAAGAGAACGATAATGGGAAAGAGAGTGCTTTGTACTACTTGAGTAGAATGATGATGCCTAACGAGTTGATACTCACCAATTGAAAATATATTGCTCATTTTCGCAATCCAAAAATTAAAGTACTATTTCCAAGCACATACTGTACGGCTTGTGTTGAAGGCAAATCCACTAAAGTATGTCATGTCGAAACTGGTTCTATCTGATAGGCTTGCGAGGTGGTATCTTCAGCTGCAACAATTCGAGATTGTGTATGTTCCTCAAAAGGCCGTGAAGGGGCAAGTATTAGCAGAGTTCTAGGGTGATCACCCTCTCCTTGCAGAGTGGGAGTTGTCTAACGATCTCCATGATGAAGATGTCCATGTCATTGAAGTCACCCCTCCTTGGAAGATGTACTTTGATGGAGCTTCACACAAAGAAGGAGCCGGTGCTGGAGTCATATTTGTCACATCCGATGGAGAAATGTTTCCATATTCCTTCATTCTGACTCATAATTGCTCCAACAATGTCGCCGAATATCAAGCTCTTATCCTTGGCCTCGAGATGGCTGTTGACATAAAGTAATTCCACCTTAAAGTGTATGGAGACTTTAAATTGGTGATCAATCAGCTTCTCAGATTATACGAAGTTAAGAAATCTGAGCTATTTCCATATTTCAATTATGCCAAAAGACTCATGGGATGGCTTGGAGACATAGACATCGAGCATGTACCAAGAAAAGATAACAAACAAGCTTGATACACTTGCCAAACTTGCCTCTAGCCTCACCACACTCAAAGATAATGCTCGTATTCCAACATGCAAGAGTTGGGTGGTACCCCCAATTTTTGATGATGTTGACGGCGAAGAAGAACAAGAGAATCATGTTGCCAAGGTATTTGAAATAGACTACTTGAAGTACGAGAAGTTGCCTGATGACTCGCGTCGAAAATTTGAATTCGGAGGCGTAAGACCCACTTTATTCACTACAAGGAAACACTTTACAGGTGTTCATTTTATGGGATCTTCTTACGTTGCCTAGGTGAAGATGAAGCAGTTCAAGCTATGGAAGAAGCACATTCCGATGTTTGTGGTGCACATCAGTCAGGCCCAAAATTGCACTTTCGTATAAAGAGGATGGGTTACTACTGGCCCTGCTTTGTCAAGGATTGCATAAATTATGCACAAAGATACCAAGCATGTCAGTTCCATGCTAACTTCATTCACCAACCACCAGAACCGTTACATCCGATAGTTGCATCATGGCCATTTGATGCTTGGGGCTTAGATGTGGTTGGGCCTCTAACAAAGTCTTCTGCCAGACATTTATATATCTTCGCAACAACTGAGTACTTTTCCAAGTGGGCTCATACTCCTCAAGGAAGTAAAGAAGGAAAATATCATTGACTTTATCCACATCAACATCATCTATCGCTATGGAGTTCCACGCTACATCATCACCGATAATGGGAAGCCTTTCTGCAATAGCCTAATAGACAAGCTCACCCAGAAGTTCAATTTCAAGCAGAGGGAATCCTCGATGTATAACACGGCTTCAAATGAACTAGTTGAAGCATTCGACCAAACTCTGTGCAACTTGTTGCAAGCATGCGTGGATCGTCCCGGGAGGGAGCGAGAATGCGGAAGCGCGATAAATTAAAAACCTGAAATTAAAAACATGCTATAAACGGAAAGTAAATACACATTCAATGGGTGTACCCTTGAACCTCCCGGGTATTCGGTGTATCTCATGATCAAAATAAAACATGCTAAAATCATGGTGGCCATAGGGTTGCAACAAAAGTAATGAGAAAACCTACCTGTTGTCGTTTTCTTCAAACTGCTACCTATGTTATTCCACGTTTTGCCACTAAGATTCCAAATCAGGAACCCTCTAAATTGTCCATCCAGTCCACCGGATCTTGATCCCCCGTGCTAGCAAGAAATCAAGAGAAATTTATATAGGAGGGCAAATAAACCTAACGTTACGAATTAACGTGATCGATTTGCATGTAGTTCTCTTGTATGAAAGACAAGGAACTAGAACAATTTCTTGGAGAGGAGAGGGGATGAGAGGCGAGGTGGACGAGAGAGAGGGAGAGAGAGAGGCCGAGTGTGTGTGTGTGTGTGTGCTAGAGTTTCATCACCTAGTGGTGTGTGTTTCCATGAGAATTTATAGAAGTGGACTTCTCCTAGTCCTCTTCAAACTCTCATAGACAAGTATAGGTTGACTAGGATTTTGACCTAGCCAAATCCTAGTCAACTTAGGTTAAAGACCAAGTGAAACTTAATCTAGGCCATTGATCGCTCCATTCAATTGAAAGCCTTGGGTAGGCGTGTGGATTGTCCCGGGAATAGCGCGAATTTGGAAGCGCGGTATAATTTAAATTACAAAATTTAAACATGCATAACAAATATTAAAAATAAACTCGTTCAAGGGTGTGCCCTTGAAATTCCTGGGTGTTCGGTGTATCTCATGAATTATAAACATGCATAAGATGGAGGCCATAGGATTGTAAAATAGAGAAGATGAAAAACGTAAACGGAAACATACCGACTCGTCGTTTTCCCCTCTTAACCGGTACTCACGTTGTTCCCCAATTTGCTCCAAGATCTCGTATGGGAGACCCTCTAATTCGTGACACACAATCCGTCCACGTATCTTGAACTTGGTGCTAGCGAAGGAACAAGTATTTCAGGAGAGGACGGATCGATCAAACGTTATTAATTTAACGAGATCAATCCTCCTTTGTTCAATTTTTGAAGAACAAAAGAACAAGAAAATAATTCTCTTAGAAGAGGAGAGAGAGGCAGACGAGAGAGAGGAGAGAGCACACTTGAGTTTGTGTGTGTGTGTGTTTCAAGATTCATCATCTCTCCACAGGTGAAGGGCTATGAATATATATAGAGGAGGAATCCATTCCTCTTCAAACTCCAACTCTTTGTAAGACTAACTTGACCAGGATTTTGACCTAGTCAAAGTCCTAGTCAAAGTAGCTCTTTGACTTGGTCAAACAAATCCTAGCCATCCATCTCTCCTTTTAATCTCAACCATTAATTTAATTTGATGGAAGATTAAAATCCTATTTAAATATTCCAAGGGCAATAAATAAATATATCAAATATAAATATTTATTCCAAGCCCATTAAATTAATTTTCTAATAAATCTAATTTATTAGATAAATCTCTTTTATCTAATAAAAGGAATTAATTCTGATTAAATTCAATTTAATCGCTCCACTTCTCCAAATATTTAATTTCAAATTAAATACTTTAATGTTTGCGGATTGTGTGTGACTCTTTAGATTCACCTTCAGCTAGACTTGGTTGGATTCCTAGAATCCGCCCGTTACCATGGGTGGCCATCTAGCAACGGTCTATGGCACTAGAGACTAGGTCAAAATACGGGGAATGAACATTTAGGCTCTACAGTACATCTATCCTTCCGTGTACGGTCTCATCACTTAAGGTCTAGGGCACGGAAAATGCAGGTACCGATTTTGGACCCAAGTGTCGGTCTGTCCTTTACTAAACGCCGCAAGGGAAACCTTCCCTTCTGTTCAGTTACTAAGGCCACAGATTTTAGGGACAAACTTAGAGCATTTGTGAGACTCAACTGTCAACACCTTTTGACAGGAGATAGATACTTTCTTGAAAACTACTGTCACTCTGTACACCGGAGCTGCACTAGATATGGCTTATGACTACTCAAGTGCATCTTGGCAATCTCTCACCATATCTAAGATACAGCCCTGATATACAGGTGAACTCAGCAGTTCCTCAAGTCAAAGGACTTGACCTGTACTATTGGAACCGGGAACACACGTCATACCTAACCGACCCTACTCAAGGTCCTCCGTAAGACGGTTCCCGCGAGTCACCTCAGTCAGCTGCTACCTAGTAGGCCAACCCACTAACACTGCTTAGACGACCCTCGTCACCCGTCGATGAAATACGACAACAGATGCTTAGTGCAAGTCTCAAGGGGAATCTCTGTACCCATTTTCGAGATTCCTTGACTTGGAGATTTTCGGACTGATTCGGCGGACCTGATTTCATGGACCTACCTCCAAGCATAGTCCCAGTCCCCGAAATGCGTTTTCAGTCTGTGGGCTTTGTTTGCGTAGTGAACAGATATATAAAGCAGATAAAGTGAACACAAAAAATGTAAATGCCAAATGAATTTCACTTCTTATTCATTAATGATTTATTAAAACCTCGAAATTGTTCAGACATAGGTTACAATTCGCCTACCAAGATTGGCTACATGATCACCTATTCTAACAATCTCCCACTTGACCTTTAAAGCCAATCGCCCATATGCCTAATCCCCATCTTCTCAAGATGTTGCGTATGAGCCCTCTACGACATAGGCTTTGTCAGGGGATCTGCTGTGTTGTCTGCTGAGTTGACTCGGTCCATCCAAAAGTCACCTCTTCCTACCATTTCTCTTAGAAGATGGTAGCGTCTAAGAAAGTGTTTGGAATGGTGATGAGATCTCGGTTCCTTTGCTTGCACTATTACTCCGTTGTTATAAAAAAAGATGACAACGGGCTTAGCGATGCTAGGCACCACACCCAACTCTTTGATGTAGTTTCTCATCTAAACCACTTCTTTGGAAGCTTCTGAAGCTGCTATGTATTCGGCCTCAGTGGTGGAATCAGCAGTAGTTGCTTGCTTGGAACTTTTCCAAGCCACTACTCCTCCATTGAGCCTGAATACATAACCCGATTGAGACTTGGCATCATCGTCATCAGCCTGGAAGCTAGCATCGCTAAAGCCTTCCAGGATCAGTTCTCCATTGCCATAGACCAAGAACATTTCCTAGTCCCCCTCAGGTACTTAAGGATGCCCTTGACTACATTCCAATGTGCCTCTCCTGCACAAGACTGATATCTGCTTGTTACACTCAAAGCGTAAGCGATGTCAGGTCTAGTGCAGTGGACCGCATATTGGATGCTTCCTACGGTAGAAGCATAGGGTATGACTTTCATCTTTTCAAGTTCCTCATCAGTCTGCGGGGACTCTTTCTTGGATAACTTGATCCCATGCCTCATGGGAAGGAATCCTCGTTTGGAGTTTTCCATCCGAAACCACTTCAGGACTTTCTCCATATACGAGTTTTGGGTGAGTACTAACATTCTTTTAAATCTGTCCCCGACAATCTGGATGCTTAGAATGTAGGAGGCTTCACCCAAGTCCTTCATGGAAAACTGGGTTGATAACCATGCTTTTGTGTCACCCAACATTCTAACGTCATTACCTATGAGTAGAATGACGTCCACATAAAGCACTAGCAACACTATAGAGCTCCCACTGACCTTCTTGTATACACAAGGTTGGATTCGTTTTTGATGAAGTCATAACCCCATATTTCTTCATCAAAGCGAATGTTCCAGCTTCGGGATGCTTGTTTGAGGCCATGGATGGACTTCTGGAGACGACAGACCTTCTGTTCTTCTCCAGTGACTGTGAAACCCTCCGGCTGATCTATGTAGATCTCTTCTTCAACGAAACCGTTGAGGAAGGCCATTTTCACGTCCATCTGCTATATCTCATAGTCATACCATGCTGCTATGGCAAGCAGGATCTGAATGGATTTAGCCATGGCTACCGGTGAGAACGTGTCCTGAAAATCGACCCCGGGTCGTTGAGTGTACCCTTTAGCTACTAGCCTAGCCTTAAATGTTGTGACTTCTCCATCAATGCCAAGTTTGCACTTATAGACCCACTTACAGCCAATTGGCTTAACACCTTTCGGTGGGTCTACAAGTCTCCAGACTTGGTTCTCGCTCATGGAGTCCATTTCGATTTTCATGGCCTCAAGCCATTTCCCAGAGTCGATGTCAGATATCGCTTCACCGTATGTCTTAGGATCGTTATCCAGTAGACCGGTCGTATTTAGAAAGCCATATCTCACTGGAGGTGGAGACTCTCTAGTTGACCTACGGAGAATGGGAACGTCAGTGGTGACTGTGGGCGCTGACTGTATACGAGCTGGCGGTTCAGGTACCGGGGCTAGCCCTTCCTGAGGCTGTCCTTCATGCCTAGCATGCTGGACTTCTCGAGGTTGGTCAGCCCTTCAGGTATCTATCCTGAATCCTCTAGGTGAGGAATCCGCGGCTACCTCTGATAACTGGTTTCCATCACTTGATTCTTCAAGGATCAGTTCATAAGGTTGGATATCCTCTGGGAAGCCTTGTTCCAGGAATACTGCGTTCCTTGAAACAAATACCTTTTGTTCCAAGGGGTTATAGAAGTAATAACCTGCAGTTTCCTTAGGGTATCCAACGAACCTGCATAAGCTAAACTTGGATTCTAGCTTATCTCCCACTAACCTCTTGACGTATGGGAGGCTACCCCACACTTTCAAGTAGTTGTAGGACGCAGGCTTGCCGTGCCATATTTCATATGGCGTTTGGG
The DNA here is from genome assembly GCA_034509735.1 of Sesamum alatum. Taxonomy (NCBI): domain Eukaryota; kingdom Viridiplantae; phylum Streptophyta; class Magnoliopsida; order Lamiales; family Pedaliaceae; genus Sesamum; species Sesamum alatum. The sequence continues at coordinate 40,966,188 of JACGWO010000001.1, forward strand.
TCAATACACTGGTTGGCGCCAAATTTAATAACTTGGCCACCATTTCCAATGTGTAGCCCCAAAAGGACTGAAAGAAATCGGTGGATCGTCCCGTAAATTACGCGAATGCGGAAGCGCGATAAAATAAACATACAAAAAATTAAAGCATGCTTTTAAATTTAAAAGTACACGCTCAAGGGGTGTGCCCTTAAGGTTCCCGGGCGTTCGGTGTATCTCATGATCATATAACGTGTAAAGAAATCATGGAGGCCATAGAGTTGAAAATTAAAGAGGGACGAAAAAGTAAAACGAGACCTACCCGTTGTCGTTTTCGTCTTCAACGGCTACTCGCGTTGTTCCCCGTTTTGCACCGAGATCTCGTTCTTGAGACCCTCCAAATCGTGACACACGATCCACCCACGTATCTTGCACGTCGTGCTAGCAACGAACAAGTGTATAATTTTTGGAGTGGATGAATCAACAACACGTTATCAATTAACGGTATTGATTCATCTAAGTTCTAATGTTCCAAGAACAAAAGAACTAAGAAAAATATTTCCTTGTAGAGAGAGAGGGGGCGGACGAGAGGTGAGGAGGGGAGAGATGAGTGTGTGTTGTGTGTGTTTTCAAGAATCATCATCCTTCAATTGTTGGAGGCTAGAGGTTTATATAGAGGAGGAGTTTAATCCTCTTTAAACTCCAACTCTAAGAACTCTAATTTGACTAGGATTTTGACCTAGTCAAAGTCCTAGTCAAACTAGTGTTTGACCTAGTCAAACGAATCCTAGCCTTCCATCTCCCCTTTTCATCTCAACCGTTGATTTTAATTTAATGGAATATTTAAATCCCATTAAATATTCCAAAAGGCTAAAAGAATAAATATAATATAACAAATAAATATTAATATTTATTCTAAGCCCATTAAATCAACCCTTTAATAAATCCTATTTATTAATTTAATTCCCTTTATCAAATAGAAGGAATTAATTTCTCCAAGAAAATATAGGACCCGATTATATCTAATTTAATCATTCCTTTACTCCAATATTTAATCCCAAATTAAATAATAAGTGTGTGTGGATAGTGTGTGACTCTTTAGGTTCACCATTCGCTAGACTTGGTCGGATTCCTAGAATCCGCCCGTTACCATGGGTGGCCATCTAGCAACGGTCCATGGCACTAGAGACTAGGTGAAATAATTGGGGATGAACATTTAGGTTCTAACAGTACACTTGTCCTTCTGTCTTTGGTCTCATCACTTAGGGTCTAGGGCACGGAAAATGCAGGTACCCATTTTGGACCTAAGTGTCGGTCTGTCCTTACTAAACGCCGCAAGGGGAACCTTCCCTTCTGTTCAGTTACTGTGGCCACAGATTTCAGGGACAAGACACAGAGCATACATGAGACTCAACTGTCAATACCTCATGACAGGAGACAGATCCTTTCTTGGAAACTACTGTCACTTTGTACACCCGAGCTGCACTAGACATGGCTTATGACTACTCAAGAGTATTTTGGCAATCTCTCACCATATCTAAGATACAGACCTGATGCACAGGTAAACTCAGTAGTTCCTCAAGTCAAAGGACTTGGCCTGTACCGTTGGAACCTGGAATACACGTCATACCTTGCTGACCATACTCAAGGTCCTCCGTAAGACGGTTCCCGCGAGTCACCTCAGTCAGCTGCTTCCTAGCATGCTGACCCACTAACACTGCTTAGACGACCTTCGTCACCCGTCGATGAAATACGACAGCAGATGCTTAGTGCAAGTCTCAAAGGGAATCCCGGTACCCATTTTCGGGATTCCTTGACTTGGAGATTTCTGGACTGATTCGGTAAGACTGATTTCATGGACCTACCTCCAAGCGTAGTCCCAGTCCCCGAAATCGTTTCTCAGTCTGTGGGCTTTGTTTGCGTAGTGAACAGAAATGTAAATGCAGATAAGTGAACGTAAACAAAGTATTGCCATATGAATTTTCACTTCTTTATTCATAAATGTTTTATCAAATACCAAAGAATTGTCTAGACATAGGTTACATATTCCTGCCAAAATTGGCTTACATGGTCACCTATTCTAACAAGGACAAGGGCAATTTGGTAAAACTCATCATGGATCGAACCATGTCTAATAGGGTTCGATTCCTCCTTTCAGAGACACCATTCAACTGTGGTGTCCCGGGAGGTGTCCATTCAAATATTTATACCGTTTTCTTTTAGATAATCAAGGAACTTAGTACTAAGGTACTCTCCACCTCGGTCTGACCGTAGGGCTTTAATTTTGCAGCCAGTCTGGTTCTCAACTTCAAGTCTGAATTCTTTAAACCTTTCAAGAGCATCAGACTTGTACCTCATCAGGTATACATAACCATACCGTGAATGATCATCGGTGAAGGTTATGAAGTAGGAGAACCCACCTTGGGCCTGCGTCCTTAGTCGTCCACATACGTCTGTATGGACCAAGTCCAACAGACCTGTGGCAAGCCTGTTTTGTCCTACAAAGGGCTTCTTCGTTATTTTTCCTCTTAGACAGGGTTTACAAGTTGGTAGCTCACTCAAGTCCCCTACCTCTAGGTTCTTTAAGTCTACCAATTTCTTCATCCTGTCTTGGGATATGTGACCTAGTCTAGCGTGCCACAGTTGTGCGTTCCCGTTGTTATCTATTTTACGTTTGTGTTGAGCATTTGGAACGAAGTTCGTTTGTTGTAAGATATAGAGCCCATTATTAAGTGTAACAAGCAGATGAGCAATTCTACATCTCATCAAATAAAAGCAATTTTGATTGATCATAAACTCATATCAACTATTATCTAACAACGGAATGGAAATGATATTTTTAATCATACTAGGTACATAATAAACTAGCTCTAACTCTATACTAATAGGATCACTGACTACTAGAGTGGCGGATCCTACTACTTCTGCCGAGATGGCCTTGCCATTCCCAAGCTTCAGGATTATATCCCCGCTACCCAGTTTTCTGCTTCTTTTCAGCACCTGCAAATCATTGCAAATTTGAGCTCCACAGCCGGTATCTAATACCCAAGAGGTAGAGTTAGTAACCATATTAACCTCAATCACAAATATACCTTGGTTCGAGAGGAGCTTGAGGCACTCCCTCTTCCAATGCCCTTTCTCACGGCAAATGATACATATGTCATATGCCCTCGACTGTTGCTTGGAGAAAACCTTCTCCTTTCCTTTGCCTTTCCCTTCTTTGGCAATGGGAACACTCTTAGTGTTTCTAGCTGCTTTGACGGCTTTTCCCTTTCCCTTCTTCCTTTTCCAACGTCCGGCACCCTTCCATTTCGCCTTGGAAGTTGAAGCACCTCCAAACAATACGAAGGCGTAGACTTTTTGGTCATTGCCTCGTATTGCACCAACATATTGATTAACTCATGAATACCCTTCTCAAGTGCATTCATATTATAGTTGACAATAAATTGGTCGAAGGAGGGTGGGAGAGACTGAAGGATCACATCTATATACGTCTCATTATCGAGGCCTGCCTTTAGGTCCTCGAGCTTTTCCACCAGGGTAAGCATTTTAACCCCGTGCTCTTGTACAAAGGACCCTTCGGTCATTTTAGTTTCAAAGAACGCCTTCGTCGCGACATACCTAGTATGCCGGTCCGGGACTGCATAGCAATCCTTAAGGCGAGCCATAATGGAAGGGACATCGTCTAGCTTTTCATACTGCTTCTGAATCTCATTCATCATAGAAGTAAGTATGATGCTCGGACCTTCCAGTTATCCTTATGCCAAGTGTCGAACGTCTCACATTCTTCTGGCGTGGATCCTTCCGGTAAGGTTCTAGGGAGAGGCTCGTCCATGACGTAGCCTTGGTTCTCGTAATCTAGGACTATCCTGAGATTGCGCAACCAGTCGTTGTAATTTGTTCCATTGAATTTGTTGGTCTCAAGTATGGTTGATAATGGGTTCTTAGACATTTTAAATCTATATTTAAAAAACAGAACTCACGATCAGTAGAATTTAAAAGACGGAAGTTTTGATAAATAATTAAACGCTTGGTCTTTAGTCATTTAATGCTCCCACTATTTATACGAACACACGATACTCTCAAGCGTTGTTTTCGGGAAACCTTTTCCTAGTGGGCTTGGGATCCACAGCGAATTTTTCCATACCCCGCTTTTACGATTCGCATGGAAAAAATCCTGTGGGAGGTATGCCATACCATTCTCGTTCCACGAGATTCCCAAGATAATTTCCTCACCCTTTCACATGATCCCGAGGACTCCAAGCGAATTATGCTACTCGGGCGTTAGACCCGACCCAATCAACCGAATCATAGACCCGTTGCTACCTCCACAACTCGTGAGACAGGTAATAGTGGTCTACTTTTCGTTCATGACACAGTGCAGCTTCTTTTAAGTACGATAGACGTGCCACGACTCGTGAGACCACGCTATCAACCTAAATTAGCTTCCTCACTATGCCATGGATTGGAAGGCATGGACAAACTCCTAGAGTCCATATCCACTTTGTCTAGGGTCTAATATTTGGACATTGGTCCAACCAATGTGAGAATTGTAAATGACCGAGATCTCATATGTAAATATAAACACATTCATCCACAATGCGTAAATAAATAAATTGCATCCCATAGCAGTTATACGATAAATAAAACCATTCATTCATCATAACAGCCACATGCAAAATTAAAGCCTAGCACGCCCCTGTTGGATGATCACGAGCCGGAATCCTATGCGATCCACAGAGCCCGAAGTGGATCTATGGTCAATCCAGGGTTGGTCCTACACTATTACATTAATAGTAACCCAATCATCATTCTGATGGGCTTTGGTCTCTTTTCTGTTTCAACCTCTTCATGGAAAAGCCTTGGATCCTCCATTCTGGGCTCTCCATGTAGACCTTCATTCTTCTCCACCAAATACATAAAAATAAATCCTCACTCCTATTCAACTCTCATTACATATGTAAAAAGAAACCCCAGCGAAAACCCGGGGGGAGTACATAAGGAGGGAGAAAGAATGCCTTATTATTCCAAGGCAGCTAGAAGGGGAGAAGGGGAAAGTAGAAAGAGGCACACAGGCCCAACATAAAATTAAACCATTCATCCGGTCTAGGGCCCCTGCCTGCCTGCGCGCGCGCTTGGTCGGCAGCACTGCGCATGGCCGCGTGCCGGCAGGTTGCCGCGCGCGCAGTCACCTCTGCCCGGGCGCGCCAGCGTACCGTCGGCTTCGTGCGCCTGCCCTGCGCAGGCCGTGCGCCCGCACGCACATCAGGCACGCCTGCAGGGTGCACGCGTGGCCCATCTGCACGCAAGTCGCACGCGTGCGCGCATCGGGCGCGCCTACCAGGCGCGCACGCGCAGACTCCAATGTCCGGGCGCGTAGGCGCCCCAGCATGCTGGCCTGGCGCACGCGTGCGAGCTTCCCTGCCCGCATTCGCACGCGCCCGGCCACCCGCCTGCGCCTGTCGCCCGGCCGCGCGCCCGGTAGCCTGAACCATGCGCGCCTGGCGCAGGCGGCCACGTGCAGGCTCCCCTGCCTGCGCGCGCCCGCCTCGCCTGAGCGCACAGTGCACGCAGTCAGCCACCGGCTGGCCGCGTGCTGCGTTTTCTCCATTTCGTTCGATTTTGCCCCCATTTCTCAAGAAAAAACAGAAAATACCAACAACACCAAAATCATACGAAATTGAAAGCAAGAAAACGACATGCTTTATGATAAAAATATCAAGAAATAATTAAAACATGCCAAACGCATTTTTCATGCTTAAAACGCACACAAACCCTAGGCCTATACACCGAACCGGGCTCTAATACCACTGAAATCCTTGGGTAGGTGTGTGGATCGTCTCGGGAATAGCGCAAATGCGGAAGCGCGGTATAATTTAAATACAAAATTTAAACATGCATAACAAATATTAAAAATAAACTCGTTCAAGGGCCGTGACCTTGAAATTCTCGGGTGTTCGGTGTATCTCATGAATTATAAACATGCATAAGAATCATGGAGGCCATAGGATTGTAAAATAGAGAAGACGAAAAACGTAAATGGAAACCTATCGACTCGTCGTTTTCCCCTTCTAACCGGTACTCACGTTGTTCCCCGATTTGCACCAAGATCCCGTATGGGAGACCCTCTAATTCATGACACGCAATCCGCCCATGTATCTTGAACTTCGTGCTAGCGAACGAACAAGTATTTCAGGAGAGGATGGATCGATCCAACGTTATTAATTTAACGAGATCAATCCTCCTTTGTTCAATTATTGAAGAACAAAAGAACAAGAAAATAATTCTCTTGGAAGAGGAGAGAGAGGCGGACGAGAAGAGGAGAGAGCACACGTGAGTTTGTGTGTGTGTGTGTTTCAAGATTCATCATCTCTCCACAAGTGAAGGGCTAGGAATATATATATAGAGGAGGAATACATTCCTCTTCAAACTCCAACTCTTTGGAAAACTAACTTGACTAGGATTTTGACCTAGTCAAAGTCCTAGTCAAAGTAGCTCTTTGACTTGGTCAAACAAATCCTAGCCATCCATCTCTCCTTTTAATCTCAACCATTAATTTAATTTGATGGAAGATTAAAATCCTATTTAAATATTCCAAGGGCAATAAATAAATATATTAAATATAAATATTTATTCCAAGCCCATTAAATTAATTTTCTAATAAATCTAATTTATTAGATAAATCCCTTTTATCTAATAAAAGAAATTAATTCTTCCCAAGAAAATAAGGACCTGATTAAATCCAATTTAATCGCTCCACTTCTCCAAATATTTAATTCCAAATTAAATACTTTAATGTGTGCGGATTGTGTGACTCCTTAGGTTCACCTTCAGCTAGACTTGGTTGGATTCGTAGAATCCGCTCGTTACCATGGGTGGCTATCTAGCAACGGTCCATGGCACTAGAGACTAGGTGAATATACGGGGATGAACATTTAGGCTCTACAGTACATCTATCCTTCCGTCTACGGTCTCACCACTTAGGGTCTAGGGCACGAAAAATGCAGGTACCCATTTTGGACCCAAGTGTCGGTCTGTCCTTTACTAAACGCCGCAAGGGAAACCTTCCCTTCTGTTCAGTTACTGTGGCCACAGATTTTAGGGACAAGACTCAGAGCATTTTTGAGACTCAACTGTCAACACCTTTTGACAGGAGACAGATCCTTTCTTGGAAACTACTGTCACTCTGTACACCAGAGCTGCACTAGATATGGCTTATGACTACTCAAGTGCATCTTGGCAATCTCTCACCATATCTAAGATACAGCCCTGATAGACAGGTGAACTCAGCAGTTCCTCAAGTCAAAGGACTTGACCTGTACTGTTGGAACCGGGAACACACGTCATACCTAACCGACCCGACTCAAGGTCCTCCGTAAGATGGTTCCCACGAGTCACCTCAGTCAGCTACTACCTAGCAGGCCAACCCACTAACACTGCTTAGACGATCCTCGTCACCCGTCGATGAAATACGACAGCAGATGCTTAGTGCAAGTCTCAAGGGGAATCTCGGTACCCATTTTCGAGATTCCTTGACTTGGAGATTTCCGGACTGATTCGGCGGAACTGATTTCATGGACCTACCTCCAAGCGTAGTCCCAGTCCCCAAAATGCGTTTTCAGTCCGTGGGCTTTATTTGCGAAGTGAACAGATATATAAAGCAAATAAAGTGAACACAAACAAAGTAAATGCCAAATGAATTTCACTTCTTATTCATTAATGATTTATTAAAACCTCGAAATTGTTCAGACATAGGTTACAATTCGCCTACCAAGATTGGCTACATGGTCACCTATTCTAACATCAATCTCGTCCATCCATCTCATAGATGGATTTCATGGAATATTTTAAATTTAATTTAAAATAATTCTTAAGGCTTTAAATAATTAAATATTTATTCTGAGAATAATTTCCTAAATTTAATAAATCCAATTTATTAGTAAATTCTATTTAGTCATATTGAAGAATTAACATTCCAAGGAAAGTGAACCAATTTAATCTAATTAAATTATTTTATATCCCAGAATTAATTTCAAATTAATTCCTTTGCTACCGGTGGATTGTGTGTGACTTTTTTAGGTTCACCCTCAGCTAGACTTGGCCGAATCTGCAATCATCCTATGATGGAAAAATCGTCCGTCACATGGGTGGATGTCTAGCAACGGTCCATGGCACTAGAGACTAGGTGAATATTATGGCGTGAACATTTAGGCTCTTTAATAGGTTTGTCCTTCCATCTTCCTTCTCATGGCTATAGTCTAGGTTGTGGACAATAGGTATCGATACCCATTCTTGACTACAACTTTTGCTCGTCCATCCCAAACATCATAGGGATCTCATCCCACCGTTCAGTTACTGTGGCCACAGATTTATTCGAGGATGAGTCTCAGAGTGTAAGTGAGACATCACTGTCAATCCTATTGATAGGAGACAGATTCTATATTAGGAACTACTGTTCACACTACACACTTTGACTACACTAGATAGGGCTTATGACAACCCAGTCTCTAGACTTGGTAGCCTCTTGCCAAATCTAAGGTACAGACACGGTGTGTATGCAACCACAGTAGTCCCTCAAGTCCAAGGATCAAACCCATACTATCGGAATCGAAAATTCGAATCATACCAACCAACCGACTCAAGGTTTTCCATATGACGATGCCCACGAGTCACCTCAGTCAGCCGACGCCAATCTGGCTGACCCACTAGCATTGCATGGACGACCTTCGTCACTTGTCGACGAAATGCGACTGCAATCGCTTAGTGATAGTCTCAAATGAACTCTCGATACCCTATCCCGAGGTCCCTTGACTTGGAGTATATCAGACCGATCCACAGAAACTGATTTCATGACCTGCCATCCTATGCGCAGTCCAGTTTCTTAGACTAAGCTTTCGATCTCTGGGTTTTGTTTGTGCATTGAACAGTTCGTAATATAAAGTAGTTACGTGAACACAAACAAAGAATAAAAGCCAAATATGAATATCACTCTTATTCATGAACTTTATTTAAGCACCAAATTGTCAGAAATTGGTTACATAAGCGTAACAGGATTGGCTTCACGGTCACCTATTCTAACAGTCTCCCACTTGACCTAAAGCCAACCACCCATATATCTTAACCCCATCCATTCAAGATGTTATGTATGAGCAATTTGCGGCATAGGCTTTATCAAAAGATCTGTTGTGTTGTCTGCTGAGCTAACTCGGTCCATCCGAATGTCACCTCTTCCTATCATTTCTCTCAGAAGGTGGTAGCGTCTAAGTATGTGCTGGGATCGGTGATGATATCTCGGTTCCTTTGCTTGCGATATAGCCCCATTGTTATCACACAAGATAACCACGGGCTCGTCAATGCTAGCCACCACACCCAACTCTTGGATGTAGCGTCTCATCCAACCACTTCCTTGGCAGCTTCCGAAGCTGCTATGTATTTAGCCTCAGTGGTGGAATCAGTTGGGGTTTCCTGCTTGGAACTCCTCCAAGTCACCACTCCACGATTAAGTCTGAACATATAGCCCGATTGAGACTTGGCATCAATGTTGTCCATCTGGAAGCTAATGTCGTTAAAGCCTTCCAGAATCAACTCTCTACCGCCATAGACTAAGAACATATCCTTAGTCCTTCTGAGGTACTTAAGGATACTTTTGACTGCATTCCAATGTGTCTCGCCTACATAGGACTGATATCTGTTGGTTATACTTAAAGCATAAGCGACGTCAGGCCTTGTGTAGTGGATGAAATACTGGATGCTGCCTACGGCAAAGGCATAGGGAATAGACTTCATACTTTCAAGCTCCTCAACAGTCTTGGGAGAATGCTTCTTGGATAACTTGATCCCATGCCTCATGGGAAGGAAACCTTATTTTGCGTTATCCATGTTAAATCTTTTCAGGATTTTCTCAATGTACGAGTTTGGGTTATTCCTAACATTCTTTTAGATCTGTCCCTTACAATCTGCATGCCTAGAATGTAGGAACTTTCACCCAAATCCATCATGGAAAATTGAGTGGACAACCATGCTTTTGTGTCACCTAACATTTTGATGTCATTCCCAATGAGCATAATGTCGTCCACATAAAGTACTAGGAACACTACAGAGCTCCCACTGACCTTCTTGTAAACACAAGGGTCATATTCGTTTTTGATGAAATCATGACCTTCTATGACTTCATCAAAGTGAATGTTCCAACTATGAGATGCTTGTTCGAGGCCGTAGATGGACTTTTGGAGACAATATATTTTCTGCTCTTCTCCAACGACTGTGAATCCTTCCAGCTGATCCATATAAATCTCTTCCTCAATGACATCATTAAGGAACGTCGTTTTCACATGCATCTACCATATGTCATAGTCATACCATTCAACTATGACAATCATTATCCGAATGGACTTAGCCATGGCTACTGGTGAGTAGGTGTCCTCAAAGTCGACCCTAGGTTGTTGAGTGTAGCCTTTTGCTACTAGCTTGGCCTTGAAGGTAGTTACTTCTCCATCAACGCTAAGTTTACGCTTATAGACCTATTTACACCAGACTGGTTTAACACCTTTGGGTGGGTCTACAAGTGTCCACACTTGATTTGTGCTCATGGAGTTCATTTCGGCTTTCATGGCCTCAAGCCATTTTCCCGAGTTGATGTCCAACATCGCGTCCCCGTATGTCTTAGGATCCTTATCCAATTGACTGAGCACACCTAAGAAGCCATACCTCATGGGAGGCGCGGCACTCTGGCTGACCTACGAAGGACCGGAATGTTAGTGGTAACTGAGGGCGCAGACACGATATGAGCTGGTGGTTCTGGTACCGTGGTTGGCTCCTCATGAGGTGGCTCGACACGCTGGGCCTGTAGTGGCTGTCCAACATGTTGTGCCTCACGAGGTTGCTCAACCAGTTGGGTAGTTAACCTAAAACCTCTTAGTGAGGTGTTCGGAGCTTCTAGTGTTGATGATGGATTTGTCTCACTTGATTCTTCAAGGAGCACTTCATCACGTTGGATATTCATTGAAAAATCATTTTCCAAGAACACTGCATTTCTCAAAACAAAGACCTTCTGTTCCGAGGGGACATAAAACTAATAACCCGCAGTTTCCTTTGGATATCCAACGAACCTGCACAAGCTAGATTCGATTCTAACTTGTCTCTCACTAACTTCTTGACGTATGCAGGCTTGCCGTGCCATATCTCATATGGTATTTGGGTCACGGCTCTGGATGGCGCTAAGTTCAATAACTTGGCCACCGTTTCCAGTGCGTAGCCCCGAAAAAACAAGGTCAGTTCGGTGAAACTCATCATGGATCAGACCATGTCTAACAGGGTTCGATTCCTCCTTTCAGAGACGTTGTTTAGCTGCGGTGTCCTGGGAGGTGTCTATTCAGAGATTATACCATTTTCTTTTAGATAATCGAGAAATTCTCCACTAAGGTACTCATCACTCGATCCGACAGTAGGATTTTAGTTTTGCACTCAATTTGGTTCTCAACTTCAAGTCTAAAGTCTTTAAATCTCATAAGAGTTTCAAACTTGTACCTCATAAGGTAAACATAACTATACCGTGAATGATTATCGGTGAAGGTTATGAAGTAAGAGAAACCACCTTTGGCATGTGTTCTTAGTGGTCCACACACGTCTGTATGGACCAAGTCCAATAAACCTGTGGCAAGCCTACTTTGTCCTACAAAGGGTCTTTTGGTCATTTTTCCTTTAAGGCAGGATTCACAGGTTGGTAGGTCATTCAAGTCCCCAAATTCTAGGTTTTTTGAATCTACCAACTTCTTCATCATTTTTTGAGAGATGTGACCTAGCCTTGCATGCCACAATTGTGCGTTCTCGTGTTTATCTATTTTGCATTTGTGTTGAGCATTCATAATAAAATTAGACTTTTGCAGAATGTAGAGACCGTTATTAAGCTAAGCCTATAATTATCTTTTATGATAACAAACGGGGCGATAGCGCTAGCAAAGGAACCGAGATCTCATCACGATCCGAGCATATTCTTAGACGCTACCATCTACTTAGAGAGATGGATAGCAGGAGTGACGTTCGGTTGGACCGAGTCAGCTCCGCAGAAAACATAGCAGATCCACTTGCTAAGCCCATGTCGCAAGTTTCCCATACTCACCATCTGAATAAGAGGTTTGAGGCCAATGGGTGATTGGCTTTAGGTCAAGTGGGAGATTGTTGGAATAGGTGACCAGAAAGCCAATAGGTTTGGCAATTTGTAACCTATCCGACAACTTGATGTGAATGTAATATTATTATGTGATGAATAAGATGAGTGTTCGTCACCAATGGTACCTTCTTTGTTGCGCTCATCTTACATTTGTTAAAATGGTGTTTAACTTATATCGCAACAAAGCCCACAGACCATGGATAACAACTCGTGCAGTTGGGCCACGCATTGGATGGTGGTCATGAAACCAACTGATAAAGAGTTGGGTCTGAAACGTTCCAAGTCGAGGACCTCGAGACAGGGCATCGAGAGTCCTATTGAGACTTGCGTCAAGAGTCGTGTTCATTAGATGAGTGCCGTGTTTCATCGACGACAGGCGTGGGACGCCTACACGATCTTGATGGGTTGGTCGACTGGGGTCGAGCCGACTGGACTGACTCGCGGGGATCATCATATGGAAGCCTTGGAGGCTTGGTCGGTATGATTGGTTTTCCCCGGTTCCGATAGTACGGGAGTAATCCTCAGACTTGAGGGATCATGGCAGTCGCGTGCACAGGACGGCCGTATCTTGGATCTGGCGAGAGGTAATCATTCTGTAAGATGATTATCATAAGCCTTGTCCAGTGCAGTCAGAATGTGTAGCGAGGACGGTGGATTCCAAGAAGAGGATCCGTCCCCTGTCAGTATATGACAGAGGTATCTCCTATGCACTCGGAGACACGTTCATGCTGTTTGAAGTTGTGGCCACAGTGGTTGGTCGAACAGGGAATGGTTCCCTGTGTCGACGCAATGAAGCATACGTGGTCTCGAGTATTAAGCATAGATGCCTAGTCAAGGATGGGAACCGACGCCCAATTCCATACCCTAGACTAAGGCCGGGAGACGATAGACGGAAGGATCGTACCCGTATGGAATCGGCGCCTAAATGTTCACGTCAATTCACCTAGTCTCTAGTGCCATGGACCGTTGCTAGACGGCCACCCATGGTAACGGGCCCTTGTGGGACACGGGCCCAAGTCTAGCTGAGGGTGAACCTAAAGGGTCACACACAAATCACCGAGGAGGTTGAGAGATCGACTTGGAGTCAATCTCGAAGGATAAAAATAAGTAATTGGATTACTTAAGGGAAAGTCCATTGGATGGACGGACCGATATTGTATCAGGCTTTCATTTAATCGGTAAATTGGATTTTCAATTAAATATGGAAAGTTGAGATGTTGAGACGTTGGATCTTTTAATTGGATTAAAAGATCAATGGGAATAATTTAAGTGGACATTAAATTGGATTTAATATTGGGTTCGTCGTAATTGGATTACGATAAAACCCGGTCCGTTAAATTATACCCGAGAGGAGAAATAATTCCTAATTTGGAATAGAAAGAAGTTGGACTTCTTCCCTTAATTAAACATAGCCGACATGCTCCTTTGGAGGAAGCAGAATCAGCCATGTTGCATGCTAGGTGGTATGTTGACTTGTCTCTTTTGGAAAGAGACAAATCAACTCCAATCAAGCTCTTCCCTTTTGGTATGATTTGATCATACCATAAATTTTGGTAGGCTTGATTGAAGAATTGATGGTGATTGATTGGAATGAATCTAGACATCCTTGGATGAACCTAGACACATTCCAATAATCACATTAATTATGTATATATATTAGAATATACAACACCAAGCATAAGTGATTCATTATTCATCTTTTTCTAGGAAAAAGAGAAGACAAAAATCCTCTCCTCTCTCTCAAAATTTCGTGCTCCCTCCCTCTCTTACACTTGTGTTCTTCACTTGATTTTGAATCAAGAAGAAGAACAAAGTAAGTTTAAGAGAACACTAATTCATAGTGTTCTTCTCTTAAACCGATTCCTTCCTAAACCCGTTCTTTTCTAGCAAGAAGAACGTGTGTTTCTTCCGGTGTGGTGTGGATCAACTTTGGAGAATCCATACGTTTGGATTTCGTGAGCATTCCGGAGAAGGAACAACGCTAGTAGCCGGGAGCATACGCTAAACAATCAAAGGTAACGGTTTATTACGCTTTGATTGATTTCATTTGTATATCTATGCCCTATGTGTTTAAATATATGTTTTAATATTTACACATCCTACATCGAACGCCCGGTTGAGCACCCAAGGGTACACCCCTTGGGATTCGCGTATTTTGAATTTGACTTAAAATTACGCACTTTCTCGCCTTTCTCGCTTCCGCTCGCGCTCCCGGGCGGATCCGCTTGTCCTTCAAGTGGTATCAGAGTCCGGTTCGATGTAAGGGGCATAGATCTATGTGTTTGGCATGATCTACTTGCTTTTAAATGGCTTTATTGGCATGTTAGATTACATAAATATATGAATAATATGATGATTCAATTGTATGGATTTAATGGACTTTTGGCATGCTTAATTTTGTTAGATTGGACCTAAAATTGCATGCTTATTTTCAGAATAATATTAATTTTATTGTGCTGAAACAGTTTTGAAAAACAAAAAAAAAAAAAAATTTGGTCGGGCCGGCAGTGGCCGCGCGCAGGCGGGCGCCTGCGCGCGTGCCATGCGCGCGGACGCTGCGCACAGGCGCGCGCGCAAGGGCGCGCGCACGCGCTGCCCTGAGCGCGCGGGCGGCCGGCCAGCACAACGGCTGGGCCGTTTTGTGCCGTTTTTCGACTTTTTCCGGAAAATTCGATTTTCTGTATTTTCTGCACAATATTCTGAAAATATGTTAATTTTGCATTTTTGATTTTGGAATAATTGGATTATTCCTTGGATTAAATTTGCTTAATTAATTTGTGATTAATACATGCATTGGATGCATTGTTTAAAATGTCCATTAAATTTAAAATTTGAATTTTGCATATTATTTGTATATTTATGCTTTTGTGATGTTGGACATCACTTGGGTATTTGGAATATCCATTGGTTATTTATGCATGATTATTTGGAATAATTATGTTATGTGAGTTGATGGAATCAACATGGGATGATCACAAAGCCCCAGACCTTGTGTATGGATGAATGAATGTTTATTTATTTTCTATTGGGTGGGGCCTGCGTGCCTCTTGTTTTTTGGGACTATCATCTCCCGTATTTTTAGCCTCATGATGTAAAGGCTTGTTTTCTTTATTACCGATGTATTACTTTCAGTTGTAATGAGAGTAGATAGGATTGGCGAGGTTTCAATTTTAACAAGCAATTGGAGTCGGAGACCCCAAGGAGGAGCATCAAGGCATGAAACAAGAAGCACTTCAAGGCCCATTGGAATGACAATGGATTTATTATTATTGTAATAATTTAGGACCACCCTAGACAGACCATAGACTCACTGCGGGCTCAGTGGGTCGCATAGGTTGGGCTTGTGATCATCCTAACAGGGGTATGCTATGTTTTATGCATGCGGCGTTTTTTATTTATCGCTTTAAATATTGGATATTTATGCATGCTAAAACACAATAATGTGATGAGGTCTCGATCACACACAAACTCTCATTTGGTTGGACCAAATTAAATATTAGGCCCAGAACGGACTTGGATCAAAATGGTATTTTGGTCTGTCCGAGCCTTCCATCCACAGCAATGTGGTGAGGAAGCTACCACTACCCAAGTGTGGTCTCACGAGTCGTGGCACACTTGGACTAGGGGAAAGTTGCACTATTGTTGTGAACAAAAAGACTGCGCTCGCTGTTTCCCTGTCTCACGAGTCGTGGGGGGCGACAGTTTGAGGCATGATTTGGTTGATGGGTCGGGCCCAACACTGAGTAACATGGTTCGCTTGGAGTCCTCTGGACCATGTGAATAGGTGAGGCAAAATATCTTGGGAATCTCATTGGATGAGAATGATATTGGATATCTCCCACAAGGTCTTCTTCATGTGAATCGTAAAAGCGGGGCATGGAGATTACGCTTGTGGATCCCAAGCCCACTAGGAAATGATTTCCCGAAACTCCGCTTGAGAGTGGCGGATTTTCGTATAAATAGTGGGAGGGTTAAAGACTAAAAGACCAAGTCTTCAACTTGAACAATAATATTACCATCATCTGCTAATTTCTGCTTTACATTTTCATTAATGTAGATATGTCTAAGAACCCGTTAACCATGATTCTTGAGACTAACAAATTCAACGGAATGAACTACTCGGACTGGCTGAGAAACCTGAGGATTGTCCTCGATTTCGAGAACCAAGGCTACGTCTTGGGCGAGCCGCCACCGAGCGACTTACCGGAGGGGCCCATGCCTGAAGAACGTTTGACGTTCGAGAAATGGCATGAGGACAACCGGAAAGTACGCAGTATCATACTGGCTTCGATGTCTAACGACATCCAGAAGCAGTATGAGAGGCTGGACAACGTCTCCGTCATAATGCTCCGCATGAACGAGGTTTATGTGGTTCCGAATAGGCATATTAGATATGCCGCCACAAAAGCATTCTTTGGCACCAAGCTCGCTGAAGGAGCGTCTGTACAGAGTCATGGGGTCAAGATGCTCTCCCTAGTGGAGAAACTCGAGGACCTTAAAGCTGGGCTTAACAATGACACATACATTGACGTGATCCTCCAGTCGCTTCCTCCATCCTATGACCCGTTTGTTGTAAACTACAACATGAACGGACTTGAGAAGTCTATTCATGAGTTGATCAACATGCTGGTCCAATACGAGGCAACGACCCACAAGTCGGCGCCGGCGGTATTGATAGGAGAGGCTTCGACCTCCAAGGCGAATGGCAAGAGGGCCGGACGCTGGAAGAGGAAGAAGGGCAAAGGGAAGACGGTTGCGGCCCCTGCTCGCGCTCCGGGCGTCCCTGTTGCTCCGGTTGGACCGAGCAAAGGGAAAGGGAAGGTCCGTGGTTCTCAGCGGTCCAAGGCAAATGATGTCTGCATGCATTGCCAAGGGAAAGGGCATTGGAAGAGGGAGTGCCCACAACTCCTCTCCAACCCAGGTGTGTTTGTGGTTGAAGTTAATATGATTACTAATTCTGCTTCATGGGTATTGGATACCGGGTGTGGTGCTCACATCTGCAATGATTTGCAGGCACTGCAAAGAAGCAGAAGGCTAACCAAGGATGAGATGATCCTGAGGCTAGGCGATGGCAAGGCCGTTGCTGCGGAGGCCATAGGATCACTAGAGTTAGCCATTAGTAGTCATGTTAGGATTGTACTGAACGACTGTTTCTATGTACCTAGCATGATCAAAAACATTGTTTCCATCCCGGTCCTTGATAAGGAGGGATATGAATTTACCATCAATAAAACGGTTTTTTTCATTATCAAAGATGGTATTTCTCATCTGCTTGGTACATTGGTCAACGGTCTGTACATACTTCAACAGTCTAATTGGATTATGACTGCAGAACACAAACAAAAACGTGATGATCATAATAACGCACAGATATGGCATGCGAGGTTAGGTCATATCTCTAAAGATAGGATAAGAAAGTTGGTGGACTCAAAGAGTCTAGAAATAGACGATTTGGACAACCTACCGACCTGCGAATCCTGTCTAAAGGGAAAGATGACCAAGAAACCCTTTGTTTGACAAAGTACGCTAGCCAGTGGTCTATTGGATTTGATCCATACAGATGTCTGTGGTCCACTAAATACTCAGGCTAGAGGTGGGTACTCGTACTTCATAACCTTTACCGATGATCACTCACGGTATGGTTATGTTTACCTGATGAGGTACAAGTCTGAAGCCTTTGGAAGGTTTAAGGAATACAGACTTGAAGTAGAGAACCAAACCGGTCGAAAGATCAAAGCCCTTCGGTCGGACCGAGGTGGAGAGTATTTGAGTGGTGAGTTTACTGATTATCTAAAAGAGAATGGGATTCTCTCTCAGTGGACCCCTCCTGGAACACCAGAGCTTAATGGTGTGTCTGAAAGGAGGAATCGGACCTTGTTGGACATGGTCCGATCCATGATGAGTTTTACCGAACTACCCCTTTCCTTCTGGGGATACGCTCTTGAGACGGCGGCCAAAGTTTTGAACTTGGCACCATCTAAAAGGGTATCCCAGACGCCATATGAGATATGGCATGGCAAGCCTGCCTCCTACAAATACTTGAAAGTGTGGGGTTGCCCCGCATATGTCAAGAGATTAGTGGGAGATAAACTGGACTCGAGGTCTAGTTTATGCAGGTTTATCGGCTATCCGAAAGAAACTGCGGGGTATTATTTCTATGATCCCTCCGAGCAAAAGGATTTTGTCTCGCGAAACGCAGTGTTCTTGGAAAAAGGTTTTCCATCGGATAGTCGACGCGATGAGGTACTCCTTGAGGAATCAAGTGAGGTACCCCATGAGGCGGCAGTGACATCTGAGCCAGTGGTTCCCACTGATATTGTTCCAGTCCTCCGTAGGTCGGCCAGAGTATCCCATGCACCTGATAGGTATGGATTTCTGGGCCTGACCGGTCAGTTGGATAATGATCCGAAGACGTACGGAGAAGCGATGTCGGACATCGATTCGGACAAGTGGCTTGAGGCCATGAAATCCGAGATGGACTCGATGGGTACAAACAAGGTTTGGACCCTAGCAGATCCACCAAAAGGGGTTAAACCTGAAGCTGGAACATACGTTTTGATGAAGTCATACGGGGATATGATTTCATCAAGAACGAGTCCGATCCTTGTGTATACAAGAAGATCAGTGGGAGCTCAGTTGCGTTTCTGGTGCTTTACGTGGATGACATCTTGCTTATTGGGAATGATGCTAAGATGTTGGGTACCACTAAAGCTTGGCTGTCAATGCAATTCTCCATGAAGGATATGGGCGAGGCATCCTACATCCTTGGCATCAAGATCTACAGGGATAGATCTAGAAGGATGTTAGGAATGGCCCAGTCCTCGTACATTGAAAAAGTCTTGAAGAGATTCAAGATGGAGAACTCAAAACGAGGATTCCTTCCTATGAGGCATGGAATTAAGTTATCCAAGAAGCAGTCTCCTAAGACTGATGAGGAGCTTAAAAGGATGTTGGACATTCCCTATGCTTCAGCCGTAGGCAGCATACAGTATGTTGTTCAGTGCACTAGACCTGATGTGGCTTTCGCTTTGAGAGTAACTAGCCGATATCACTGGAGTGCAGTCAAGACTATCCTAAAGTACCTGAAAAGGACTAAGGACATGTTCTTGATCTACGGCGGTGGAGAGTTGATACGGGAAGGCTAATAGCGACACTAGCTTCCAGTCGGATGACGAAGATGCCAAGTCTCAATTTGGTTTTGTATTTACACTAAATGGTGGCGTGGTTACTTGAAAGGGTTCCAAGCAGGCTACCACGGCGGACTCCACCATAGAGTTTTGAATACATAGCGGCTTTGGAAGCTGCTAAGGAGTGGTTTGGTTGATGAGCTACATCCAAGGGTTGGATGTAGTACCTAGCATTGCTAAGCCTATAATTATCTTTTATGATAACAAACGGGGCGATAGCGCTAGCAAAGAAACCGAGGTCTCATCACGATCCGAGCATATTCTTAGACGCTACCATCTACTTAGAGAGATGGATAGCAGGAGTGACGTTCGGTTGGACCGAGTCAGCTCCGCAGAAAACATAGCAGATCCACTTGCTAAGCCCATGTCGCAAGTTTCCCATACTCACCATCTGAATAAGAGGTTTGAGGCCAATGGGTGATTGGCTTTAGGTCAAGTGGGAGATTGTTGGAATAGGTGACCAGAAAGCCAATAGGTTTGGCAATTTGTAACCTATCCGACAACTTGATGTGAATGTAATATTATTATGTGATGAATAAGATGAGTGTTCGTCACCAATGGTACCTTCTTTGTTGCGCTCATCTTACATTTGTTAAAATGGTGTTTAACTTATATCGCAACAAAGCCCACAGACCATGGATAACAACTCGTGCAGTTGGGCCACGCATTGGATGGTGGTCATGAAACCAATTGATTAAGAGTTGGGTCTGAAACGTTCCAAGTCGAGGACCTCGAGACAGGGCATCGAGAGTCCTATTGAGACTTGCGTCAAGAGTCGTGTTCATTAGATGAGTGCCGTGTTTCATCGGCGACAGGCGTGGGACGCCTACACGATCTTGATGGGTTGGTCGACTGGGGTCGAGCCGACTGGACTGACTCGCGGGGATCATCATATGGAAGCCTTGGAGGCTTGGTCGGTATGATTGGTTTTCCCCGGTTCCGATAGTACGGGAGTAATCCTCAGACTTGAGGGATCATGGCAGTCGCGTGCACAGGACGGCTGTATCTTGGATCTGGCGAGAGGTAATCATTCTGTAAGATGATTATCATAAGCCTTGTCCACTGCAGTCAGAATGTGTAGCGAGGTCTGTGGATTCCAAGAAGAGGATCCGTCCCCTGTCAGTATGTGACAGAGGTATCTCCTATGCACTCGGAGACACGTTCATGCTGTTTGAAGCTGTGGCCACAGTGGTTGGTCGAACAGGGAATGGTTCGCTGTGTCGACGTAATGAAGCATACGTGGTCTCGAGTATTAAGCATAGATGCCTAGTCAAGGATGGGAACCGACGCCCAATTCCATACCCTAGACTTAGGCCGGGAGACGGTAGACGGAAGGATCGTACCCGTATGGAATCGGCGCCTAAATGTTCACGCCAATTCACCTAGTCTCTAGTGCCATGGACTGTTGCTAGACGGCCACCCATGGTAACGGGCCCTTGTGGGACACGGGCCCAAGTCTAGCTGAGGGTGAACCTAAAGGGTCACACACAAATCACCGAGGAGGTTGAGAGATCGACTTGGAGTCAATCTCGAAGGATAAAAATAAGTAATTGGATTACTTAAGGGAAAGTCCATTGGATGGACGGACCGATATTGTATCAGGCTTTCATTTAATCGGTAAATTGGATTTTCGATTAAATATGGAAAGTTGAGATGTTGAGACGTTGGATCTTTTAATTGGATTAAAAGATCAATGGGAATAATTTAAGTGGATATTAAATTGGATTTAATATTGGGTTGTCGTAATTGGATTACGATAAAACCCGGTCCGTTAAATTATACCCGAGAGGAGAAATAATTCCTAATTTGGAATAGGAAGAAGTTGGACTTCTTCCCTTAATTAAACATAGCAGACATGCTCCCTTGGAGGAAGCAGAATCAGCCATGTTGCATGCTAGGTGGTATGTTGACTTGTCTCTTTTGGAAAGAGACAAATCAACTCCAATCAAGCTCTTCCCTTTTGGTATGATTTGATCATACCATAAATTTTGGTAGGCTTGATTGAAGAATTGATGGTGATTGATTGGAATGAATCTAGACATCCTTGGATGAACCTAGACACATTCCAATAATCACATTAATTATGTATATTATATTAGAATATACAACACCAAGCATAAGTGATTCATTATTCATCTTTTTCTAGGAAAAAGAGAAGACAAAAAATCCTCTCCTCTCTCTCAAAAATTTCGTGCTCCCTCCCTCTCTTACACTTGTGTTCTTCACTTGATTTTGAATCAAGAAGAAGAACAAAGTAAGTTTAAGAGAAACACTAATTCATAGTGTTCTTCTCTTAAACCGATTCCTTCCTAAACCCGTTCTTTTCTAGCAAGAAGAACGTGTGTTTCTTCCGGTGTGGTGTGGATCAACTTTGGAGAATCCATACGTTTGGATTTCGTGAGCATTCCGGAGAAGGAACAACGCTAGTAGCCGGGAGCATACGCTAAACAATCAAAGGTAACGGTTTATTACGCTTTGATTGATTTCATTTGTATATCTATGCCCTATGTGTTTAAATATATGTTTTAATATTTACACATCCTACATCAAACGCCCGGTTGAGCACCCAAGGGTACACCCCTTGGGATTCGCGTATTTTGAATTTGACTTAAAATTACGCATTTTCTCGCCTTTCTCGCTTCCGCTCGCGCTCCCGGGCGGATCCGCTTGTCCTTCAATGGATTCTTAGACATGGTTTAAATCTACATTTAAATATAAAACATACAATCAGCAGAATGAAAGTGGTGTTAAATAGATATTAAAGACTTGAACTTCAATCATTTAATGCTCCCACTATTTATACGAAAACACGCCACTCTCAAATGTTGTTTTTGGGAAACCTTTTCCTAGTAGGCTTGGGATCCACAACGAAAATTTTCATACCCCACTTTTACGATTCGCATGGAAAAGAACTTTGTGGGAGGTATTCCATACCGTTCTCGTCCAACGAGATTTCCAAGATATTTTGCCTCACCCTTTTACGTGATCCCGAGGACTCCAAGTGAATCACGTTTTTCAGGCGTTAGACCGAACCCAATCAACCGAATCATAGCACACACTGCCACCCCCACGACTCGTGAGATAGGTAACAGGAGTGTATTCACTTCGTTCACAACAAACGTACAACTTATTTTCAGAACAAGAGACGTGCCACGACTCGTGAGACTACGCAATTGACTGAAACCAGCTTCCTCACCTTGTCATGGATGGAAGGCTTGGATGAACAACTAAGGTTCTCCATTTATTAAAGGTCTAATATATAGCATGGTCCAACCAAGTGAGAGTTTAAAGACGAGAGCTCATCACACGACATACATATAACTATGCATAATATATACTTGCATGCCATAGCAATAATGATAAATAAACCATTCATCCATCAGATATGACACATGCAAAAATTAAAGCTTAGCACGCCCATGTCGGATGATCACAAGCCCAAATCCTAAGCAACCCATTGAGCCCACAGTGGATCTATGGTCAATCTAGGGTTGGTCCTACACTATTACATCAAATAATAGTAACCCATCAACACACTGATGGGCCTTACTTCTTTTGTCATCAGGGCCTTCATGGATCTCCTTGGAATCCTCCATCTGGGCCATCCTTCATCTCCTTCATTTAACTAAAAATAAAAACCTCACAACTAAACTACTCTAATTACAACTTAAAAATAGAAACCCGAAGAACACCTGGGGGGAGTACATTTGGACGAAGATAGAAAGCCTTATTATTCCAAGGTAACAAAAAACGAGGGAGGAAAACAATAAACAAGGCACACAGGCCCAATATAAAATAACCATGCATGCGGTTTAGGGCTTTGTGATCATCCATTCTCATCAACGCAAAAAGCATTTCACATAAACAAGTAAACATGCCATTCACATAAATCCATGATAACCAATATCACAAAACACATAATAATAATGCATAATTACTACACCAAGAATTTTGACCGTTGGTGCAACCATTGCAATTTTCATGCTAGGAAATTTCTTTCCTCATTATTTAAACAATATTAATTTTTAGGTGGTTCCAAACCAAACCCAAAGTAAAATATTTTAAATAATGTCTTTCAAGAAAAAAGTTGCAGAAACAACCCAGAAAGTATAATTCTGGAAAACGATCACGAAAACAGAAAACGGGCAACAGCACGGTGCAGCTGGCAGCAGCCCGTTGCAGGCGCGCGCTGGCCGAGCCAGGCTGCCGCCTACCGCGCGCTGGGCGCACGCGCGCAGCCCCCCTGTGTGCGTGCATGCGTGCGCGCCTGCCGTACTGCCTGTGCATGCAGGCTGGCTGGATCAACCGCCTGCGCGCGCAGGCTGCGCCAGCAAGCTGGCCGTGCACAGGCTCCCTGCTTGCGCTTGCTGCCTTGCTGCGCATCCGCGTGCGCGGCCAACTGATCGCGCTCACGTGCGCTGGGCGCGCAAGCACCCTTTCCTGCATGCATGGCTGATCAGGCCGCACGTCCGCCTGCCGTGCGCACTAGACGTGCTAGCCGGGCGCTTGTGCGTGCCAGGCAGTGCGCACTGCGCACGTGGTCGACCGACTGCTCCCACTGATCCCATTTTCTCTTTTCAATGTATTTCTGCCCCGTTTTTCCTTCAAGAAAATCAAGAAAATATTTCAGAAAAGAAGAAATCCAAGATCCAAAATTAATGTGCAAAAATTAAAAGCATTAAATCGGCATGCCATAAAACGTAAATTAAAAGCCACGTAAAACATGCTTTACACGTTTAGCACATAAAAACCCTAGGCCAAATACACCGAACTAAGCTCTGATAACCAATAAAGCGTGAGTCGATCGTCCTAGGAGGGAGCGCAAATGCGGAACCTAAGCGCGATAAATTAAAAACATGAAATTAAAAGATGCTATAAACGGAAAGTAAATACACGTTCAAGGGGTGTACCCTTGAACCTCCGAGTGTTAGGTTTATCTCATGATCAAAATAAAACATGCTAAATCATGGTGTCCATAGGGTTGCAACAAAAAGTAACGAAAAAAACCCTACCTGTTGTCATTTTCTTCAAACTGCTAACGTTCGTTGTTCCACGTTTTGCCACTAAGATTCCAAACCAGGAACCATCTAAATTGTCCATCCAATCCACCGGAATCTTGATCCCCCGATGCTAGACAAGAAATCAAGAGGAATTTATATAGAAGGACAAATCGACCTAGCATTATGATTTAACGTGATCGATTTGCCTATAGTTCTCTTGTATCAAAGAGAATGAACTGGAACAATTTCTTGAAGAGGAGAGGAGAGGAGAGGGGAGGCGGACGAGAGAGAGAGGGAGAGAGAGAGAGGCCGAGTGTGTGTGTGTGTATGTGTGTGCTAGAGTTTCATCATCTAGTGTGTGTGTGTTTCCATGAGGATTTATAGAAGTGGACTTCTTTTAGTCCTCTTCAAACTCTCATAGAGAAGCATAGGTTGACTAGGATTTTGACCTAGTGACATCCTAGTCAACTTAAGTTAAAGACCAAGTCAAACTTAATCTAGGCCATTGATCTCTCCATTCAAATCTTGTCCGTCCATCTCTTAGATGGATTTCATGGAATATTTTACATCTAATTTAAAATAATCCTTAAGGCTTTTAAATAATTAAATAATTACTTTGAGCCTAATTTCCTTAATTTAATAAATCCAATTTATTAGTTAATTCTACTTAATCCAATTAAAGAATTAACACTCCAAGAAAAGTAAGCAAATATAATCTAATTAAAACCTCTCGGAATTAATTCCAAATTAATTGCTCCCATAACGGTGGATTGTGTGTGACTCTTTAGGTTCACCCTCAGTTAGACTTGGTCGAATCTCCACTCATCCTATGATGGAAAAATCGTTATGTCACCATGAGTGGCCGTCTAGCAACGGTCCATGACACTAGAGAATTAGGTGAATATTATGGCGTGGACATTTAGGCTCTTTAGTACACTTGTCCTTCCATCTTCCATCTCACGGCTATAATCTTGGGTGTGGACAATAGGCGTTGGTACCCATTCTTGACTACAGCTTTGGCTCGTCCATCCCCAAACGTCATAGGGATCTCATCCCACTGTTCAGTTACTGTGGCCATAGATTTATCAGAGGGCGAGTCTCAGAGTGTAAGTGAGACATCAGTGTCAATCCTATTGACAGAGGACAAATTCTATATTAGGACCTACCATCCACACTACACACTTAGACTGGACTAGATAGGGCTTATGACAACCCAATCTCTAGACTATGTAGCCTCTTGGAAAATATAAGATACAGGGACGATGTGTATGTGACCACAGTAGTTCTCAAGTCCGAGGGCAAAACCCGTACTATCGGAACCGAGAATTCGAGTCATACGACCAACCCACTCAAAGTTTTCCATATGACGATTTCCATGAGTCACCTCAGTCAGCCGACACCAAGCTGGCTAAACCCACTAGCATTGCATGGACGACCTTCGTCACTTGTCGATGGAACGCGACTGCAGTCGCTTAGTGCAAGTCTCAAATGGACTCTCGATACCTTATCTCAAGGTCCCTCGACTTGGAGTATATTGGACTGATCCACAGAAATTGATTTCATGACTTGCCATCCTATGCGCAGTTCAGTTTCTTGGATTAAGCTTTAAGTCTATAGGTTTTGTTTGTGCATTGAATAATTCGTAATATAAAGCAGTTAAGTGAACACAAACAAAGAATAAACGCCAAATATGAATATCACTCTTATTCATGAACTTTATTTGAACACCAATTGTCAGAAATAGGTTACATAAGCCTAACACGATTGGCTTCACGGTCACCTATTCTAACACTTGTCGAAAAAATTGGTCGCCAAGTCAAAAAGCGATTGGCACGAGGGAATGGGAGAAGCTTTATGGGCTTATAGAACCACTTACCGCACACCTACTCAAGCAACCCCTTATGCTTTGGTTATGGCATGGAAGCTGTCGTCCCTCTTGAGCAACAAATCTCATCATTGAGAATAGCTATTCAAGAAGGGCTAACTCAAGAAGAAAATGCACGCTTGCGACTTGAGGAGTTGGAAGCTCTGGGTGAAAAGAGGTTAGAAGCACAACAAAGACTCGAGTGTTATCAAGCTCGTCTCTCAAGAGCATTTAATAAGGAAGTACGGTCTCGCACTTTTCAAGTTGGCAATTTGGTGCTTGCTGTGAGAAGACCCATCATTATCACTCACTGTACAGGAAACAAGTTCATATCGAAATGGGATGGTCCTTATGTCATCAAGGAAGTCTACACAAACGACACTTACAAGTTGGTCGCTGAAGATGGCTTGAGAATTGGTCCAATCAATGGAAAGTTCTGGAAAAGATACTACGCATAAGAAAAGTAAATAAGAAAATGCTCCATGACGCACGAGCCTAAACTGCATGTTACTCCTGGCCCGCATGAGTATAAACTGCGTACGGCACCCCCTTTAAAAGAAAGAAAACGAAAGAAAATTCAAGTTTCTTTGAACAACGTCATGACTTGATCCCTTCATGGGGTATGTAGGCAACTTAGATTTTTTCTAAGTTCAGTCATAAATTTGTAATGAATTATGTTTTCCACGTTGGACAATTAAATCGTTGCAAAGTTGGAGTTACATTATTTCATATGGGATAGTTGATTTGTTGCGTATCCATTCTATCTTATGAACTTCAAAGTAAATATGCACAAAGATTGCAAGATAGAAAAAGAACTTCTATTATCTAATCTCAAAAGGAAACACCGAAGTTCATGACTTAGAACAAAAGAAGAAATAAAGGAACTCAACAAAGGATAAGGTCCTAAACAAATCTCAAGCAAAGGACTCAAACTCTTCAACTTTTCCTTGAGGACTTCCAAAGTTTGTTTTGAAGACTCCAAGTTCTCAACTACTTCATCACTGAGTGGGGTAGTATTCTCAAGTGTTGTAATTTCCTCTTCGATCCCACAAACTTCGGCTTGAGCACTATGTACAAGTTGTTTTTTGGCCCCTTCAGAGTGGCACACATGTTTTGGTCGTTGCTCCTTCAAGGCCACAATCTTCTTTTCGATGCGCTCTAACTCGTCTACATTGAATTGGATCCTAGAAGCCTCTTCGCTCTCTCTAACTTGGGCATCTTGGAGGCGATCATTGGCCACCTTTAACTGTCGCTCAAGAAGACTTGTGGACAACCTTTCGGAAGACGATGACCTTGCTTCATCATAAGAAATCGCCTTGGCAAAAGAACACGTTCAATGACTCTTCTACTTTGGAAATGTCAAACTTCTGAAAGCTCTTCATGGATTCAAGGACGAAGTAAACGTCTTCTTTTATTGATGAGATAAAGTCAATTGGGGGTCTTCGATATTTTCGCGAGAAGATTCACTCCATAAAGTGTTTTAAAGAAACTCCTTTTGATGATTAAGGACAAATCTCTCTCCTTCAAATACGGACACTGCAGCATGACAAGGAGTTTGTTTTTGCCTTAAGTCCCATTCAAGTGGAGGAGGCCCCAAAACCGATCCTTGGCTATCTTCAGAAGTTTCATCATCTTCGGTTGCTAGGACTTCGTCCTCTAACTACAATTATGCATCAACTTAAGTTAGAAACAAAAGAAGATGTTATCACTCAAAGTGAGAAAAGAAGCAGAGTTGAAAAAAAAAAAAAAACCCTGGGCAAAATTCAACAGTGATGGTGCACGACTTGAGGCATCATCATCATCAACATCAATGTTTTGTTGGCTTCGGAAGGATGAAAATCCTTTTTTCAGCCTCTTTTTAATGACGGTCGGGCTTGCTACTCCCACTTTCCTCCAAGGGACAAGAAGTACTTTTCCTCTTACTCGCCTCAAGAGGTGAATCTTGACCCTTGCCACGTTCTTTGTCTTGGAGAGGAACCTTACTCGAGTTTAAAGCAAGCAATCTCGCCATATTTTCCTCAAGGAAGCCACCATGAGCTTCGATCCATCATTTGTTGTACGCCTCGGAAGAGAATTTCTTTGCATTTGAGAGCAAAGAAGGAAATCACACCTTCTCCATGGTCTTGGATGACATACATAAACGCCAATAGTGAATTCCATCTTCCAAGGAAGCCTTGCGAACGTCTAGCAAAAGAATTCCCGGCACTTCTTGAAAGAAATTTAAATTGGTGACCGAATCGATGGGGGCTATAAGGCTCAACGACAAAGTGATCCCCTTACCGCAAAGGAAGATAATTCAAATGAATAGCCATGAAATAAGTTACTTCAACTTCTTTCGCGCGCCATCATCAAAAAATGAGAAGTCTTTGTCCTTCATGATCAGGTTGCAAAGTCCAAGCGACAAAGACACCTTTGTGAAGTTGTTTTTCTCGCCTCTTGTGGGTCATAATATTTCGCACCACCTTGACCTGAGAAGAACGTCGTTTTTGGGCCCACGTACACCCTGCAAAACTTGGGCAGTGAGTCTTGAAATAGTGTGCTATCCAACTATAAACGAAATGAATCGAAAATGGGGAATACACACGAGTCGGTCTTGGAGAGTTGGAGATCTTGTTCAGACCTTTGTAGATACTCGCCAAGACAGGAACGAGACAACACTTTCGACCGGTCTACCATGATACTTGCCACTTCGAAAGTTCTTAGACGTATTGAACAATGTCATCCATGGGAAGAACAAAAGTGCAGAGCCAACACGCCAAGTACGCCGCAAGAACGTCTCTTCTTTTAAGTTTCTTCAATGCCAAGTTTAAAAAATATCGCTTCATCTGCGGTGGACAACTTGCCATGTACTCCAAATTTCCCGGGAAGGATTATGAGTTGACTTGGAACGAACCGCCTTTTTCTCTTTATGCAGAGGAGGCTTGCAATACTTCGTGGTCTTTTTAAACCAAAACTTGATCTACTTGTGGTAGAGACTTGAGAAAGCTGACCTCTGCTACTACTTCCTTGAAGCAAAATTATAGGCATGGAGCAAGAATCTGCAAGAGCGAGGCACAGATCATTGTCCTGTTTCGTCAACACAATCGAGCTCCTCGGCACTTGAACAACTTTGTCATAGAGGAGTCCGGTCATAAGTCACACAGTGAGATCAACAACTCTCCAAAGGACGTAAAAAGAGTGTTGGTTGAAGGGCACCACGCCTCGCAAAATGCTTTGATAACATCAGAGTTGCGATCATAAGTGAACAACGAGGCGTACACTGAGTCGTAACTTGAGTAGTAATCAGTTTGTTCTCGCATCGATGTCTTCAGTCCACTCGAGACCATTGCTCCGTGTAGAGTGGATTTTTTCAACCTTGGCCATTGTTTCGCGTACCGACGGATAAGAGTGGCGTGAGTCATCAAGGTTGTGCCCTTATCCTCGGATTGCTTCTCATCATCAAGAATAACCAAATGTTGCACTCTGGAAAAAGATGAAATATCCTTAAAATGAACCATCTTGGAACCTATCAAAAACCAAGGAAAAGATGAGTTAACAGAAAACGAAAGAAAAGGAAAAGAAACACATTATTATTCATAAAAAAAAAACAAAAAATCATGATTCAAATTATTGCCTTTGAGGAGCTGACTTGTTTATTACACGTGCTCGAACTAGTTTCAGCTGATGAAGCTTTGGAGTTTGAAGTCTTCAAGGGAAAATACAAAACAAAGAAAAAAAATGTCAGTGCCATCAGCAAGGAAGGAGTGAAAAGAAAAGAGAAAGTTAGGCACTAATGCTTCCTTTTAATCAACCAAATAAACAAGCATCGTGGAAAAACTAGAAGGGAAGCATTCAGCCTAATTTTGGCCGAAAAGATAGAAAGCAAGAATCACATGCGAAAAAAAAAACTCCCTATGAAATTCATGAACGCTGCTGCCAAACGAGTGAGTCGTACAGTGTTTAATCCCACCAAAAATGCAAATGAGGAAGAACTTTATGATTACTTTGCTCATCAATAGAGATGAAAACAGAGGTGAGGACGGCAGACTGGAAGTTTCTGTCGGTGTCTCAATATGATGAAGTTGGTGCTTATGAGGAAGATGGGGCATTGCAGACTTGTTTTTTTTATAGCAGCGAAGTAGGATGGTTTAGGAAAATTCTCCAAATATTCTTTTTTTGTAGGAAACTTTCAAGGACTATAAAAATCGACCATCTGTTGCCAAAGAACTACAATCGGACGAAAGGAATTTCCTAAAAATCAATTACATTCCTCTACTCAAAAGATCACGATGAACTATGGCAATTTACCACCGAGAGGTAATTCAGAAAAAGGAATTTTCCTTTTGAAGATGTAATTTGCAGCAATCGAAGATAAGAGAAATGAAGAAAAGGGAAGATGAAATATTCTTTTTATTGCAAAAGGTCCTACTGCAAATTTCTTCATCTATACACAACAATCGACTCCAAAAATCAAACGAAAATCTCCTGCGCTTCTCAAATCCAAAGTTATTTGCTGAAATTCTTGCCTAAAATCAGCGCCGCATATTTTTTGAAAGGAAAAGAGAATTTTTGTTTTCTTCCTTCTAATGGTCATAAGAAACAAGAAGAAAAGGAAAGTTCCCATATTCTTGGCCTGGCACGGACGTGGCGTAGAGATGTCAAGGAGAAGGAAATTCTGTCATTGCCAAGGAAGTAACAACCGAGAATGGATTTTGGAAGGAAAACAAGTAGGAAACAAGAATGAAGAAAAAATAAAAAGAGAAAGAAAGTCGGAAAAGGGAATTAGTGAAGAAAAAGGAAAGAAAGAAAATGGAAAGAAGAAGGAAAAGGAAACAAAATTAGCAAAAGAAGAAGGAAAAAAGGAAGAGAAGAAGCAAAAAACGAAAGAAAATAAGGAAAGAGAAAAGAGAAGGAAAAGAAAGAGAAAAGGAAGAAAGGAAAAAAAATGAGTCTTCAGCTTTTGGGGAAGAAGGAAATAAGGTTTGATCAGTTGCGGCTGGTGCAATGCACCATTGCACCATCAAAGTGGGCTCAAGCTAATCAATGGGCTGCTGGTTTGCAAAATAAATTTGATGTCGGGCTCTCTCCAGATGGGCCGTTCGGCCTGCAAAGAAAATAGAGAGGAAAATGAAGGCTTGGGCCACAAAAAGAAAGAAAGAAATTAAAAGCTACCCACAATTTTCTTTTGAAGTCTTTAATTGCAAAAAGGACACTTTTCATGTGCCAAAGCCCAAATAGCAAATAGAAGCAAAAAAAAAATATCAAGAGGAATTTCGTGACTTATTCACTCCAAGACACACTTTGAAGCATTGTCCGTGAACAAGTCTCGAGCGGGCATTTATAGACTAATTAAATTTGTGCCCAATAAAATTGCACCACATTGCAAATAATATCAATTTCTATTTTTTTTTTTTTTTTTTTTTAAAAAAAACCACCTGAGGGGTGGGGGGAGCTTTTCGGGGTCCCCTTCCCTTCTATATTAATTCAAAAGGAGTGTGGAATTTACAGCGGGGAGTACTAACTCCCTAATTGTGCCTAAAAAGCAATAAACAAGGAGTACTACTCCCTTACATTTGATATGAACATTAAAGCAAATAAGGAGTACTACTCCCTTACAGTTGAATTCGGACAGTTTGGCACACAAAAAACTAATGTCTTTAAACCATCTCCTGACAATAGAATATCTATACAAATCACGATATAAAAGGCAATGACCTGTGTCATGGAGCTAATGGTTTTTAATCATCCCTGCAAACAATTCAGTCTCCACCAACAAAACAGCCAGCCCACAAAGAACATAATATACAAAAGTCCACAGCGAGCATATGAGCAGATAATGGACGACAAAATTAATAACTGAGGGGAAGCTCTAAGAGGCTGCAAATGGTGGATGTGTGTGCAGTGACTGATTACAAACAGCTGAATCTGGGCACAGTTCAAAAAAAGATCCAAAAAGGGCCAGAGTATGAACTGTTTCAGCACCACAAGGTGTGAAACAGAATATACTCTGGGTCCGACAAAAAATCCCCAACATACGCAGAAATTCATAGTCTCCATGAGGTTGTTAGAGAATAGGGACGCAATTGTTTAATCGGATATTAGGAAATGCAAGCTTATCAAGACGAATTATACCTGAGATTTTACCTTGAAGCTGTTCTTTGCTGAGGATGCATAAGGATTCTTCTGAGCAGGCCTGATTGGCAAGACAGTCCGCAGCTTGGTTTCCTTCTCGAAAAATATGTGAAGTTCTTGAGCAGATTTTGTTCATGAGATTTCTGATGTTCTGCAGGGTGTTTTGGAACATCCAAGCTCCCTTGTTTGGTGTGGATATGAGTTTGGATGATGTAGGCAGCATCCACTTCAATCCACACATGAGTGAGTCCTTTTTCCGTGCAGATTTTAAGGCCTCTGTAAAGGGCACGCAACTCTGCTTGGACGTTTGTTGACTGTCCAAGAGGTTCTTGAAAGGCAAACAGAACCTCTCCTGAATGATCTCTAACGATGCCCCCTGCTCCAGATGGGCCTGGATTCCCTTTTGAGGCACCATTTGTGTTCAGTTTTGACCCATCCAAGGGGGGGTTTGTTCCAGATAACAGTGATGGATTTTTTGTGCTTAGTTTTGACTGTTACCTGAAATTCTCATTTGGGATGCTGCAAAAGAGATCTCCTTTCAGGTGTTCATGTTTAATCAATTTGCTTTTGTGAAGGAGCTGAATATGGTTGAGAGTATTACGGATGATGGTGTCATGTTTGAAGCTGGCTTCATCATGTCTGACTGCATTGCGAAGCTTCCATATATACCAGCAGATGATAAAAGGTATAACATCCCTCAGAAGCGTATGGGTGCTGTTTCCTATTCTCCAGCTTTGCAAGAAGTAGATCATGTTTTCCGTTTGGGGGAGTCTGACTTGGAATTTGTCTGCGAAGAATAGCCAAGCATCTCTGATTGTAGGATTGGTAATGAACAGGTGGCTATTTGTTTCCTCATTTTGGCAGCAGCAGCATTTAGAGGCTAGTGAGATTCCTTTGTGTTTAAGTTTGCTGTCTGTCGGTAGCCAGTTATTGATAAGCCTCCACATGAAAAAGGGACATGGAAGGTGTGAGTAGTGGAGTCCAGATGTTGCTGAATATTTGCTGTGTGGATTTGTGATTCCTGTAGTATTCCCATGTAGATTTTGTAGTGAATTGCCCATTCTTAGACAGCCTCCAGAACATCTGATCTTTGTTCCCTTGGCTTTATAGGAACTTCCATAATTCTGTCAACCAGTGCCTCAGGAACAACCATCTTAAGTTTGTTGCTATCCCATTCATTATCCATCCAGAACCTGTTAATAGGTATGTGTTCTGTATAGGAATTTCCAGTTATTTCTTGAAGACTGCCTTCAGGGATCCACCAGTCTTGCCAGAATGCTGCTTCTCCATTTCCAAGGGCCCAGAAAATATGAGATTGGGCTTCTTCTCTGACCTTGCAAATTCTCCTCCACACTGGTGAATCATGTATGGAGATTTTGGTATTTGTAGGGAAATTTGCTTTGCAGTATCTGTTGATCATAAACTTCGACCATAGTGTAGTATCATCTCTCATTCTCCACCAAAGTTTATGAGAGAATGCATTTGCGACATCCCTAAGGTTCCTGATCCCCAATCCTCCTTCTTCGGTTGGGTAGCAAACATTTTTCCATTTGGTCCAGTGGATCTTCCTTTTGTTGTTGATAGATCCCCATAGATACTTGGCAAACAATTGTTCAATTCTTTGGATGACTCCAATGGGGGGGTTGAGTACTTGGAGGAGATAGATGGGCATGGAGTTAAGGACACTTTTGATCAGCTGCAATCTACTGCCATAGGAAAGGTGCTTGTGTTCCCAACCTGCAATTTTTGCAAGGATCTTGTTAGTAAGGTCATCAAACAGGATTTTTTTCTTCTTACCTTTGTAGAGTGGCGCCCCAAGGTATGTGACTGGTAGTGCTTTCAGAACAAATCCAGTGATGTTCTTAATCCTTTGTGCCACCAAGTTAGCTTTCTTGCTTGGGATGAAGAAGCTTTTGGCGTGATTGAGCTGCTGACCTGAAATCTCCTCATAAAACTCAAGAAATTGCATAAGTTTGGTTAAGGTGTTGGCTTCGCAGTTAGTGAACAGTATGATATCATCAGCATATGCAAGGTGTGATATGGGAATGTTACTGCCTGTAAGATAATGCATGTCATGATTATTGGTAAAAAGATAGTTAAGACCACTAGACAATGCCTCAGCAGCAATGAGGAAAAGAGCAGGCGAAATAGGGTCACCTTGTCTCAATCCTTGTGTGGACTTGAAGAAGCCACTAGTAGACCCATTCACAAGCACAGTAAACCAGCAATTGTTGATTAAGTTTTTGACAAGATTTATGAAAGTTCCGGGGAATCCCATTTTATCCAGGATTTTGAACAAAAATTTCCATCTCACCCTATCATAGGCTTTAGACATATCAAGTTTTATGGCAAGGTTACCTCTTTTTATTTTTACGATCGATAGCATGTATCATTTCTTGAGCAAGAAGGATATTATCACTGATGAGTCTTTCAGGAACAAAGCCACTTTGAGCTGTAGAGATGATATGAGGCAGAACAAGAGCCAGTTTTTTGTAGAGGAGTTTGGAGAGGATTTTGTTGGTGACATTACAGAGAGATATGGGTCTAAAATCAGACCAAGATTGAGGGAATTCCGTTTTCGGGATCAGAGTTATGGTGGTGGCTGTAAAACTCCTAGGTATGGGAGTACCATTGAAGAAGTCCCTGACAGCATCATACAGGTCCATATGGATGAAATCCCAGCACTCTTGGAAGAATGCTGAGGTGAATCCATCTGGCCCTGCAACACTATCTCTACTGATGTTAAAAACAGTTTCTCTAATATCCTCCAGAGTGGGGGTGTCAGACAGATTGCTAGCAAGAAGGGTAGGAACCTGGGGGAGGTTAAAAGGAAGATCAAAGTCAGTGTTGGGTGTAAAGTTGGAAGTGAGCAGATCCTCAAAGTGGCTGGCAGCCGATTGTTTAATATGTTCAGGGTCAGTGATATCATTGTTATTATCTCTGATTCTATGAATGAGGGATTTAGTTCTTTTTTGTTTAACCAGAGAGTGGAAGTACTTAGTATTTCTCTCCCCTGCTTCTAACCATTTACAGTTGCTCTTCTGTTTCCAATATTCCGCTTCAAGGTTAAGGACCTGGACAAGTTCAGCATTGCATCTTTGAAGGGTTATTAGGTTATAGTCAGTGGGGGAGCTATCAAAGAGTTTCTCAGCTTCAATGGCTTTAGTTCTGGCTTGTTCTACATTGTTGAAAATGTTGCCAAAGATGTTTTTGTTCCAGGTTTTCAGGAAATCTTTAATTCTGTAAAGTTTTTGTTGCAATTTATACATACCATAGCCATTAAGGGGGGTGTTCCAGTTTTGAGCCATGTTATTGAGAAAGTGTGGTGTTTGACCCACATATTTTGGAACCTGAATGAAGAGGGGGCCCTAGTACTAGTGATAGAGGCATTGATGAGCAGGGGATGGTGGTCTGAATGTCTACGGGGGAGGTGTAATATCCTAGTGCAATTATAAGTATCGGCCCAGTCATTGTTATAAAACACTCTATCCAACCTTTTCCAAATTCTGTTATTAGTCCAAGTGAAGAGGTCACCCTCAAATCCTGCATCAATTAACCCAGTTTCCAGAGTCATATTACGAAAGTCTTCCATGGCCCCAATGCTATCGGTTACCCCACCTAGGTTTTCAGAGGCTTGTAATATAGTGTTAAAGTCTCCTCCAACTAACCAAGGGGTATTATTAGTAACAATTTGAGCTAGATCTCTCCACAAAGGTCTTCTAGAGGACCTACTACATTTAGCATATACAAAGGTGCATAACATGTCAGATGGGAGCAAGCCAGAAGAAATCTTAACATGCAGGAATTGAGCATGATTATTAATGATTTGAATGTTGACATCTTGAGAGGCAAAGCACCAAATTTTGTTGGTCACATTAGAGTAAACAGATTGGAATCTAAACGTACGAGTAAAAAACATCTCATCAAGGTGAACAAAGGGTTCCAGCAGAACAAGAATTTTAGGTTTGTTTTCAATCAAAGCATCAGAAAGGATTTTTTGCTTACTAGCTTTTCCAATACCTCTTATGTTCCATATCATGATTTTAAACATATTAAAACTGCAGAGATGATGAAGAGGAGGATCTTGTGCTCCTCTTAGGGGTAACTTTAGAAGAGTTAGAAGCTTTACCTCGTTTACCTTTAGATGGTGTGGTGGTAGGCCTAATTGATGTTGAGGCTCCATCAAGGGATTTATTTCTCTTGTGCTTTTGGTTTGTTGTCTCTTCAATAGGGGGATCTTCTTGGGTTGGTCTGCTGCTACTATCCCCTAACTGCTGCACATTATCTGTTGATTGACTTGTGGAGCTGGTTATAGGGACAATGATACGATTTGTTTCTTCTTCATTCATGTCCTCCAAGCTTTGGAATCTGTTGAATGTCGGTGTGCAGGTGGCCTCATCCTCTGTTTCTGTTTCTGTTTCTCCATTTTTTCCCTTTTCTGGATCATTTATAGTAAGGGCACCATAGTTGTTTGTAGTTTCCCCTGTTTTGTTACTGTGTTTCCTTCTCTCTCCTTTTATTCCTGTTTGATTCTGACTAAGGGACCCTTTAGCATTTTTCTCTTCCAACATTCTATTAATCTCCTCCACATCTTCAATGATTTTCTGGTGTGAGGGCGATCTTTTGTGTGTTGTGGATTCCCATTTTCTGTCTAATAACTCTGCCAGTAAGGGATCATCATAGTTGAATTCCCCAAGTGAGTATCTGTCCTGTGTTTCTGTTCCATTCTCTGCATCTTTTGATCTAATGGTAGTATCCTGTCTTCCCTCAGCATTTTTCTGGTGTGTGGCTTGTTGGTATTCAAGGTCACTCTTGTTTTTGACAGTAAAGCTTCCTTCTCCAACAGTGCCTTCTCATTTTCTTCGATAGCCACAGCTTTTCCTTTGTCCATGATAGTAGCCTTGTCTTTATTTTCTTTAATGATGGCTCCATTTCCAGAAGCTTGGCTCTTGGATTTTGCAAGACAGGATGTTTGATCATGACCAATGTGCTTGCAAAATGAGCAGTAAAGAGGACAGTTTTCATAGATAATAGTCTGTCTGAAAGTAACCTCATCAAATTTGATAAATATAGCTTGGGTTCTAGGTGCAGTCAGGTCAAGTTCAATGCAAACACGAGCAAGACTTGGTCGAGCAAGATCGGCAGTCGGTTCATCCATGCGAAGAGGTTTACCAATCAGATTAGCTATACTGAATAAAGCACTTTTATCAAATAGGTGGCATGGGAGTTCAGGTAGTTTAATCCAAACAGGGGCTATTGGGGATTCAATCTGTGAGTTAAATGTGGGGGTCCATTTAAACACTCGCATGTGGAAACTATCAAAAGTCCATTCACCTCTAAGCCATAGGCGGGAGAAATCTTCCTCATGTGTGAGATTAATAAGGACATGCTTTAAATTTATGACGCCAACAGACACATTACCTCTGAGGCCCAGTTTGATCAATCTGTTCTTGAGGAAGTTGATGCTGGGGAGTCCGTGGGAGAACTTTCCAACCAATGCGAATTTTAACCTTGCTGCTAGTCTTTCGATTTCTGTTTTGGAGAAGGAAATTTCAGGTTCTCCTTTGAAGGTTGCAGCTGTACCCAGTGTAGGGAATTCCTCATCTTGGAATGATTTTTTTGCAGCTCTAGACGGGTCCGATAGAGATGTACTGGTTGTGAGTTGCACCACCGTTGAATAGCTTTTTTTGGCTGAAGGGTTGGGGATGGTCGTTTGAGGGGGTTGGGGTATGTCCGTGGTTGGTGGTTCGGGATTGGGAATTGTTGGTTCTGTCATGGTGGAGAAACATCGACAGTCGCCGGCGACAGTGAACCGGCGACGGAGATGAGGCAAGGAAGATGGATGTTAAAGGCGCGTGTGGGGAAGAAATGGTGAAAGAGGAAAAAAAAAAAAAAAAAAAAAAAAAAAAAAAAAGAACGGTGAAGTGATGTGGGGGAGAAAGTGGAAGCAAAAAAGCAGGAGCGTGGTCGGAGATGGAGGGGGGTTGCGAGATCTGAAGGAAAATCTTCCCTCAGCAATGGGGTTTTCTCGTTTCAGGGGAGAGAATTTTCAAGAGAGAGAATTTTCAAGTGGGCAATTGATGATGTGCATTGATGTATAATATCAATTTCTATTTATATTTTGAGAATTTAAATTAAATTTAATTCCTAAAGTAAATAGTTAATTAATTGATATTATTTATTTTTCGGCCAATCAAATGACGCCAAGTGTCAGATTTCATATTTTTGGCAAGTGGATCAAATATTACAAATCAAGCAAGTGTAAGTTAATATGGAAATAAAATCGCATCTTGCAAATATGGAAGCAAATGATGAAGGGCCAATCAAATCGCGTCATTTCATCAAATAAATATGGAAAAGTCCTCTACCCTACAACTATAAATAGGAGTTCTCTACACAATTGAAGACACAATTGAAAGCACAAGCAAGAGAGCATTCAAGAAGCTTCAAAATCCTCTCAGGCGTGAATCAAGGAAGATCCACGGCGTTCAAAGCAAAAATCAAGGCACTCGTCGCGGAGATCCTTCAAATCCAACATTTGATTCGAGAAAAAGTCAAAAGACCCACGATTAGCGTTATTAAAGTACAAAAATACACCTTGGCGGAAGATCGAGCTGCAATTCCACCAAGAAACACCAAGATTTCAAGTCAAGTTCTTCAAGTTTATGGCGTTTGATCCGAGAATAAGTCAAAAGATCCCCGGATTAACGTTATTGAAGATCCAAGTCAAACTCAAAGGGGATTAAAACATCAAGTTCCACCTCCGAAGTTGCTGAAATTGAAGATTGCGAAGAATCAGAGGTTTAAACTAGAGATTTCGCACCCACAAGACCTTTGATTAAATTCAAAAATCATTTGTAATATTTTTCTTGTTTCAATAAATTCAGAAACATGAAATTTGTGTTACAATATGTAAAAATATATTTTATATAAGTATATATAAATAATACAAAAAGTATAAAAAATAATAGTAACCGGGGCGGGTCCGAGGCGGGTCAGGGTCCAAACCACTAAGACCCGGACCCGCCCTGAGACCCGTTTAAGGCATCAAAACCTACCCCAATCGGGGCGGGTCCGAGTCCAAGTTTCTACCCACATCAGATAAATAAATAGTACTTTTTAATTTTTAATCTCTTTTGATTATTTTTTGATAATGATGTTTTTCTACACATACAACATATTATTTCCCAAAAATAGTATTTATATGAGGATTACTTTCAAATAATTAGAACATTCTATTAAATATATAGACCACTTTTTACATATCCAATCCTATATTCATCCTCCTTTAAAACTACACTGAAGTCTATACATAAAGCTAAAATGATCTCATTTATTAAAAAATAAATAACCTAAGAATAGAAACTTACATCAAATGAATTATAAAAAAGACTACTGAAAGGGGAAAAAAGAAGAAGAAATGCATAAAAAAATTATAAAAGAAATTTAAAAATAACAATATTATTTCATTAATTTGAAACAAAAACATAGGAGTAAATTATCATGAATAATATTTCATTAATTTGACCCAAAAAATAGAAGTAAATTATCATGAATGAGAAAATAAAAGAAGTATAAATAAAAATAAAGTTCAATCACAATAGAACTATAGCAATATTATCACCAGCCTGAAAGAATAAAAAGACTTTTATTGGTGCAAAGGAATTTCAAAAGATGAAAGTTTAATGTGCAAATAAAAGAATAAATTAAAAAAAATTGACAACTAAAAGAACAAATATTCACCAAGTATTTCTCTAAAAGCCTAAATACATTAATAAGAAAAAACAAATAGCAAGAGAAAGAAAACACATGAAAAGAGAAAATATAATAATTAAAAAGATAAAGCATGCAAAAGTTTACAATGCAAAATACATTGAAATGTATAAAAAAACCATAATTGTTATGTTTTTAACAAAAAAGAAAAGAAAAATGGGGCAACTTGCAATTACAATGCTCTGTATTCAATTTTAAGGAACAATGTCACAATGTAAAGTATAAATGGAGGATAATATGACTCAGTGACTCTTGAGGATAAAATATAAAACTTTATAGAAAACTCAGGCTAGTTAATTAATTTATGGGAAAATTGCAAAATTAGTCCCATAATTTGGGGGTTGGCGTTTTTAGTCCCGTAACTTTGACACTGGAAATTTTAGTCCTGTAACTTCTGAAAACGTAGCGATTTTAGTCCTCTGGCCGAATTTGGCCAAATTTTGGACAATTTTACCCCTTTACAGCTTTAAAATGAGCATTTTAGTCCATTTCCATTTCTTTTGGAATTTTATCTCCCATGCACCTTAGAAATGGTATCAGAGCCTAGGTTTATTGAAGAAATGTTTGTTTATATTACATATTGAAATTTTATCCCTAACAGAGGAGATCTTTGAAAAAGTATGGAACCGAACGAGAGTTCGAGTTACAATGAAAACAGTAAATATTTTTAGATTCTGAAAATACAAAAAAAGATTTTTCTTATGGAAATGCTCAAGAAAATTGACAACAATCCGAGAAGGATTGACTTGAATCTTCTTACTAAAGAAGGAAAAGAGGAATGGTTAAGAAATTACCAGGTTCGACAGATGCTACACGGAAATGCAGTGAGACGTCTACAAGCAGCTGAGATCCATGGAAGAATCCCAACCAGGAGAAACGGAACAGGTAAATTCCTGAATCAATACATTTCTCAAACAATGATTAAAGGAACTGATCGGGAGGAACTCGAGCCGGACAACTCAAAATTCTCTGAAGATCTAAGAGAGGTCCAGAAAACAGTTCAAGACTATGGATATAGCTTAATCCATATACCTATGAAAATAGACCACTTGGGCTAAAAAGATGGATGAGATCCTGAAGATCATTCCAAATCTATGCAAGGATCTTACAGATCTGAAAGCTGAAGTCATAGATCTAAGGAGAAACCAAAGGAGTACCTCTGGACTCTGAGACATCTAGATCTCACCAAGAGCGCATCAGGGATGCCTTTGGACCAGTACCTCTTATGCATCAGAAGGGAAAGGCGACGGAGATCCCAAAGCCAAAGATGCAAGAAGATCTTATCCTTGAGATCATCAAATCCATAAAATAATGGATATATCAAGGGTGGATCTATCAGATCTACAAGAGTTAGTTTAATCATTTTCCCAACTTGGGATTGTGGATCTAGTCAACATCCAAACTAATGAGATCGCTCCAGCTCTACCACCCCTGGAGGGAAGTACAGGCTCGAATGATCCCTCACAGGATCATCCTATGAGAGAAGGTACGGATTTCCACACCAACTCCACTCCAACATTCGTGTGGAACCAGATTAAGAGAAAATCCAGGATGGAATCCACGACGAGTGCTTGAAAATAAACCATGGGCAAGAACTATGCTCCAAGCCTTACACCCATATGGCACCATACTCAACCTGGATATCATCGACTTTCGAAACATTGAAAAGTTGATAGATGAATGAATTGCAGCCATGAAGATAGCAACAACCACATTAGAACTTGACAAGGAGAACTTCATAAGGTTATGGAGTTAAGCTTGGAAAGTTCTGTGAAGGTCGGATGGGATAACACCCCAAGAGACACGAAAACAAGTATGCTAGCCGAAGAGTCCAAAAGTACTAACGCGGAAAGACTCGGAAGGATGATTAAGATACACTCCATCGGAGATGGATACTTCAAAGGAAGTAGAGCCGAAAAGGCTAGAGAGTACTCACAAGCTCTCTTTGCCCTCAACTGAAGGAATATTTGGGCGGTAGATGAATATATCTATTGGTTCAGCAAATATTTCTTCTAGAGTGGAGTAACAACTGAAATAGCTGCTCCAATGTTCTTTGCAAAAATCTGCAGTCCATGGAGGGAAATGTTGATACAATCATACAAAGTACCTGAAGGACAACTGGATTCGATGGCAAGAAGAATGTCTTTCCTCAAAGACAAACTAAAGGATGGGTGTTATCAAGCATCTGTCCAGAAGAACATGAAAAGACTGAGAGGTAAGATTAAAAGAACTCCCCTCTATTGTGATAATAACGTTTTTTCAACCATTATAGGAGAATCAAGCGAGAAAAAGAAGAGGAGAAAGCAAGGTAGTGAATCTTATTCCAAGAGTTCTAGAAAATCCTCTTCTAGAAGGAGATCATGGTGGTCCAAATCAAAGGCCAGATCATACAAATTTGGATAGAGAATAGGACCAACAAGAGCTTCATCTCAAGGATCCAGACGAACAGATGCAAGATCCACAGGGAGAACTCCTACGAGAAGAACTTTCAGACGAGCCCATACCCGAGCCAATGAAAGTTTCAATGATTGTAACTGCTGGACATGCAGCGCAAAAGGACATATATCACCAGATTGGCCGCAAAAACATGGTGAATTATGAAATAGTAATAAAAAGCAACTTTTAAGGAAGGAATTGATTCAAAAATACATTTCTCAATAATGGATAGAAGAATCAATAACTTAACAGATGCTTGTCTTAGGACAATGATAGAAAATTTGTATGCAGGAAAACTGATGTTTGACATTCATCCTAGGATAACATACAACCTAGCAGACCAAGATTTCAGTCGAGTCTTAGCTCTTCATCAGGATTTTAAAAGAAAAGATCTTATAAAAGATGGGAACAGACCATATTCTATAACATATAGAATAGCTTATGCCCTTTCCAACACTCATCATTCGGACTTGTTCCTTAGGAAAGAGTATATTGAGATTCCTAGAATTTTCAAGGAATTCGCTAAGGTAATGATACCAGATCCTATTAGAATACCTAGAATAGGTGGTGTTGATATAGGTGGTGTTGATATCCTGATAAAAGATCACCCAATTTTAGATCGAACCATTAGTTCTAGAACTGATTTTAGTAGCAGATGTCCTTTTTAGAAGATAGAATTATCGCCTACAAAGGTAAAGAACAGGAGTTGTTAATAAGATTAACCCCTCGGGCTATTAGAGTTGATAATGTGAAACTTAGATGCCCTTAAGGCTGGAACCAAATTCAAGTTATATTTGACATCACTGAAAAAGAAAACTATTATCCTTGTGATGACTTATATCATTTGCAACAACCTGTTGTGGGAAAATACGAAGGAATGCTAGAAATAGTAGGCCATGAGATATTTGTTGCAGGAATTGCAGGACGAGAAAATGGGATAATGACTTTGGGGTTAAGTTTCCTCGAAGATCATAAACCATGGGGAAGAAGAGGAAATGGTATGGAATTCAGTCTGGACGGTTATACCATTAGAATTGAATGACTAGCCCCTTTTTTATATACATATCTGTCGGTATGTTGTATGAACAATATAAGACAGAATATTTTGTAGCTTATATTGACTCAGGATGAGGGACTTGTACGGCAAAACCCAAAGTGTTCCTAGCGAAGCTAGGAAACCTTACCCATTATTGCAGGAAGGGATTTCTTACAGAAAACTCTAGTACTCAATAAGGGTATACGAGAATCAAAAATCATGATTGGAGGAGCATTTGGAACACCTTGGTTCAAGGTAAAGACTCCTCCTATTTACTTTCATGATACAGGAGCAGATATTTTGCTAGGTAATAATTTCATCCAAACCTTTACAAAATATGTCCAGGATAACCATAAGAATCTGTTGATCTTTACTACTAACTGTGGTAGCGAGATACAGGTTTTTCGAAGAGAAAATACATTTAACAGGATATTGTCCATAAATTTTCGCAGCAAACGTGGTGATGATGCCAAATTAACTCATCCAAAAATGCAGGATAAAAGAAATACACTGCATTTTCCACACCTCATGGACAATATATCTGGAATGTACTGCCTATGGGACTTGCCAATGCACCCCAGATATTTCAAAGAAAAATGGATAATCTTTTTAAAGACTATCTAGAGTATATGTTTGTCTACATAGACGATATTTTGATTACATCCAAAAATATACAGGATCATATCAAACAATTTTAAATATTTTCTAATGCATTGCACAAAAAGGGTTTAGTGCTTTTCGAAAAGAAAGCCATTATAGCTGTCAATAAAATTGAATTTCTAGAAATTCTTATTGAACGAAGCAGGTATTGAGTTTCAGAACACATTGTAGAGAAAATTCGCAATTTTCCTGACATCCTTAAATATAAGAATCAACTTCAAAGCTTCTTGTGAGTTGTCAATTTTGCAGGAATCTTCATCAAGGATCTTGCAAAATACAGAAAGGATTTCCAACCACTTTTGAAAGAAACAGAGAGTTCAAAATGAAAATGGGAGGAAATTCATACGCAAAGGGTTCGTGAG
This sequence comes from Sesamum alatum, assembly GCA_034509735.1. Classification (NCBI taxonomy): domain Eukaryota; kingdom Viridiplantae; phylum Streptophyta; class Magnoliopsida; order Lamiales; family Pedaliaceae; genus Sesamum; species Sesamum alatum. The sequence continues at coordinate 41,010,762 of JACGWO010000001.1, forward strand.
TTGAAACAAGTTTGCAATAACTTGGCAAAGCTTGCAATCCCACAAGACGAAGATGAGTTGGTAGTCTATACGGACGCCAATATTTACAGATGGGCAGCAATGCTCATGAGAAAGACAACTACTGATGAAGAACCATGTAGATACATAGGAGGGTTGTTCACTGAGCAAGAAGCCAAACTATGGCATGTCAACGAGAAAGAATTCTTTTCGGTTTGGAAGGCTTTCAAGAAGTGGGCTTTATTTTGATTGGCTAGGGAATTTACGTTGAAAGTTGATAATACGAATCTTAAAGCTTTCTTAAAAATAAACTTGAATAAAAAATTCAGAAAGCACGTATTATTAGATGGAAATCAGAATGCCAATATTATTGTTATAATATTATCATCATCAAATCTCATGAAATTGTTCTTCCAGATTTCTTGACGAGAGATGGAGGCAGCTGAAGCAGACTCCGTCATTATAAGACTCAAGCACCTTAGGGAAAACCTTGAGGAGATTAATAAGTGATTTGGACAACTGACAGTCAAAGCCCAAATAGCTGGCCAGGTCCAACAAGTTGATCTTGACACTATCCAGATCGCCATCAGGAGTACCAAACTAGTCGCAAGCTCGTTATGGAATGATCTACTTCAACCAATTCGAAAGGCATCAACTTCAGTGATCGCCCGAGAACGAAGAGAGCAGGGCTCTAACCCTATAGCGGTAGATTCAAGTACTGCTTGCACAAGGCCATCGCTAGACTCTAGTGAAAAGGCAAAACTTGAGTTACAGGAAGTGCAAACTCCTAATAGTTAAAGTCAACCCAGCGCCTCTGGGGTAAAAAAGGAGTAGATTTACGTTAGGCCGATGACAGACACTTCTACGGTTAATACTAATGAATCTTTATTTTCTGTTTCTATTTGACAGGGCTATTAGAGATCATGGGAAAAACTTATTTACCAAAAAGGCATCAATCCAAGCAAGACCATCGTAGACACATCCGGGAGATATAACAGGACCTGGATGCTCGAAGGGTCTAACCCAGAAGATGCGCGAGAATGGTATGACTTTGGAGTGCTCGCTTCAGTTCATACTATGTCACCTGGATTTTCAAAAATCTCAAAACTTCTGGAATGGATCAGTGGGGCGATTTATGACGCATGGCAAAACAATCCCCACCTCAAACGAGGAGATATTTTGGAGCTCAAGTTCATTTCAATAGCTCCAGAAATCGTAGGAAAATGGTCTCATCCAGCATTTCATTTTATCAAGTTATAGAGACCTGACATGGTAGCATTTAACAAAGTCAAGGCTGCCACAGGAGAAGCTCCCTTGGTATCTTCCCTCAGTGAAGATGACATATCTACAAAAAGAGCTTGGGGATTCTGGGTCTGTCTCACGGATATGGACAAATTCAAGTATCCATTTAAAATATTTTCAAATAAATTAAATGGATCATTCCTGTTAAATTTTATGACAGGGAAAAGTACAGAGAGCCTATTCAAAAAGAAAAAAATGCTCCTATGGGAAAATAAGTTGCCTGCAACGGAGGCCACGAGGAAGAAGGCATGCAACATGATGCATGTGAGACAATGGCATAACCACATATGCCCTTGTTGTGAAAAGCAGGAAAAACCCTTGTTCTAGGCAAAGAATCGGGTAACCCAAAATAAACCCGAACCAAAACTAGAGAAGGGTAAAAGAAAGGATTTTTACAGAACGAGGTAAAACCCTCAAGATGTAAAAAATTGAAAAGAAGACTGTCGGCAGAAGAAGACTAAAGCGCCAACAGTCAGAAAAAGCAAAGGACACCAGCTGGCAAGCACATGGTCGGCAAGCCATAATGAGTACAGCTGGAAAGATGAAAGCCAAATTAGGTGACGAACTCAGTGACGTCATCTAAAAACAAGGTTAGAGTCCAGGTTTGAAGTCCAACCATTATAAATTGAGAGATAGGAAGCAGATGGAGATCATCAAAAAATTTCTCCAACTCTTCAGAAAAATAAATTGTCTTTTAATTCTCTAAGTGATAGAATATCCAGTGTATGGGGTTATCCCCAACGAGTCAAGTCCTCTTATCCATGAGAGGCTAAATAGTTTTCTCCTCTGCTAGAGGAATAAAATATCTATGTAATATTTCAAGTATTTCTTCAATAAAGTAAAGGCTTTTGTTCAATTTTTTTATCAAAAATTCTATTAAGTCTCTATTTTGGAGTACTTTTACGCCCTAAGGTAGGAAACGAAATAGGGTTGTGTTGTTTGTTGCTGAAGGAACCAAGTACCTGCAAACCATCTGCTGTGGTAGTGTGGTTGGAGAAAGAGCCGTAAAACTGAGGACTTGGAATCCCCGGTGGCAACGCGGTCAAAACTAGGTATGAATTTATAGAGGCTTAAGTTTATTTTGGAAGCATGTTGGGCCTTACTAAGAGCATGTATTGGACTATGGAGCTTTTTCCATTAAAAGGGGAAAATGGTCATAAAATGGGCTGAAAGACCAAAACTGCGAATATTTGAAAGATACAGGACCAAAATTGCCATACCCAAAGTTGGAGGACCAAAATTGCCAACTCCCTAAAGATACAGGACCAAAATTACAATAAGCTCTTAATTTATAGCTCATGTTTTGAAGTGGGTTAAGAAGTTTAAATGTAATGGGGAAATTACAGATTTGGTCCCGTAAGTTTGGGTAGTTGACAGATTTAGTCCTTTATATTTTGGTCGCCAGATTTAGTCCTGTAATTTTCATAAAGATGACATATTTAGTCCTCCGGTTAAATTAGGGGACAACTTTACCCCTCTTTAACTTTGAAAATAGCATTTTAGTCCATGTGCATTTTTAAATATCTATTCTCTCCCGTGCTCGATAAGGATGGTACCAGAGCCTAGGTTTATTGAAGAAATATTTGTTTATATTACATATTGATATTTTATCCCTAACAAAGGAGATTTTTAAAGCATGGAACCGAACGAAAGTTCGAGTTACATTGAAAATAGGAAATATTTTCAAATTCTGAAAATACAGAAAATATAATTTCTTATGGAAATTCTTAGAACCATCACCAACGGTCCAATGTTGGTTGATCCATCACTTCTTCCAAAGGAAGAAACAGAGGAATGGCACAGAAATCGCCATAGCTAATAGGCGCTATCAGGAAATGCGGTGAGACGTCTACAGGGAGCTGAGATCCATGAAAGAATCCCAGCCAGGAGATTCGGAACAGGTAGATTCCTGAAAAAATACAGTTTCAAAAATAATGACTAAAGGAACGGATTGGAGAGAAGTCGAACCGGATACCTCAAAGTACTCGCAGGACCTCAGGGAGGTCCAAAAGACAGTTCAAAACTATGAACATAGGTTAATCCATATACCTATGAAAATAGACCTCTTGAACCAAAAGATGGATGAGATCCTAAAGATCCTATCAGATCTACTGAAGGATCTTACAGATCTGAAGGCTGAATTCACAGATCTGAAAAGAAATCAAAGGAATACCCCTGAGACATCCAGATCTCATTAGGAACGCATCAGAGACGCCCTTGGACCGTTATCTTTCATACATCAGAAGGGAAAGGCGAAGGAGATCTCGAAGCCAAAGGCACAAGAAGAACAAATCATCGAGATCATCAAATCCATAAACTAATGGAGGTATCAAGAGTGGATCTATCGGATCTACAAGAGTTAGCTGAATCCTTTTCCCAACTGGGGATTGTGGATTTAGTCAACATCCAAACCAATGAGGTCGCTCCAGCTTTACCACCGCCGGAGGGAAGCACAAGCTCAAATGATCCTCCGCATGATCATCCAATGAGAGAAGGTACGGATTTTCACACCAATGCTACCCCTACTTTTGCAGGGACAAGATTGCGAGAAAACCTAGGAAGGAATCCAAGACGAGTGCCTGAAAATACACAATGGGCAAGGACCATGCTCCAACCCCTACATCCATATGGCACTATTCTCAACCTGGATCTTATCGACTTCCGAAATATCGAGAAGCTGATAGATGAATGGGTTGCAGCCATGAAAATTGCAGCAACTACGTTGGAACTAGACAAGATAACTTCATAAAGCTTTTGGAGTTAAGCTAGGAAGGTTCGGTAAAGATAGGATGGGATAATACCCCAGAAGAGACCAAAGCAAGCATCCTTGAATGAGAGTCTAAAAGTGCAATCGCAGATAAACTCGGAAGGTTAATCAAGATCTACTTCACCGGAGATGGATACTTCAAAGGAAGCAGAACAGAAAAGGCTAGGGAGTATGCACAAGCTCTTTTTGGCCTAGAATTAAGAAGTATCTGTGCAGTAGATGATACATCTACTGGTTCCGCAAATACTTTTTCTAGAGTGGGGTAACAACCGAGGTAGTTTCCCCAATGTTCTTTGCAAAGATCTGCAGCCCATGGAGGAAAATGTTGATACAATCATACAAAGTACCTACAGTACAACTAGATTCAGTTGCAAGAAGGATGTCTTTCCTCAAAGACAAACTGAAGGATTGGTGTTACCAAGCATCCGCCTAAAAGAACATGAAGAGACTGAGAGGTAAAATCAAAAGAACCCCTCTCTATTGTGATAATAATGATTTTCCAACTATTATAGGAGAATCAAGCGAGCAAAAGAAGAGGAGAAAGCAAGGCAGCGACTCTTATTCCAGGAGTTCCAGAAAATCCTCTTTCAGAAGGAGATCATGGTGGTCCAAATCAAAAGCCATATCATACAAATCTGGACAGAGAACAGGACCAACAAGGGCTTCATCCCAAGGATCTAGACGATCAGAGGTGAAATCCACAGGACGAACCTCTACACGAAGAACTTTCAGAAGAGCCCATACCCGAGCTAATGAAAGTTTTAAGGATTGCAACTGCTGGACGTGTGGAGCAAAAGGACATATCTCCCCAGATTGCTCGCAGAAACGTGGTGAATTACACCAGTTTGAAGCCACAAACAACATCCTAGATGCAGTCTACTACGGTGATTTGGTACCAATCTACCAATTCGAAGATCTTCCATCAGATGAAAGCATCTATGAGGAAGAAATAGAAAGTGATTCGGAGTAATCTTCAACCGAATCAGAATAATTACAGTGAAGGAGATGGGCTTCAAACCTCCGATAGCCTATCAGGATTCTTTTCGAGAATGACTGTGTCAAACAAAATAATGGAAAGAATCATGAGACAAGACTCTAATCTCAGCCCATATGACGGTTTTAGGGTCGGAGGGATCAGAAGATTCCTCAACCAAATAGGATTGAACCAAAGGAAACATCACATAATCTACAAAGTAAGTTCAGGTGAGTTTGCTATCCCTATGGAACTTACTAGTAATGTGATGGAAATGCAACTTATTCCTAAAGAAGAAATTCTTGAAGAATTAAGTAAACTCAGGGAAGAATTAGCGGTTACTATGAAATGGATCCACATAGGAGCTATTGAAGTAGTAATAAAAGCAACTTTTAAGGAAGGAATTGATTCAAAAATACATTTATCAATAATGGATAGAAGAATCAATAACTTAAGAGATGGTTATCTTGGGACAATGATAGGAAATTTGTATGCAGGAAAACTTATGTTTGATATTCATCCTAGGATAGCATGCAACCTAGCAGACCAAGATTTTAGTAGAGTCTTAACCCTTCATCAGAATTTTAAAAGAAAACATCTTATGAAAGATGGGAATAGACCATATTCTATAACCTATAGAATAGCTTATGCCCTTTCCAACACACATCATTCTGATTTGTTTCTTAGGAAAGAGTATACTGAAATTCCTAGAATTTTCAAGGAATTTGCTAAGGTAATGCACCAGATCCTATTAGAATACCTAGAATAGGTGGTGTTGATATCTTGATAAAGGATCACCCGGTTTTAGATCGAGCCCTTAGTTCTTGAACTGATTTTAGTATCAGCATGTCCTTTTCAGAAGATATGATTATGGCCTATAAAGGAAAAGAACCAGAATTATTGAAGCCCCGAGCTATTAGGGTTGATAATGTGAAACTCCGATGCTCAGAAGGCTGGAAACAAATTCAGGTTATATTTGGCATAACTGAAAAAGAAAACTATTATCCTTGTGATGACTTGTATCATTTGCAACAACCTGTTGTGGGAAAATACGAAGGAATGCTAGAAATAGTAGGCCATGAGATATTTGTTTCAGGAATTGCAGGACGAGAACATGGGATAATGACTTTGGGGTTAAGTTTCCTCGAAAATCAAAAACCATGGGGAAGAAAAGGTAATGGTATGGAATTCAGTCTAGATGGTTATACCATTAGAATTGAATGACTAACCCCTATTCTATATACATATCTGTTGGTATGTTGCATGAACAATATAAGTCAAAATATTTTGCAGCTTATATTGACTCAGGATCAGGGATTTGCACAGCAAAACCTGGTGTGTTCCCTAGCGAACCTATGGAATCCTTACCCATTATTGCAGGAAGGGATTTTTCACAAAAAATTCTTGTACTCAATAAGGGTATACGAGAAACAAAAATCATGATTGGAGGAGCATTTGGAACACCTTGGTTCAAGGTAAAGACGCCTCCTATTTACTTTCATGATACAGGAGCAGATATTTTGCTAGGTAATAATTTCATCCAAACTTTTGCAAAATATGTCCAGGATAACCACAAGAATCTGTTGATCTTTACTACTCACTGTGGTAGAGAGATACAGGTTTTGCAAAGAGAAAACGCATGTAACAGGATAATGGCCATAAATTTTCGCAGCAAACGTGGTGATGATGCCAAATTAACTCATCCAAAAATGCAGGATAGAAGAAAATTTGGTAAGGCTCTTTTGTCTTTTAGGCAACAGGGTTTTGAAGATGCTTCGGAAGAAGATCTTAGGATCTTAAAGGAAGCTATACAAGAGTCAGGTCGATGGACATGGATGGAGAAAGTAAACTTTCTCTCGAGAATGTCAAGAGGCTTATTCAAAGGAATTTCAGTGAGAATCCTTTGGCATGGTGGGATAGAAACAAGATCGAGGCTACTCTAAAGGTCAAAGAAGAATGCAAGTACGAGTATGTCCGATACAAGCCTATCCAAATGAACATGGAGGATAAGAAAGATATGCAGGAGATCATCAAAGAGCATATCAATCTTAGACTCATCGAGCCTGGAGTTTCTACCTATAGTAGCCTGGGTTTCTGGTAATAAACCATGGTGAGATAAAAAGAGGTAAACCCAGGTTAGTCATTAACTATCAAGGCATTAATAAAATATTAGATATTGATGGTTATTACATCCCAAGTAGAGAACACTTAATTGATTGCATTAAAGGTGCTAAAGTGTTTTCCAAGTTCGATTGCAAATCTGGATTTTATCAGATTTTATCAGATTAAGATGGAAAATGAATCGAAGAAATACACTGCATTTTCCACACCTCATGGACAATATATCTGGAATGTACTTCCTATGGGACTTGCCAATGCGCCCCAGATATTTCAAAGAAAAATAGATAATCTTTTCAAAGATTATCTAGAGTTTATGTTTGTCTACATAGACGACATTTTGATTGCATCCAAAAATATATAGGATCATATCAAACATCTTGAGATATTTTCTAATGCATGCCTTAAAGAAGGTTTAGTGCTTTCCGAAAAGAAAGTCATTATAGCTGTCAATAAAATTGAATTTTTAGGAATTCTTATTGACAAAGCAGGTATTGAGTTGCAGGAACACATTGTAGAAAAGATTCGTAATTTTCCTGACATTCTTAAAGATAAGAAGCAACTTCAAAGCTTCTTGGGAGTTGTCAATTTTGCAGGAATCTTTATCAAGGACCTCGCAAAATACAGAAAGAATTTCTGTCCACTCCTGAAAGAAACAGAAAGTTCAAAGTGGAAATGGGAGGGAATTCATACGAAAGGGTCCGTGAGTTAAAACAGGTTTGCAATAACCTGCCAAAGCTTGCAATCCCCTAAGACGAGGATGAGTTGGTAGTCTACACGGACGCCAACGATTACAGATGGGCAGCAGTGCTCATGAGAAAAACGACTATTGGCGAAGAGCCATGTTGATACACAGGAGGGTTGTTCACCGAGCAACAAGCTAAATTATGGCATATTAACAAGAAGGAATTCTTTGCAATTTTGAAGGCTTTAAAAAAATGGCCTTTGTTCTTACTAGCCAAAGAATTTACATTAAAAGTTGATAATACGAATGTTAAGACTTTCTTAAAAAATAAACTTGAATCAAAGATTGAGAAAGCTCGTATTATTAGATGGCAAGGAGAATGCCAAAATTATTGTTATAATATTGTCGTTATCAAATCTCATGAAAATATTCTTGCAGATTTCTTAACAAGAGATGGAGGCAGCTGAAGCAGACTCTATCATCATCAAGCTCAGACACCTCCGGGAGAACCTTGAGGAGATTGATAAGAGATTTGAACAGCTAATAATTAAATCTCAAACAGCTGGCCAAGTCCAACGAGCTGATCTGGACACTGTCCAGAGCGCCATCAAGAGTACCAAACTTGCTGCAAGCTCGTTATGGGACGACCTATTGGAACCAATTCGAAAGGCATCATCTTCGGTGATAGCCCGAGAATTAAGAGAGCAAGGCTCTAAACCTGCAATTAGAGAACAGGGCTCTAAACCTGTAGCGGCAGATTCAAGTACTGCTTGCACAAGGCCATCGCCAGACTCTGGTGAAAAGGCAAAAGTTGAGTTACAGGAAGTGCAAACTCCTGATAATTCAAGTCAACCCAGCACCTCTGGGGTTAAAAAGGAAGAGATCTATCTTAAGCCAATGACGGGCACCTCTAAGGTTAATACTAACGAGGCTTTATCTTCTGTTTCCACTTGGCAAGATTATCAGAGATCATGGGAAAAACTTATTTCCCGTAAAGAGGTACGAGAGTGGTATGATTTTGGAGCTCTTGCTTCAGTTCATACTATGTCACCAAGCTTTCCGGAAATCACAAAGCTTCCGGAATGGATCGGTGGGGCGATATATGACGCATGGCAAAACAATCCCCACCTTAAACGATGAGATATTTTGGAGCTCAAGTTCATTTTTATAGCTCCAGAAATCGCAGGAAAAGGGTCTCATCCAGCATTCTATTTCATCAAATTGCAGAAACCAGATATGGTAGCATTCAACCGAGTCAAGGCTGCCACAGGAGAGGCTCCCCTGGTGTTTTCCCTTAGTGAAGATGACATATCCACCAGAAGAGCATGGGGTTACTGGGTCTGTCTCACAGAGATGGATAAAATCAAGTATCCGTTTAAAATATTTTCCAATAAATTAAATGGATCATTCCTGTTAAACTTCATGACAGGAAAAAGCACCGAGTTTGCAGAAAGCTTGTTTGAAAAGAAAAGAATGCTCATGTGGGAAAATAAGCTGCCTGCAACAGAGAACACAAGGAAGAAGGCATGCAACATGATACATGTAGGACAATGGCATAACCACCTATGCCCTTGTTGTAAGAAACAGGAAAACCCTTGTTTGGAACAAAGATTCGGGTAACTCAAAGTAAACCCGAACCAAGACCAGAGAAGGGTAAAAGAAAGGATTTTTACAAAAAGAGGTAAAACCCTCAAGATGTAAAAAATCAAAAAGAAGACTGTCGGCAGAAGAAGACAAAAGTGCCAACAGTCAGAAGGACAAAGAACACCAGCTGGCAAGAACATGGCCGACAAGGCATAATGGCCACGGCTGGAAGGTGAAAGACAAAGTTGGTGACGAACGCAATGACGCCACCCAAAAAACAAGATTGAAGTCTGGGTTTGAAGTCCACGGACCATTACAAATAGAGAGATAGGAAGCAGATGGAGGATATCAGAAAACTTCTCCAACTCTTCAGAAAAATAAATCGTGTCTTTAAATTCTCTAAGTATTAGATATCCAATGTATGGGGTTATCCCCAACGAGTCAAGTCCTCTTATCTATGAGAGACTAAATAGTTTTCTCCTCCGATAGGGGGATAAAATATCTATGTAATATTTTAAGTATTTCTTCAATAAAGCAAAGGCTTCTGTTCAATTTGTCTATCCAAAATTCTATTAAGTCTCTATTCTGGAGTACTTTTACGCCCTAAGGTAGAAAACGAAATAGGGTTGTGCTGATTGCTGCTGAAGGAGCCAAGTGCCTGCGAACCATCTGTTGCGGTAGTGTGGTTGGAGGAGATCCGTAAAAATGAAGACTCGGAATACCCGGTAGCAAGGCGGTCAAACAAGGTATGAATTTATAGAGGCTTAATTTTATTTCAAAAGCATGTAGGGCCTATTTTGAGCATGATGATGGACTAAGAAAGTTTTCTTCGAAAAAAGGCAAAATGGTCATTAATTGGAATACAGGACCAAAAGTGTCAACCTAGGGAAAGATACGGGACTAAATGTATTACAACAAAAGATAGAGGACTAAAATTGGGAACACCATAAACTTGCAGGACCAAAAGTGCAATAACCCTATAGTTACAGGACGAAAAGTGTAATTTAGCCTAAATGCAATAACTTAGTAATAATAATGACGTGCACAAAAATGGCTGGCCCAACTAGGTCCAAAAGGCCCAAAAGAAAGAAATAGATCGCATGGGCTCAAATAAATGCAAGGCTCAAAATACCCCCTAAGGATGCCCGATTTGTGCCCCCAGCCCAAGGAAGGACCAGATCAGACCCCACCGAAGAAAGTCAAGACCAGGCTTAACCAAGCCCCTCCAGAAAGAAGGCCCAAGGAAGGAAGACCCGCAGAAGGGGGGCCCACAGAAGGGGTTCTGACCTGGCTACAAAGGAAGGATAAGGTTATCCAACCCTATCCTTATCCAAGTAAGGATCTCGCAACTACCTTCTAGATTTTAGGAGGTCTAGCCCCCCAGGACTCTAGGAAGGTCGGGTAACTAACCCCCGAGAGTCCACGGCCTCGAAGAGTCCTTCCCCCCTTAAGAAAACTCCTCTATAAATACCAGGCCCCTAGGCTGGTATAGGAGGACAAATTCACTACCCTCCTAAGCTCAATAATGCTTTTACACACTCTAACCTCTCGAATTACTTTCTACACTCACACTACTCATTTTATACTCACTTCACATGAATTCTCATTATTTCTCATTACTTTCAAGCTTATTTTTTCATAACTGCTTACTGATTTTAGCGTTGGAGTGCTAATGCTCTTTTTGCAAGTCCCATTTCCCGAATCTGCAGGAAACAAAGTCCACTCCATTCAAACCCAAAAAAAATAACTTCGATTGAGCTCTTTTTGCTTACATGAAATAGATATTATATTCTTGTTTGCTTTTTTAAAAATTAACAGTGAATCAAAAAATAAGTTTTTTCTCATTTACCAAAGGAGTTAATGTGGTAAATTCAAATTAAAAATTGAGAAATTGCCACAATCCCGTCAAAATATATCGTTATATTTTAAATTCCAAACTAAAACTATGAACTTCATGATAATTTACTCCTATGTTTTTAGTTCAAATCAATGAAATGATATTGATATTTTTAAATTTTTTTAGTAGTTTTTTTTTTAATTCCATTTCTTCTTTTTTTTTTTTTTTTTTTTTTCCCTTTCAATGGTCTTTCTTATAATTCATTTGTTGTAAGTTTCTGTTCTTATTTTATATATTTTTCAATAAGTGAGATCATCTTAGCTTTATTTATAGACTTCAATGTAGTTTTAACGGAGAATGAATTATATGATTGGATATGTAAAAAGTTATTTATATATTTAATAGAATGTTGTAGTTGTTTGAAAGTAATCCTCACATAAATATTATTTTAGTAAATAATACGTTGTATGTGTAGAAAAACATCATTACCGAAAAATAATCAAAATAGATTAATAATTATAAAGTACTATTTATTTATCTATTAGAAATGGGAATTTTATTTTACGTAAAAGATTCCTCATAAACGCAATATATTGTAAATAATTTTATTTAGTTTAAAAAGATAAAATATATATATATGTCGTGTATAGCACGGGTTTTATGCTAGTTTACTTATATGTAGCAAAACTTTTATGAAATATACTGAACTTTGGGTTTTTAATTATTTATTGTTTACTTGACCAATTGCAAAAATAAAATTATTTATAATGATATAATTTGATTTACAAAATATTCAAAGTAATTTTTTTTCTCCAAAATGTTTTGCGAGTTAGTTACATTTGATTTGAAAATCTTATATCAATGATGATCTCTCATTTGATAGATTTAAAAATTAAACAATATATTTCTTTGAATAATTCAAAAAATTTAATAATAGTGATAATTTCAATTGTTTAGTAGAATGAACCAAGCAAAAAAACAAAGTTCAAAAAATGAATTTTATAAAAAAATTATTAGAATTAAATGAATACAATTAAAAGAAAATAATTTTAAATACTAACCAATAAAATAATTTACAATTGAATAAAATTAATTAAGGTAATTTTGTACCAAACTAAAATCAAAATCTATAGTTGAATTTTTCGAAATGATGATAGTTGATGGAAGTTCTTGAACGCAAACTATAGTCAGGTGTTTTTTTCCGTATAAAATTACTTTGAGGGTTATAATAATATTTACCTTAAATATTTACATAAAAGATATATTTTTAAAAAATTTATGGAAGCTTTATGTCCTCAAACTAAATCTATGAATTAAAGGGATATTATAAATTGCTGCATGGATTAAGGGAGTAAATAAATCATTGTAATATTAATTGGAAATCTTAAGTGTAGCCAATAAAATTCTTTCATTACAATTAAAAAATTAAATGTTAAAAATTAGTATTTGGTCAAAATTAATCAACTTTAAATTGATTTTCTTTTCAGCGTATTTATTTATATGTAGCAAAAATTTTACAAAATTTAAAGTTTTTAGTATTGTATTGTTTACATCCATCTTCTTCTTTTACATATTTCTCAATGTTATAAAAACTCATTTCATAATATTTATGCATTCATCTTTTTTATATTTTTTTAACAGAAAGTTAATTTTGTAATTAATTTAGTAGGTTTCCGGCATTGAGTTATACTTAATTTTGTATTTTGTACCAATATAATATAGATGTCGATATTTGTAAATTATGATCTTCCATAAAAATCATTATATAGAGAGAAAAACTTCATTGCCAACTTCTTTTTGGCTTTAAAAATAGGCATGCATATTCTGATAGGAAAGACTTCTTTAGTTTATTTGACAACATATATGCAATCAAATCATAATATGAGAGTGTAACGTTGTGACTTGTGAATTGAGGTTAAAAACATAAATAATTATACGATGACATGGAGAAGATGACCAAATCAAGAGGTATTTATTTTCCTCCATCATGTATGAGAGAATCAAGGAGGGTTGACCAAAGCCATTTAAGACATGGAGGAGATCAAACAAAGGAGGTTTGATCCATGGAAGCTCCTCCATTAATGAGGAAGCAAGGAAAAGACCCTAACGTCCCCATGAGACGTTATCATTTATATCCAAGAACATGGAAATGAAGGACAATAAGGACAATACACCATACCTACCGTAAATATAATGGTAGTATAAATATGAGCTCAACCCCTTCATTTGGCCACTTTGAACTCTTGTAAGAACCCTGTTAGCGTAAAGATAGAATCAACGTCCTTGGATCGGCTTGTACGTATTGGTGATTGTGCCCGATTTTAATACAATAATTCGATTATTACGTTTACCATTTTATTATGTTGTTGTTGACTTTTTTCCTAAATTCCTTGCAACATCAACTTGGCGCCGTCTGTGGGAAACTTCAATCGCAATACTGAGAATGCAAACTCGATCCATGGCCAGAGACTTGGAAATGAACGAGGAGCGGAGGACAGAAGCTCCACAGAATAACGAAGGAGAGCTCCCTCCCTTGGAACACATGAGCCTGAGTCCACAGCAGGACCACAGGAGGAGGCACGAGGAAAGGAGGGAAGGAGCCAGCGAAGCCCCGCCGCTCGCTGCACAGCCGCCAATGCTTCAAATGACAGCCGAAGCATTGCAAAAAATGATCGAAGATGCATCGGTGAAGGCGGCCGAGAGGGCGATCATGCATTTCATGACGAATCGTCCCCGAGAGCCTACTCCCCCTCGTTCCCCCCGCCGAGGCCGAGGCACGCCCTCCGCCCCCGGGGATAACGAGTCAAGGGAGAATGGCCCCCAGGACATGTCCATGGAGGAAGAAGAAGGAAGCATACAAGCCTCCCAACCTGCTAGCCACCCCCGGCGGAATAAGGATGTTGGAGCGAAGCAGGGAAGGAGAGACGAAGATTTGCCAAACAAAACGAGAGGCGACAGTTCGCATCTCCAAACCTCTCGGCTCCGGAGCGCCCCGCAGGACCTGGTCCCGATGGCCGTGGCCCCAGCAAGGAGGAGCCCATTCTCCATGCAAATACTGGCAGAGGCTTTACCTCAAGGCCTAAGGTTGCCATATTTGGCGGAATATGACGGAACCACGGATCCCGAGGACCATCTAGACAAATTTTTAGCCAAAGCGGACTTGCTAGATATGAGCGATGCCGGATACTGTAAAGTGTTCCGTACAACCCTGGCGGGAAAAGCTATGGCGGGGTTTAATCAACTCCCTGCGTACACCATTGAAAGCTTCGAACAACTCTCGCAACGATTTCTGCACCACTTTTCCATCAACAAAAGTCATCCGAAAACTGCGGCATACCTCTTCACCATAGTCCAACAGAAGCAAGAGAGCTTAAGAGACTATATACAAAGATTCTCCGGCGCCGTCCTCGAAGTCCCCCACCTCAACCATGAATTGCTAGTGAGCATATTGCAACAGGGATTGCGAAGAGGACGTTTCCGCGAATCTATTGCTGGCAAACCACCATCGACATTGGACGAACTGATGAAGAGGGCCGCCAAATACATCCGTATTGAAGAGGCTAGCAAACCAAAAACAGAACAGTCAAACAAAAGGAAAGTGCGAGAAGGAGAAAAGAAAGACCCAAGGAGAGAAGGGCAAGTGGAAGAGCAAAGACACATGCCCCCAACTAGCTTTGCAAGATATACCCCTCTCAGAGCTCCGAGGGCAGAAATTCTCATTGTAGCAGAGCAACAAAGGATCGTTCAATGGCCAAGGAAAATGAAGGATAATTCGAAACATTCGAAGTCGGACAAATATTGTCGATTCCACAAGGACCAAGGGCATAGCACGGAAGACTGCTATCACCTAAAAAACGAGATCGACAAATTAATCCAAAGAGGATATTTGAAGGAATATGTGGAAGGACGAAGCCGTGGTCAAGAATCAACATTTAGCAATCAAAGATTCGATCAGAATATGGGATAGGGAGAAGCATCCCACCACAAAGGCAAAGGAATTGAAAATTTCCCGACAGCGAGAATAATAGGGGTGATCACGGGAGGACTCGTTGGAGAAGAGATTGTAGATCGCCACCTCGCGAGAGAACGCCACGCCAATGTCCACCGGAAAGGAATGAATTCGGGAAGAGGAAGAAGCAGCCAATCATCAGAAACAGAGAGGGGCAAAAAGAACACTACTTCGATCCTTCCCAACACATCTCTTGTCAGAAAAACATAACCAAGAACAAAAGAAGAGGAGGACAGAAGATGAGAAACTAATGGCGGCAGAGAAGACAAAGAACGTTCAGGTGGTGGAAAATGAGCCCAAAGAATTCTCATCAGTTGGAACGACCATGGGGGCAGAACAAGAGCAGAAACTGTGAAGCAGAAGAAGCGAAGCTTTGGCCCCGAGAAGAATAAAATAAATTAGAGAGGGAAGATGGAAGCCAGATCCCTCGAACTTGGAGTGCAAAAAGAGCCTGAAAAATACACGCCAATATTATGCAATAATATTTATAATAAAATTTCCAAAAGGCTGTTCAAAACATGGCAGTCCGGAAGAATAAGGCCAAAAACTACCTTGAGGGGAGGTACCCCCCCCCCCCCCGGAGTGAAAAAGGCCGAGAAAATCCTCTATAAACAAAGAGAGTTCCATAGAATGGGAACTCCTATCGAAAATCCCCTATAACAAAGAGAGTTCCATAGTATGGGAACTCCTAACAAAAATTTCTGAGGGAAAAAGTTTTAAAACAGAAATAATGACATATATATAAAATGTATGCATAAATCCATGACATCACTATGAAACAAAATGTGAGGGGAAACACCCCGAATAAATAACTAAGTATCAAAGTACTAAAAACAGGGAACAATCCTATCATTCTAGGAGGCATCCGCCACAGGAACATCAACTGGAGCAATCACAGCCTCCCCATTATCAGTAGCTCCCCCCTCAACCTCGGGACCTCCAAGTTCCGCCACCGAGGGATCAAGGAATAGAAAATCCTCCCCAGGAAAACGACCGCAGGAGCGCAAGGTTGCACGACACTCCCTGATCGTCTGATCATAAACCTCATCGGCCTTAGCAAGTGCCGCGAGCTCAAAATCCCCAGACTTCTCAAACTCCTCTCTGAAGTCAGCCTTGACGCACTCTAAGTAAAGCTTCCCCGCGTCAGACTTGAGGAATCGGGAACCAGAGTAACCTCTCGATGGAGAGAATCCTTCAACTCCTTCCCAAGCGCCACAGCGTTAGCAAGCTCCCCCTCCAAACGCTCTTTAGCCTTAGTAGAGTCTGCAAGAGCGGAAGACAAACAAGCTATCTCCTCTTGGTACTTCTCAAAGCGCTTGGAAGCCACCTCCGCTAAAGTATTCACCTACGAAGGGAAAGAAATAAAAAACCTTGCCAAAATCCATAAACTGAAATAAGGACAATGCAAAAACACATACCTGGGCAGACTCTCCGCAAAGCATGTTCACAAAACCATCATCCGAAAGGGAAGAAAACTTAGTCACATCGAACTCGCTGATAGTAGGACGGAGTTTCTCCCTCGCTATATGCACATCAGCCGTGTCCCAATAAGAAAAGACATCCCCACGACGATTGGTCCCGTAAGTGAAGTATCCCTTTCCAAGACCATGTGAAGGAGAATCAATGGACGCATCTCAGGGACGTTTTGAACCACTCCCACCAAAACTTGGAGGAGGAGAACGCCGACCGCCAAAAGCATCTCTCGCCCGGGAAGGACTAGAACCACGCCTGTCGCCCTTGCCATGCGGAGGCGGAGGCGGAGGCGGAGGAGGAGGACAAGCCCGAGCAGAAGCCCCGGAGGAACCTCCATCCCGTGAGGCTTAAAGTGGCGTACATCCTCCAAAGACAACTTCTTCCCTGAAAAACAAAAGGCAAAACATATAAGCCACAGGCTAGGAATCAAAAGGGAAAAGAATTAGAAACAGAATGAAAAGGTTACCATCAGAAAACAAGCCCATCACATTGAAGACTTGATCGAACAAACCAGCCTCAATATAAGATATCTTGAGATCATGGTTTGGGGAAAAATCAAGGGAAGAATCAACCCAAGGAGCACACAAACCCCAATCAGAATCTCGAACATAAAGGAATTTCTCCTTCCAAGGACCACGAGAGGAAGTACAACCCTCTAAAAACTTACAACCATTGCGAGGATAGAAATAGAAGAAAGAGTCGTTCAATACCTTCTTGACTGAGAATAGAGTGTGAAAAGCTTCTACGGAAGGAGACAAGTCTAACTTACTGAAGCGGTGAAGAAAACCAAAAAAGAACATGAAGGCATTGGGAGTAAACTGTCTCACACTCACGCCAACGCTACGAATAATTTCCACTAAAAGAGGGTAAGGCGGAAGAATGAACCCCAAAAAAAAATACACGGAATAGACCGTGAAAAAACCTGACGGAGGAGACTTGACACGTTCCCCACAAAAAGGAAGAAGAAACTCGACTGGAGGAAACGAATTATAGTTAGCCTCCAAAAAACGAAGCTCCTCTAGCCCTATGGTGCTATCACAAACCTCTACGTCCATGACCCTACAACGAGATCTAGGTGCCGAAGAGCATTCCCCCCCAAACTCAGTGGAAGTAGCCAGAGGAGCCTTGGAACCTACCCCTTTGGAGAAGAGGAGTTAGACTCAAAGGAAACATCTAACGAATCGGCCGGACAATCAGGAAGATTACGTATGGCCTCAATAACCTCTAAATTAAAGTTATCATCATCACCGTCTAAGACGATCACATTAGAGGAGTTAGGAGGATTAAGGACACGATGACGCGAGGACCCTTCACCCGAAGGAAAAGTAGGAGAGCGAAGGAAGGACCCCCAACCGCCGAGCCGAGGGAGCCCTTCCCGGCCCCCACGGTCGGGGCAACCCCGACCAACCCCCTGGTCGAGGCAGAAGCCTCGACCAGGACGGTACGCCTAAGCCTCAACCAGCGTGGTCGAGGTCGAAGCCTCGACCAGGCTGGACGAGGCCACCCTGGTCGAGGCCTGTGCCTCGACCAGCTCGGCTGAGGCCTGAGCCTCGACCAGGCTGGTCGAGGCCGGTGCCTCGACTAGGACGCTGGCCGAGCCCACTAGGGCCACGGCCAGCGTCGTTCACCTCGTTCCGACCCCCTCCATGGCCGGAACGAGCCCCGCTAGACCTATGAGAAGAATCCATACTCCTTAAACGAGAAATAACGACGACATTCGAAAGGATTAGTTCACCTCAAGCCTAAGGAAGAGCACGGGATCAAGAAGGAGTGAACAACAAACAAAAGCTCAAAAAGCCCTGGAATGAATGAATGAGATACATATATATAGATGAATGAGATGAAGAAACTTCCAAACAAAGAAGATTTTACCTACCAAAAATACGCTTCCCCCATCTCTTGAAGAAGAAACAAGATGGTTGCCTAAATTAGACGGATCCTACTTACCAAAGTTTCAATTATTCCTTCCTGAATACTTGGAACTTGAGGGGGCAGTTGACATGGAGAAGATGACTAAATCAAGAGGTATTTATTTTCCTCCATCATGTATGAGAGAATCAAGGAGGGTTGACCAAAGCCATTTAAGACATGGAGGAGATCAAGCAAAGGAGGCTTGATCCATGGAAGCTCCTCCATTAATGAGGAAGCAAGGAAAAGACCCTAACGTCCCCATGAGACGTTATCATTTATATCCAAGAACATGGAAATGAAGGACAATAAGGACAATACACCATACCTACCGTAAATATAATGGTAGTATAAATATGAGCTCAACCCCTTCATTTGGCCACTTTGAACTCTTGTAAGAACCCTGTTAGTGTAAAGATAGAATCAACGTCCTTGGATCGGCTTGTACGTATTGGTTATTGTGCCCGATTTTAATACAATAATTCGATTATTACGTTTATCATTTTATTACGTTGTTGTTGACTTTTTTCCTAAATTCCTTGCAACATCATACGAAAATAAAGAGAATAATATGGGCCATTATGATTTGACATTTCTTGTTAATTGAACATGCAAGTGAACAACTACTAATTGCAATAGTATTATTTTCTTGAACACTTGCAAAAAATATTATATTAGGTCAAATAAATATCCTTTTGACGTAGACAAATGCATTTTATTTTCAATTAATTCTTGATAATCAATTCAATCTTTGCACATCAATCAAATGCAGATAAGAGAAAAGAAGTCTAAATATTTTCATTTCTCTAAAGGGTAAATTACAATCACCTCTCCTGAGGTTTAGCATAATTATAAATACCCACTCGTTGTTTGAAAAATTACTAATACTCCTTTGAGGTTTGTAATTCTTAACCAAAGGTCTAAAACTGATACTTTTGCCCTTGAATTTTTTATTAAAATTATAAAAAATCAGCAAAGGCAAATTGTATTATTGCTACTCTGTGTAAAAAACTTAATAAACCTTTCTCTGCGCATTGTAGTCCAAAAAAATTAAAAATTAAATAAAAAATAATTCATTGCATAAGGGCATTTTGGTCAGTTCACCCATAAAAATGAAATAAAAATGGGTTATTTGTTAGACCGTTACAAACCTCAGGGGAGGTATTTGTAATTTCTCAAACAACGATGGAGTATTTGTAATTATGACAAATCTTAGGGGAGGTAGCTGTAATTTACCCTTCTCTAAAAGAGAAAAAATATTGAAAATGAACAACCTCTTATTTTCCTATTTGGTCACTGGTAGTAAATTTCACCAAAATTAGGAAAGGCTTGATCAATTAAATTCTTTTGAATGTATCTCATAAATAGATTAAAACAACAATATGGCAAATTAATTATATAGATAATATTTAGAATCAAGAGAAAATATTAAATTAATGTGCTTGTCATATTGTAAATAAGCGAAAAAGAACATTTAAGCAACATACTATTTTGATACATTTAGAAAATAAAAAAGAATATGCAACACATATATATCATAACTTTCAAAATCATATGAGAAATGAAAAATTGTCAAACATTTATTATCTGCAAAAAAACATACACCACAATTATAGAAAGACGAATAAATGAATGAGAAGAACGTAGTATCGAAATAAGGGGTTTCATATACCAAATTCTTTGGGTGCATGACATGTTATATCAGATGCTAAACTTGATGTTTGTCATATTATAACATCTCACGGACTCAATTCCTGCTGGAAGTCAAATAAAAAACCTCAAATTTAAAACAAAGAAGAGATTAGTGGATAAAAAAAGTTCAAAAAGTTTAAAAAATAAAACTTCAATGGGTAGACTATTATACTAATATGATCTAAATGTCAAGTCACATCAACTTTTTGCAATTGAGAGAAACTGCTCAATTATTAAAAGAAAGAAATAACGATATAAATGAATTAAAACAACAAATTATATGGAGATATATCTAGGTAAAAGAGGAAACCTGAAAACGAACATAGAGGATTTCAAAGAAGATGAAAAAATTTAAGCCTTCATTTTGATTTAAATAAAGGAACAGATAAGTAGTTTATAGAGAATCCCTGCCATTAAGGCCTATTTTAAAGGAATTTTTAAATTTAAGAAGATGAGATCTTGCAGATTCATTTAATCTAATTAGTTGGTATTTGTTCATATCAAGAAACTAATAACAACTTTCTTGGAAATTAAAATACTTTGTATAAAGAGCCGACCAATAAGATTTTGTTATTGTAATTAAAAAACTCGAAATTCTAAGAATTGAGTCAGAATTAGCTCAATTGCAGTCAAAGTTCGTTTCGCTATATATATATATACATATAGATGTGATGTACTTCTCGAACTTATGCTTTTATATTGAGATAGGAGGGGATCCCAAAAAATTCCCCATCGGGCTCGATGTTTTGGGTGAAAAAAAAAATCCTCTTAGTTATAAACTAATGGAAAGCGGGAGTTGCTCGTCCAAAGTGAGAGTGGGTTTATTTTCTCACGAAATTATTTGTACTAAAAGACCACTCTAGCCCTCAAATTAAAAATAATTTAAATCTAACCTATTCATTCTTTTTACTTTGGGCAAATGTCACATTTAGTCCCTTAAGTTTTCATTAAGAATCACTTTAGTCCCTTAAGTTCATTTTTTGACATTAGCATCCTAAACTTTGGTTTTTGTCCCAGTTTGGTCCCTCTGACCATTTTCTGGCGGAAATGTGGCCGGATTTTGACTTTATGGAGGGTAAAATGGTCAAATTAAGTTTGATTTTCTCACTTTAGTCCCTTAAGTTTATAAAATTGTCAAAAAAGTCCATTTTTTAGCCAAGAAACCATTTTTGTTTATATTTTTATATGTTGAAAATGATGTAATTATATTATGTGAATAATTAAAATTTTGAAATGTTGTAAACATAATAATAATATATTACGTAACTTAAACCAAAATAGTCTCTTCTTTTTCCATTTTTCGAAGTTACAATAAAAATTAAAATTATGAATAAATTTTACAGAATTTATATAATATTAAAATATAATAAAAAAATTTAAGTTAGTAATTTTTAATCTTAGGGCTTAAAGATAAGTCTAAGAAAATAAATTTTAATAATATTATGAAATATTAACAGGTGGGGTTTTGAACAAAAAGTTGGTGGGATGTACTTGTTAACTAGATTATTTGGTGGATTTCATATATATCTATATATGTTTATATATCGAAAAATCTAGTTCAAAAGCATATTCCACCAAATTTCTATTTGAAACTCTAATCATTCAATAAACATTTTTAAAGTTTAACTTTTCTAGACTTAATCTCTAACACTTAAGATAAGAAAAAATTATTGATGTAGATTATTTTATTATATTTTCCAATTAGATAGGTTTTATAAAATTAATTCATAATTTTGATGTTTTATAACAACTGAAAATGAAAAATAAAAAAGAGACCGCTTATTTTAAATTAAGCAATATGTTATTATTATGTTCGCAAGAGTTCGAAGTTTTGATTATTCGCATAACATAATTACATCATATTAAACATATAAAAATATAAAAGAGCTATTTTTTCACTTAAAAAAGGACTAGTTTGATAATTTTACAAACTTAAGGGACTGTAGTGAAAATCAAACTTTGATTGACCATTTTATCCTCTAAAAAGTCAAAATCCAGTCACATTTTCGCCGGCAAATGGTCAGAGGGACCAAACTAAGACAAAAATTAAAGTCTAAGGATGCTAAAGTCAAAAAATGAACTTGAGGGACTAAAGTGATTCTAAACGAAAACTTAAAGGACGAAATGTAGCATTTACCCTTTTACTTTTCTTTTATTCTTTTATTCTTTTTCTTGTTCCTTCCTTTCTTTTGTTGCAACCTTGGTCTCATCTTCAACCAGCAACACAAACACAAGCCCGCCCACACAATCGCCGCCACCCTGCGCATTTGCTGCCACACCGTCCATCACTCTCTGTCGCGTTGTCGCATCGCCCTTCACCGTATCCAGCCCGTTTGCAGCCTTACCTCCTAGATCCATGATCTTTTCTCCCACTGGTGCCATAGAGTTAAAGGGGGCGAAAACCATCGACCTTGCCCCAGAAAAGGTAGCAAAGCCGTTGCGCCCAAAAATTTCAGGAGCGACACAGAGGAACGTTGGCAATCAAAAAAATGGGTGAATCATCATCAAGGGAGCAAGAAGTACCAGCAGAGTTGCGCAAAGTACAGTCATTGGCTGCGTAAATGGAGCCCTCCATTCTCTCGCGAAAGCTTTTTCTCTTTTATCTGATCTCCAAACTAAATCAATTACTGTTCATTCTCTGTAAGTAATTGATAAGCAAGAAAAATCTTTCCGAAAGGGGAAGGAAATGAGAACAATAAAATACCTTTATTTGAGTTATTATTTCCCTAAATTATCATGAAACTAAAGAACTATATGTTTTTACCATCACCTAATTGGTGATTATTGTGTGGTTTATCAGATTCAATTGCAAGATAACACGTTTGTTCCTTCTTAGTTGACTGTTAAGCTCTAGATTACAAATTTGTTTGTGAGTTAATGAACAGCGGTAGTATAGGGTACTGGATTTATGTTTTGAAATTTTGCGATTTTGGGGTGAAGTATCTTTTTTTTTGTTGGTTTTTTTTTTTCAGATTTTGATAAAAAGGTCAAATATTTGATATATATATATATATATATGTCAAATATACTCAATTGTTAATAAACAAAATTTGGGTATATTATATATATGTTATACTAATTTATTTATATATTAAACAATATTGTAGAAGAGTAATTTTAGGAACCTTTTATGTTTCGTTAAACTAGCAAGTATGAACTCAATCCAAAACGCCACACAAAAGCCCAACAACGCCATAAAATCGGCAAAATCGGGCAGCAATGGCAACACAGTTTATACCCATAATTTATCATTGACTTAAAATACTCTCTTTTTTAGAATATTGTTATTTATCTCAATTTCCATGGATAATTCAACAATAGAAAATTAGCCTTTCATTAGGCTAAGAACAAAATTAAGAAGAATATAAATGTAGTAAGTACACTAATTTAAAGAAAACTTACGAAATGTAAGTGCACACCCGCGTACAAAAAAAGGCTTTTTTTTTCTAAGAGAGAGTAAAAGAAGATATACAAGTACTAGTATTTTTTTTCCCGGGGCTCTGCCTCTAATGAGCTTAAAAGGGGTATTTATAGAGGAGATAAAGTCCTGAAGTTCGGACCTAAAATTTTTATTTCATGTCCGTCAAAAGTGACAGGTGTCTCAACATTTGATACAGGTGTTTGGTTTAATTCTTCAGATGCCTTGCATGTGTGACACTTGTTTGCATCCTTGATTTGGTCAAAGTCTTCTGATTTTGTCCTCTTCCTACATTTGTGTGCTTCTTTCCTTCATTTTTTCATTATTTTGGAGAAATAGCTTTCTTCAGATTCTGCTTCCGATTTCTTGTGGCGATCAACCCTTTGTTCTTCCGATGATTCAGAGGTTCCAACTTTTGATTTTGCTTTCATAGCAGTCCTAATTCCTTGAAATAATTGATCAAGAAGAATTTCGTGCTTGGGTTCCTCGATAGAATCCTGTGATTCTCCTACTAAACAAGAATATTTATTTTCGTCTTCCTTGGAGGAGATTTCCATTGGGGACTCTCTTCCTGTCAGATTCCTTTTGAGATCTCTTTGGACTTGATTGAGATATTTTTCCAATCATTTGTTCTTTAGAGATGATGCCTCTTTTACTTCTTATTTTTTATGATAATTGCTCAAAGGGGCTAGGAGTCTAACTCTCCTGTTTTCGACACTATATTCTTGAAACTTTTCTTCCATTTCATCTAATGCTTCTTGACAAAAATATTTTTTTTGTTGCTCTGGGTCTATTTGCATTAATTTGTTCCAGAATTTTGAACAGGATTTTCTTTTGATACAAAAATTTTTTTAGGGTTATTCCCACTTCTAGTAACCATTTCCATATCCATGAGAGTGAAAATTCCACAAACAAGAAGAAAGAGGCCATTCCTTCAATCCATTTTCTTGATCTTTCTGGCTGAATAATTATTGACAAATAGTTGATCCATTCCGTATAATAATTCTGAAAACTTCCAGGGAGTACAGAAATTGGAGGACCATAATTTAACCATCACTGAATTACCCAATTTGGTACTTCTTGTTGGAAGACCAATGGAGAAATTCAAAAACATCATGTATGTATTCTCTTATAATTTTCATAGAGAAAGACTTTGTTGAATTCTTCAACATAGTCCCAATAATTAATTTTTTTCGGGCTTTTAGACTCTGGGTGAATATATTCTTTTTTACCTAATGGTTAATTCCCTATTCAACAGCAGTGATGATTTTTTTTTATTACTGGTTTTGAGTAATTAAACTCATTTCCATTGTTGGAGTAAGCGTGGGTGATTTCAACACTTTGTGTGGCTTTAAGAATGCACTCGTAATGGACCCTTGGTTTGTATGACCCTGCCGTAAATATTGTCACGTCTAAGAATCTTTTCATTAGATAACATGGTTTTTTCTCCCATCTTAAATCATTATTTTCCAGTTGTATAATTAATTCCTAATGTTCACTGAATTTATAATTTGCTAATTCATCTTCTTCTTCAAGTATCCGTGGCATAAGATATTGAAGATGCTGATACTTCATCGGTAGCAAATTTCTTCCGCTCTTTCTTAAATATAAGGAATTGTTGGAAGAGCGCATTCTCTTTTTCAGAGATCTTATTATATTTTTCAATTCCAGAGATGTTTTCTTTGATAAGTGATCTATTACCTTGGTGTATAATTTAACCTGGTCTAAATCTACCTTCTCTTTGATTAGAGGAGTTTCTGTTTCTTCCTCTTTGAGGAAGCATTCCTGCAATAGAAAGGTTATTCATTTAACCGGCATAATATCCCGCAATTTTTAGTGATATACCAAATTTGCTATCCAAAATATTTTTCGTGCGATACTAGTAAGAAATATCTGCATCGGGATATTGAATAAGCATTTCAGAAATGATTCTTTTGTTTCATCTATTCTCTTTCTTAGTATTCTAAATATTCTTTGAATTCTTTTGAATCTTCCTCTATATTCAATTGGCTCATCCCAAAATTTAAATTTATACACATACCACTTTAATTCATTCATAAAATAAGTTTCTCTTTCAATTCTTTCTTCGGCCCAATAATCTGGAATTTCAGAGGAGATACTTACTCCTGTAAAGAATTCATCTCCAATCCAATTAAATTTTTCAATGTCTATGTTCATTTAAATATTCTCTTGATAGAAAATCAAGAAGACTATTTTTTTCCTTTAATATGTTCTATGGTAAACTTAAATGGGGCTAAGTGTGCTTGCCATCTAGCAAATATCATGTTTGAAGTCTTTATTGAACATAA
Organism: Sesamum alatum; assembly: GCA_034509735.1. Lineage (NCBI taxonomy): Eukaryota > Viridiplantae > Streptophyta > Magnoliopsida > Lamiales > Pedaliaceae > Sesamum > Sesamum alatum. The sequence goes on from JACGWO010000001.1 coordinate 41,036,834, forward strand.
ACTTAGCAGCAGAACAATCTGTTCTGATAGTAAATTCTTGGTTTAACAAGTCATCTTGTAATTTTAAAACACATTTAACAATAGCAAGAACTTCTTTAGATACAGTAGCGTAATTTAGCCGGGTTGCTTTCCATTTATCTAGATGAAATCTAACTAAATATTCTTGCTTATTATCATCAATTTGCTTCAATATTCTCCAAATCCTATCTCAGAAGCGTCTGTCTCGATTACCTTTTCCAATTAGGATTTGCAAGCGTTAGGCATAGTAGTGATTTAACTTTTTGTTTTATTAGTCTAATTGCTTTGATGTGTTCGTCTGTCCATTCAGAAGGATTTTTTTAACTAAGCCTATCATATAATAAGGTTGTATCGTGGTCTAGATTTTTATAATATGGAGCTATATAATTTAAACTTTCTAAAAATCTTTGTAATTGAGTTCTATCAATTATTTTATCAAGAAACTTATCCGCAAATTCTATGCATCTATTGATGGGAATTATCTCTCCTTTATCAACATTATAGCCTAAAAACCTTGTTTTAGTTTGGAAGATACTCATTTTTGGTTTTGATATTACTAATCCATTTGAATGACTAAAGTTTAAACATTTCTAAATGTTTAAAATGATCTTCTATTTTATTAGAGCAAGCTAAAATATCATCGATATAAACAATGATGAAATTCAAAATTGGTTACAATATAATTCATGATATTCTGAAATTCTGAAGGTACATTTTTCAAACCAAAAGGCATTACATTCCATTTATAGTGCTCAAAAGGAACTGTAAATGCAGTTTTATATCTATCTGATTCATTTATCTGAATTTGCCAATATCTTGATTTTGAATCAAATTTTGTGAAAATTATTGCCTTAGGCAATCTATCTAAAAGGTCTTTCTTATTGGGGATTGGATATCTTATCGATTTTAAAACTTTATTAAGGGGTTTGTAATTTATGACAAGTCTAGGTCTCCCTCTTTTTTGTGCAGCATGCTTATTAACATAAAAGGCAGTGCATAACCAAGGTGATTTAGAGGATCTAATTAATTTTTTTTATCTATTAATGACTTAATCTCATTTTTGCATAACTCTAAATATTCAGAGTTTATTTGGCAAGGTCATGCTTTAATGGGAATATTTTTCTCTCAAAGTCATTTTCATAAGGGAGACTTACAATATGTTTTTTTCCTATGCCAAAATGCATTAGGATGTTCATCACATACCTCATGTTCAAATTTATTTTGAACCATTTTAATTTTTTTTTTCTGTAATTTTGGATTTCAAGTAATTTATTTATCTGTAATGTATTAATTTCTTCTTTTGTGAAATAAATTTGATTCGTCTTAGAAGTTATTTAGTCTCTTATTTTATTAATAACCCTATCAATTGGTTGGGTAATAAATTAAAATTTTATCAAACTGTGATTAATAGTTGAGATTTTTACCTAAAATTTGCATTAAGTTTTCAAAAGACCAAATTAATTAAATATAAAATCATCCTAATTTGCTGCGTGCCACATGATTTTTTTAATTACTATAAAGAAATATTGTTTTTATTATTAGATAACAATTCATTTTGATATAGTACTTTATCAAATGATATAACTGTGTAAGTTTATATTAAAGTTAACAAAATAAATTTTAGATGTTACATCAATTTCTTTTTGTGTTTTAGTTAATCTTCCTTTCTTCATCTTTTAATTATTATTTTTTATGTTTTTAATCGAGAATCTTTCATGAAGTATTCTTATATTTATTTCTTAAAAGTTTAGTATTTTCATAATTTATTGATTTGCTCTTATTATTAAAGTTTGAGTATTTACTTAAATTTTTTTGAATTTTTATTTTTGAATTATCTTTTTTTTCTTCATGTTACATTGGATACTTTTGTTTGTTCCATTGATTAACGATTTTTCTATTTAAATATTTACCTTTAGTTATAATAATCCATTTATATTTTTTTTTAATTTCGTAATTTTTTTTCAATCAAATAGTCAGGACTTCTCTACTAACATATATTTTTATCTAATAATAGTTCATCAGCATATTTTTTTCTTCAATTTCAATTAGAAAAAAGTCACTAAAATATTTCTTTTCTTGCTCTGCTATTTTCCACACTTCGTTCATTAAATTTCATGTATAATTATTTAAAATTCTTATTGAATTGTATGTATAGACTAAAAATATTTGTGATATTTTCTCCACCAAATTTCTTTCATCCATTTTAGTATTTACACTAAAAAAAAATAATTTTATAGTAATGGCCAAGTTAATAATTTGAAACAGTTTTTAAGCATTTGTACCGGCTTTTGTAACGGCCAGCGATCCACGGCGTTTTTAGGAGTTACAAAAATTTGTAACGGTTTAGCTAAAGGCCGTTACAATTTGTAATGGCTCTTGAAACCGGCCTGCAAACGCGTTACAATGCTTGACCGGATGGAGAAAATGAGTTTGGACCGGTTTTTGGAATGGTCAATGTAAATTTGTTATATTTATTTTTTGTATCGGCCATTGTAACACACAGTAATGGTTTGCTTCCGATTTGGAACGGTTGTTTGCATTGTTTTTGTATCGACTTGTCATATTTTGTAACGACTTTATTTTGGTATTTTTAGTTAGTTCTTTCATAACGTTTGTAACGCTTTGTCTGAACGTGGGTATTAGTTTTGTAACGATGTTTGTTACTGTTTTCATTTATTTTTTGTACTGGTTTTTTGGGCCGAATTTTTAAAAATGGATAAGAATCTTATGCACGGTCTTTGGAACGACTTTGTAATTATATGATGTGCAGAAGTATTTAAAAAATTGTTATAAAAGCCGTTACAAGATTAAACTTTATATTTTGTTTTATTTAATTTAGTTTAATTTTTTATTTAATATTAATTTTTTGTATAAATAAATTATTGAATTATTTATTATATATATGTAGTTTAATTTCTTAAATGTGAACTATTATATAAAAAAACATAAATAATATAGCAAGAAAATAAAAATAATTTAATTAACAAAACAAAATATTGTCTAAACATTGTATTTTTACAAAAAAAAAATCCTAAACTAAATGAGGCTCCCCGTTGACAGTGTCTTCCTCGTCGGTTGCCAGGGGATTAGCTGGAGCTGGTGGAGGAGGCATATAGGTGGGCGCCATCCGGCGCATAAACTCCTCGAGAGCCGGCGCATAAACAACTCGAGAGCCGGCCACGACCTCGTCCCGGAGGAGACGGAGCACCGATAGTCAAGGGTCTACAATTTTTAAAACCATAATATTAAAATCTATTGATAGTATTTTAATATGTATAAAAGTAGTTTTTTTAAAATTTATTTTTTAAAAAAATAGCATTAAAGTCCCTTATTTTTCAAAAAATAGCATTAAAGTCCCAAATTTCCAAAAGATTGATATAAAGTCCCAAATTTTCTAAAAAATACAGAAAAAAATACAATTTTTTTTCAATACAGAAAATTATTTTTTAAAATTTATGAAAAACTTACTTATTTTTTTTAAAAAAAATTTACAGAAAAATACAAAAAAAATTAGATTTTTTTATAATTACAGAAAATTATTTTCCAAAATTGCGAAAATCATACTTATTTTTTTTTAAAGAATTACAAAAATTACCTAAAATTACAGAAAAGTTCAACAAAATACAAAAAAAGTATCAGATTTTTTTATAATTACAGAAATTTTTTGTCCAATATTACGAAAAGGTACTTAATTTTTTAAAAAAAATTACAGAAAATTACCTAAAATTACAGAAAAATTCGAAAAAATACAAAAAAAAATTCATATTTTTTTTATAATTAAAGAAAATTATTTTCCAAAATTAAAAAAACTTATTTATTTTTTTAAAAAATTACAGAAATTACCAAAAATTACAAAAAAAAAAATACAAAAAAAATACAAAACAAAATCAGAGTTATTATAATTACAGAAAATTATTTTCCAAAATTAAGAAAAAGTTACTTATTTTTTTTAAAAATATTATAGAAATTACCTAAAATTACAGAAAAATTTGGAAGAATACAAAAAAAAATTCAGAATTTCTTTTAATAATTACAGAAAATTAGTTTTCAAAATTATGAAAAAATTATTTTTCTAAAAAAATTACAGAAATTACCTAAATTTAATTACAGAAAAATAAAAAAAATACAAAAAATATTCAGAATATTCTTTTATAACTACAGAAAATTATTTTCCAAAATTATGAAAAATTTACCCAATAGTCATCATACATTCCAACACTCCAACAAATATACCCAATAATCATCATACATTCCAACACTCCAACAAATATACCTAGTAAAAATAGAAAATTTCTAACAAAATACCCAATAAAAACAGAAAGTTTCCATCAAATTTTTCCTAAAAATTTACAAAATCTTAGAATTTATTTTTTTTTTAAAAAAAATGACATAAAATAAATTTGGGAAAAAGCTACGTACTTACCTTGAAGAGAGGGAAGAGAGAGTGGTGGGGGCGACTGCGGGGCAGTTGGAGAGAGTGGGCGGGGCGATTGTGGGACGGTGGTTGGAGAGAGTGGGGGTGGCGGGGCGATTGTGGGGCGGGCGGGGGGTGAGGAGGGGGGGGGGTGAAGGAAAGCGGATCGACCCGGGGAACGCGGCGGAAGCGCGGTGGAGATGAAAAAACTTGCGGAAGAAAAGAATTTAAATTGCGTTCAAGGGGTGTTCCCTTGAACGTTCCCGGGCTATCGGTATATAAACGCAGAATATAAAACATATATAAAATAAATAAGCGTTCGTGGCTATAGAATAAAGAAGAAACGGAGAGCATAAATATAAATCAGAATACCTTTCTCAATTTTGTATTTTGATCGGCTACACGCATTGATTCCTCCTGACATTCGTCCACGCGAGGTCCTAACGTAGAGACCCTCTAACATAGTCCACACCACACCGGGAGAGATCTCGTTTTTCTTGCTAGAAAAAAATGGATCTAGAGGATGAAATCAAAGAAGAGATTACACTATCAAATTAGTGTTCCTTCTTGATCTTACTTTGTCCTTCAATTGATCACAGATCAATGAAGCAACAAAGAGGATTTTGCGAGGAGAGAGAGTGTATGGAGAGTTTTCATCTTTTTCCTAGAAAAAGATGAATAATGAAATTCATCTTCCATAGGTGTTTAGTATATACTCATATATATACATAATTAATGTGATTATCTGAATGTGTCTAGGTTCATCCAAGGATGTCTAGATACATCCCAATCAATCACCATCAATTCTTCAATCAAGCCTACCATCTTTTAAGGTATGATAAAATCATACCAAGAGAGAAGGGCTTGATTGGAGTTGATTTGTCTCTTACCAAAAGAGACAAGTCAACTAACACCTAGCATCCAACATGGTCGATTTTTGCTCCCTCCAAGGTGGCAATTTTCAGCCATGCTTATTTAGGGAAGAAGTCCAACTTCTTCCTATTCCATAAATGGAATTAACACACCTCTCGCGTCAAAATTTAACGGACCGGGTTCTACCGTAATCCAATTACGACGAACTCAAAATTAAATCCAATTTAATATGATGTCCACTTAAATAATTCTCGTTGATCTTTTAATCCAATTAAAAGATCCAACATCTCAACTTTCCATATTAATCGATAAATCCTATTTACCGATTAAACGAGGGCCCGATACAATATCGGCCCGTCCATCCAATGGACAATCCCTTAAGTAATCCAATTACTTATCATCCTCTGAAATTGACTCCAAGTCAATTCCTTCATCTCCTCGGTGATTTGTGTGTGACCCTTTAGGTTCACCCTCAGCTAGACTTGGGCTCGTGTCCAACAAGAGTCCGTCACCATAGGTGGTCGTCTAGCAACGGTCCATGGCACTAGAGACTAGGTGAATGTTGGCGTGAACATTTAGGCGCCGATTCCGTATGGGTACGGTCCTACTGTCGACCGTCTCCCGGCCTTAGTCTAGGGTATGAATTGGGCGTCGGTTCCACTTCTTGACTAGGCAACTATGCTTCATACCCGAGATGCGTTTACTCTATCGATCAACGTAGGAAACCCTTTCCTACTCAATCAATTGCTATGGCCATAGACTTTCAGAGTCTAAACCATCTCAGAGTGCATAGGAGACATCACCGTCATGTACTGACAGGGGACAGATCCTATCTTGGAATCCACCGTCCTCGCTACATACTCCAACTGCACTGGACAAGGCTTATAATGACCATCTTACAGAATGATCACCTCTCGCGCAGATCCAAGATACAGTCTTCATATGCATGTGACGATTTCAGTCATACCGACGAAGCCTCCAAGGCTTCCATATGACGATTCCCGCGAGTCACTTCAGTCAGTCGACCACCTTGTCAACTAACCCACTAAAATTGCATAGACGACCTTCGTCTGTCGCCGATGAAACTCGGCACTCACCCAATGAATGCAATACTTAGTGCAAGAATCAATAGGACACTCGATACCCAGTCTCGAGGTCCTCGACTTGGAATGTTTCAGACCAACCCTCAGAAGTTGGTTTCATAGCCGTCATCAAATGCGCAGCCCAACTACATGGGTTATCCAATTGGTCTGTGGACATTTGTTGTGACGTTGAAATGCCGTTCAACATTAGAAGTAAGCACAACAAACAGAGTGCCAGTGATAAATACTTACTCTATTCATCAAGATAATATTGTATTAATAAAGATTGATGAATAGTTCCCAAAACCGCCAATCCAATTGGCTTTCTGGTCACCTATTCTAACAATCTCCCCCTTGACCTCAAAACAAATTACCCATGTCTCTCAAAACCTTCTGAGAGTGAGTAATCTGCGATACCGACTCAGTCTCGTAGGTCTACTTTATTTTTCTGCCGAGGTAATACGGTCCAACCGTATCTCGCCTCTTTCTACCATCACTACCTGCTAATGGTGGCTATCTAAGAATTTTCCATGGATCTTGTGATGAGATCTCGGGACCAAAAGGCTTTAGCCATAGCCTAGTTGTCAACCTCCAAGGCAACTACTGGATCGGCCGTGCTAGGCACTACATCCATCCAATGGGTGCTATTTTCATCCAAACTACTTTCCAGAAATAACTTCCATAGTTGGCATATATTCGACTTTCATGATGAAACATCGTGGTATCCTTCTTGGAACCTTTCCAAGCTACCACACTCACCATTAAGTTTGAACATACATAGGTATTGAGACTAAATATTATTCACATGATTCTAGAAGCTAGTATCGCTATAGCCTTCTAGAATCAACTCTCCATAAACCGTGCATCGGGAACACTTATCTAATCCTTATTCAGGTCTTAAAGACTGCTCTCAACTGTTTTCTATTGCCTCGTCGGTACACACCCGATATCCATTGTTATGTACGATGCATAAACAACATCAGGCCATGTGCACCAAACAACATACCCATGTTGCGTACGGCAAAGACGTAGGGGATGTAAAACATCTAAGCTTCCTCATTAGTTAATGGCGACTAAGTTTTGGACAGCTTGGACCTATTCATGGAGAATTGCGTAAACAATGCTCGTGTTTCTAGTGTTTCTTAACATCTTAATTTCATTCCAAATGAATAAGATGTTACACACTTAACACTTGGAAGACTACCACACTCCCACTAACACCAATGCTCGTTATTGACCGAGTCATACATCGTATGGCTTCGTCAAAACGAATATTCCAGTTACATGAAATCTCAAACCCAGTTTGAATTTCAAGACAGATCCCACGGGTTCCAAGCCATTGATCTAATCCCGATGTCCAACATTGCTTCTCCATATGTCCTTTGGATCATGCTCCAATTGACCGGTCGGACCCAGAAACCTGTACTCATCAGGTATCTAAGATATTCTGATCGTCCCTGGGAGGACTGGAATATAGTTAGTAGGAAATAACCTGATGTTTGCATTTATTTTGCACTAGACATGCACAAATCAAACACCGGGTCTAGTTTGTCTTCCTACTAGTCCCTTGACGTATGTAGGACCATCCCATATACTAAAAAAATTTGTAGGATACAGGTTTTCCAAACCATACCCAGTATGGTAACTAGATCATGACTTTAAGAAAGTGCATGTTTCTCAACCTAGCAACTTTCAAGTCCATGTCTAGATGGGCTAAGGTAACTTCAGTGAAATACCTAGTGAACCAAGTCCAACAGGGTTCGTTTTCTCCCTTATCAGAGACCATTCATCCATGGCCGCTTCAAGAAGAATTTCACTGATTGAGAATTCCATTCTCATTCAGATATTCGAGAACTCCCACTGAATACACATCCTCTCGATCTAATCAAAAGGTAACCAATTTGATTCACCACTCCAAGTCTAATACCCCGAACCTACCAAAGATTCTTAGACTTGTGAATCCTCTTTTAGTCTTGTGTATTCAGTAACCTTTCGGATATCCTTTTTGGATCCAATCCAATAGGGTATTGGCGCTCCCGCTAAATACATACTCTCTCGATCTAATCAAAAGGAGACCAGTTTGGTTCACCACTCCAAGTCTAATTCCCTGAACCTACCAAAGGTTCTTAGACTTGTGAACCCCCTTCTGGTTGTATGTATTCAGTAATCAACAGAAGTCTTTTTGGATCCAATCCAATAGACTATCGGCAAGTCCACTTTGTCTTACAAAATGGCTCTTTAGTCTTTTCCTCAGAGAAGATTTGCAAGCTAGCAGATCCAAATCATCTATTGCTAGACTCTTTGGATCTTCCAACTTCCTCATCCTTAACTAAAGGAAACTGACCTAGCCATGGATGCCAAATCCTTAAGTTCATCTTGATTATATCCATTTTTAGTCATTTGTTTTGAGTTCTCATAATCCAATTATGGACAAGGCCAAGTGTTTATGTATCAAACCTAGCAGACAAGAATCTCCATTCTTTGTCAAATAAAACTAATTTTATCGATCAAATTATTGTATCCAAAATTGTCCAACAATAAATGGAACATATATTGATCATGCTAGGTTACATAATTCCCGCAGACACAGACTTAACATGATCACTACTAAGCCTAACTAGTCCTTAGTCTTTGCAGCAACAGTTTCACCATTCCTAGACCTTAGGATTGTCTGTCTTAGCTTTCTATTCCTTATCATCACCTGTGAACCATTCACAAGTTATAACGACTAGTATCCAATACCAAAGAACAGAACAGTGATCATGTTGATACTCAATTCAAATGTCACCTTCATTGGAGAGGGGCTTTAGGAAACTCCCTCTTCCAATGTCCCTTTTCTCGAAGTTAATACAAACATCATTCGGAATCTCTGACTGCTGAACCCTTTTCCTCTTTCCTTTACCCCCGCCCAGTGGTGTAATAGGAGCACTCAAAGTGCTGGCAGCGGCTGATACTGTCTGAGCCTTCTTCCTCTTCCTGCGTCTGGTACCCTTGCTTTTCGCTTTAGAGGTTGAAGCCTCCTCACTAGTACCGTTGGCGTAGATTTTTCAATCGTTGCCTTGTAGTGGACCAACATTTTTATCAACTCATGAAGGTCTTTCTCAAGCCCACTCATGTTGTAGTTGACTATAAATGGGTCAAGTGAGGAAGAAGAGACTGAAGGATCACGTCGATGTACATCTCTCTTTCGAGATCAGCTTGGAGGTCTTTCAGCTTTTCCACAAGGGATAGTATCATCACTCCATGCTCTTGTACCGACGATCCTTCTATTGTCTTCGCTCCGAAGAATGCTTTCATTGCAGCATATCTAACATGCCGGTCTGGGACCGCATAAACTTGCTACAATCGAAACATCATCGAGCCAACATCCTCCAGCCTATCATACTGCAGACCTTCCAGTTGTCATCAAGCCTCTTCTTGAACATCAAACGTTCTTTGGGCGATGACCCTTCCGGCAAAGTTTGAGGAAAAACCTTATCCAAAATATAAGTCTGGTTCTTTGAGATCTACGACCATCTTAACATCTCACAACCAAACGTGGTAATACGTTCCATTAGACTTTATTAGTCTCAAGTATAAAGGTTACTGGATTCTTAGACATCAACAGTTAAACAGAAAAACATTAAGTAGATTATAACAATATTATGTTCAAGTTAAGACTTGGTCCTTTAGTTATTAACCCCTCCCACTATTTCTACGAAAGCCCATCACTCTCAAATGGGATTTCGGGAAATCATTTCCTAATGGGCTTGGGATCCACAAGCGCAATTCTCATGCCCCGCTTTTACAATTCACATGGGAAAAGCCTCGTGGGAGGTATCTAATACCATTCTTAATCGATGAGATTCCCAAGATATTCTGCCTCACCTCTTCACATGATCCCGAGGACTCCAAGCGAATCATGCTACTCGATGTTAGGCCCAACCCATCGACTAAATCATACCTCAACTATCGCCCCCCACGACTCATGAGACAGGGAAACAGTGAGCGTACTCTTTGTTCACAACAACGGTGCAGCTTTCCTCTATTCCAAATGTGCCACGACTCGTGAGACCACACTTGGGTAGTGGTAGCTTCCTCACGACATTGGTATGGATGGAAGGCTTGGATAGATCAAAACCATTTTGATCCAAGTCCATCATGGGCCTAATATTTTAACTTGGTCCAACCAAGTGAGAGTTCGAAATTATAGATCGAGACCTCATCACATTAATATTTTGCATGTATAAATATCCAATAATATAAAGCATTTAAATAAATGCATCGCATGCAAGCAAATCTAGCATACCCCTGTTGGATGATCACAAGCCCAACCTATGCGACTCACTGAGCCCGCAATGAGTGTATGGTCTGTCTAGGGTGGTCCTACACTATTACAACAAATTAACCCAATGTCATGCCAATGGGCCTTGTACTCTATCTATTTCGCCTTGATATCTCCCCTTGGGCCTCCATCCAACGTAGGCCTCCTTTTTCTCCGGGGGCTTGCCTTATTATACATAAAATATAAAACCTCAAAAAAATATTCCTAACTATTCTCATTACAAGGGAAATGGAATATATGGAAAGTAAAAGGAAAAAGAAAAGCCTTAACATCATGAGGCGAAAGTGGGAGATAATAGTCCCAAAACAAGAGGCACGCAGGCCCCACCCAAAAAGAATTTAAAACCATACACAGGTCAATGGGCTTCGTGATCATCCCTTGTTAATCCAATTAACAAAACACAACATAATTACATATCCAATATAATCATGCTCCAAATAATACAAACCATGTATTGAATAAATGATATCCAATATCATTCCATTACATAATTAAATGCAAAAAAATACATGTCAAAAATGCAATTAAATATGGATATTTTAAACCTCGTACAATCCATGTACATTTTTTTTTTAATTCTGCATACAAAAACTGAAATAAATACCCAAATTTCAGAAAATCCAATTTTCTAAAATCACCCAAATATCCATGATTAATCAACATAATTAAACATGCAAATTTCAACAAATAATTATGAAAATAAAAAAGCAATAAACACATGCTTTTAAGGTCGAGCTAAACACATTGAACATGTTTGTACACGTAAAACATATAATCTATAGCCACATACACTGATTCGGGCTCTGATACCACTTGAAGGAAAGGGGATCGGCCCAAAAACGCGGCGGAAGCGCGGTGGAGATAAAAATCTTGCGGAATAAAAGAATTTAAATCGCGTTCAAGGGGTGTTCCCTTGAACGTTCCCGGGCTATCGGTGTATAAACCTAAAATATAAACATATATAAAATAAATAAGCGTTCGTGGCTATAGAATAAAGAAGAAACCGAGAGCATAAATATAAATCGGAATACCTTTCTCGATTTTGTATTTTGATCGGCTACACGCATTGATTCCTCCCGACGTTCGTCCACGCTAGGTCCCAACATAGAGACCCTCTAACGTAGTCCACACCACACCGGGAGAGATCTCGTTTTTCTTGCTAGAAAAAAACGGATCTAGAGGATGAAATCAAAGAAGAGATTACACTATCAAATTAGTGTTCCTTCTTGATCTTACTTTGTCCTTCAATTGATCATAGATCAATGAAGCAATAAAGAGGATTTTGAGAGGAGAGAGAGTGAGAGAGTGTATGGAGAGTTTTCATCTTTTTCCTAGAAAAAGATGAATAATGAAATTCATCTTCCATAGGTGTTAGTATATACTCATATATATACATAATTAATGTGATTATCTGAATGTGTCTAGGTTCATCCAAGGATGTCTAGATACATCCCAATCAATCACCATCAATTCTTCAATCAAGCCTACCATCTTTTAAGGTATGATCAAATCATACCAAAAGGGAAGGGCTTGATTGGAGTTGATTTGTCTCTTACCAAAAGAGACAAGTCAACTAACACCTAGCATCCAACATGGTCGATTTTTGCTCCCTCCAAGCTGGCAATTTTCAGCCATACTTATTTAGGGAAGAAGTCCAACTTCTTCCTATTCCATAAATGGAATTAACACACCTCTCGCGTCAAAATTTAACGGACCGGGTTCTACCGTAATCCAATTACGACGAACTCAAAATTAAATCCAATTTAATATGATGTCCACTTAAATATTTCCCGTTAATCTTTTAATCCAATTAAAAATCCAACATCTCAACATTCCATATTAATCGATAAATCCTATTTACCTATTAAACGAGGGCCCGATACAATATCGGCCCGTCCATCCAATGGACAATCCCTTAAGTAATCTAATTACTTATCATCCTCTGAAATTGACTCCAAGTCAATTCCTTCATCTCCTCGGTGATTTGTGTGTGACCCTTTAGGTTCACCCTCAGCTAGACTTGGGCTCGTGTCCAACAGGAGTCCGTCACCATGGGTGGCCGTCTAGCAACGGTCTATGGCACTAGAGACTGTTGCATGAACATTTAGGTGCCGATTCCGTGCGGGTACGATCCTACTATCGACCATCTCTCGGCCTTAGTCTAGGGTATGGAATTGGGCGTCGGTGCCCATCCTTGACTAGGCAACTATGCTTCATACCCGAGATGCGTTTACTCTATTGATCAACGTAGGAAACCCTTTCCTACTCAATCAATTTCTATGGCCATAGACTTTCAGAGTCTAAACCATCTTAGAGTGCATAGGAGACATCACCGTCATGTACTGATAGGGGACAGATCCTATCTTGGAATCCACCGTCCTCGCGACATACTCCAACTGCACTGAACAAGGCTTATAATGACCATCTTATAGAATGATCACCTCTCGCGCAGATCCAAGATACAGTCTTCATATGCACGTGACTGCCATGATTCCTCAAGTCCGAGGACTAATCCCGTACTATTGGAACCGGGAATTCCAATCATACCGACCAAGCCTATGACGATTCCCGCGAGTCACTTCAGTCAGTCGACCACCTTGTCAACTAACCCACTAAAATTGCATAGACGACCTTCGTCTATCGCCGATGAAACTCGGCACTCACCCAGTGAATGCATACTTAGTGCAAGTCTCAATAGGACACTCGATGCCCAGTCTCGAGGTCCTCGACTTGGAATATTTCAGACCAACCCTCAGAAGTTGGTTTCATAGCCGCCATCCAATGTGCAGCCCAACTACATGGGTTATCCAATTGGTCTGTGGACATTTGTTGTGACGTTGAAATGCCGTTCAACGTTAGTAATAAGCACAACAAACACAGTGCCAGTGATGAATACTTACTCTATTCATCAGGATAATATTGTATTAATAATGATTGATGAATAGTTCCCAAAACCGCCAATCCAATTGGCTTTCTGGTCACCTATTCTAATAGGGGGAAGAGAGGGGAGAGAGGAAAGTGGGTGGTTGCGGCTAGGGCAATGATAAGGGAGAGGGGAAAGTGGGAGAAAAAATTACAACTAACCCTTATATACAAAAAATTTTGCAACGGTTGGGATCGTCCCTGAAGCCGCTGCAAAGTGTGTTACAATGAGTGAAAAGTCATGCATAAAGGTATTACAAAAATAAATCCGGGTGTAAAGCCGTTACAATTTGAGTGGCAAACTATGATACTTGATAAAGCCGTCCCCAAAAGTATTCCAAATATTTAATTATTTTTCATTAAAAATATCCAAAAATTAAAAAAAAATCCGTACTTAACAATTACATGTTGTAGAAAACTATCCATTATGTGGAATAATGCAGTTGAAATACATAAAACTATTTTATAGATGGCAATGATATAAGTTCACAGTATGTGATAAATTTGTACATTCATAAATGTCAGTATTACATTGATGTAATTATCATCTTACATTGTTGAACTGCATGGGTTAATCGGGCTGTCAAAATTCAGATCAAACCGTTAGATATGATGTAATGGACATATAATTACGTTTGATAAAGTTTTAGACTTATTGGGTACACAAATGTCAAGATATCGTAACCTGAACATAAGAATAATCACTAAAGATGTTGTATCGTTCAATCAGGCCATTTGATTTTAAATCATACCATCTGATATGATCTAATTGACATATTTTTATATATATTTAAATTTGGTATAAATCGGGGTGCCCGGATTTTAAGATATCGTACTTGAACATATAAGTTTTTGAAAGTAAACAAATTTTGTAACGGCTTTTTCCACGGTTTTTAAATATTTATTTTCGACAGATTTTGGGACGGTCAATTAATTAGAAGGAACCCCCTCAAAATTTTTAAATTTTCCGCCAAAATCTTGTACCGGTATTTTATGCCGCCCTTGGGACGGCTTGTCTTATTTTTACAAACCGTTACATAATAATAATAAGGTCGTGCCAAAAATCATATGAAATTAGTAAAGGTCCCTAAAGTATTCTAAATATTTAATTATTTTTTATTAAAATATCCAAAAATAAAAAAAAAAATTCATACTTAACAATTAAATGTTGTAGAAAAGTAACCATTATGTGGGATAATGCAATTGAAATACATAAAATATTTTATAGATGACAATGATATATGTTCACAATATGCGATAAATTTGTTTATTCATAAATGTTAGTATTACATTGATGTAACTATCATCTTACATTGTTGAACTGCATGGTTTAATCGGGCCATCAAAATTCAGATCAAACCGTTAGATATGATGTAATGGACAGAAAATTACATTTGATAAAGGTTTAGACTTATTGGGTACATAGATGAGAAGATATCGTACCCCGAACATAAGAATAATAATTGAAGATGGTGTATCATTCAATTAGGCCATTTGATTTTAAGTCATACCATTTGATATGATCTAATTGACACATTCTTATATATATATACTAGTGTGTGTGGCACACTCAAATGTGTGTGCAATTAATTTAAAACTAACTAATATATTGTTACTTTTTCATAATACTAGTCGTTGCTACACGCGGTCCTCGCGAGCATATAAAAAAGAATTGTGTGAGATGAAATAAAAAAAGAAAATTGTGAAGGAATGAGAAAAAGAAAAGTTTGTAAGAAGAAAGAAACATGGAGTGAGGTGAGACAAATGTGGAGTAGTGGGTTGAGAGGAAAAAATAATAAAATTACTTTTTCGACCAATAATTTTTTTTAAAAAAAGAAAATAATTGAAGGGTAAATTTGGGCATTCAAAAGTTGGTACGCCAAAAGGTTTTCGTTTATAATAGTATAGATATATTAGTTAAATAAATAAAAAATAATTAAAAAAATAAAAGTTGTGGGAAGTTATTGAAAGGAGAGTGGGGAAAGAGGAGAGAGAGAGAGAGAGAGAGAGAGAGAGAGAGAGAGAGAGAGAGAGAATTGGAGGTTGAGAAAAAAAAAAGAAAAAAATTGTTAAAATAACTTAAAAAAATACAAAAATGGAAGATCAAAAAAAATTGAGAACCAAAGAGGTGCTCTTCAATTATAATAAGGTATATATATATATTTGGTATGAATTAGGGTACCCGAATTTTTAACACATCGTACTTGATAAAACAAGTTTTTAAAAGTGAAACAAATTTTGTAACAGCTTTCTCCATGATTTTTAAATATTAATTTCTTGGACATATTTTGGTACAGATTTTGGGACAACCAATTAATTAGAAGGAACTACCCCCTCAAAATTTTAAAATTTTTCGCCAAAATCTTGTACCGGTTTTTTATGCTGCCCTTAGGACGGCTTGCCTTATTTTTACAAACCGTTAGAAAATAATAAGGCCGTGCCAAAAATCATATGAAATTAGTAGGTTGTCCCTAAAAGTATTTAAAATATTTAATTATTTTTCATAAAAATATCCATTAAATAAAAAAAATCCGTACTTAACAGTTAAATGTTGTAGAAAAATATCCATCATATGGAATAATGCAATTGAAATACATAAAAATATTTTATAGATAACAATGATATATGTTCACAATATGCGATAAATTTGTATATTCATAAATGTTAGTATTACATTGATGTAACTATCATCTTACATTGGTTAACATCATGGTCTAATCGGGCTATCAAAATTCAGATCACCGTTGGATATGATGTAATGGACAAAAAATTAATTTGATAAAGTTTAAGACTTATTGGGTACACAGGATGTTGAGATATCGTACCCCTAACATAAGAATAATCATTGAAGATGGTGTATCGTTCAATCTGGCCATTTATTTTAAATCATACCATATGATATGATCTAATTGACATATTCTTATATATATATATATATAAATATATATATTTAAATTTGGTATAGATCGGGTGCCCGGATTTTAAGTTATCGTACTTGAAAATATAAGTTTTTGAAAGTGAACAAATGTTGTAATGGCTTTTTTCCACGATTTTTAAATATTAATTTCTTGGAGGGATTTTGGTACAGATTTTGGGATGGC
This sequence comes from Sesamum alatum, assembly GCA_034509735.1. Classification (NCBI taxonomy): domain Eukaryota; kingdom Viridiplantae; phylum Streptophyta; class Magnoliopsida; order Lamiales; family Pedaliaceae; genus Sesamum; species Sesamum alatum. The sequence goes on from JACGWO010000001.1 coordinate 41,053,568, forward strand.
CAATTAATTCGAAGGAATCCCCTCAAAAATTTTAAATTTTCTGCCAAAATTTTGTACCGATTTTATTTGGCCCTTGGAACGGCTTGTCTTATTTTTACAAATCGTTACAAAATAATAATGTCGTGCCAAAAATCATATGAAATTGGTAACGACAGATGTTTTTGGAACGGCTTTTGTAATATTTTTTACATTTATATATTTGGAACGATGTTTCGTACATCCTTTGGACCTATGCAATTGAGGAAAAAATTGAACTGTCCCAATATTCATACGGAATTGCAAAAGCCGTTAAAGTTGTGACGGCCTAAATTTTTGTATCGTCTTTCTTTATACAAAGCCATCGGTTTGACCATTACAAAAAGTTGAATTTTTTTGAGGTTTCAAAAGTGACGTCATCAAAAAATTTCCGTTACAAAGTGGTGGCAAAAGCCGTGTGTATTGGAACGGCCAGGTGGCCGTTCCAAAATAGCCGTTACAAATCCCTTATTGTTTTTGTAGTGTTAGTGATGTTTACATGTAGTTTCATATTAATTTTACATTCTTAGGTATCACTGTCGACTTATTTTTTAATTTGGAAGTTCAGGGTAGAAATATTCAACATGATAGAAGGAATTAGAATGAATTATTATAAAGTAATTCAACTACTTATAGTATCTATGATAATTGATGGGCACAAATCCAACTACTAGAATTTTTTTTATTATGCATATATTGCTATTATATCTTTGTTTGTAGTGTTCTGAACTTTTCGGTGTATATATGTAAATTCGTAGCATATAATTTAGAAATATAAATACCTGTACTTTTTATTAGTTCCAAATATTTTTAAATTTATTGCTGATGAAGGAAATCAAAAAGTAATTCCAATTTTCTTTTTTCAGAAACTTGAGTACAAAAAGGCTAATTTATTGAGAATTATATTTTTTGTAAGAGAAATCCGTTTATATCATAGGAAAAATGTGATATATAATGTATTTATATTGATTATGTTTTATGGTGTGCCAAAGATCAAGATTTTGTGAGTATGTCTTGAGATTAAAACTTATGAATGAATTATTTATTTCTATTCTTAAGTCCACCAAAAGTAAATGAAACTGACCTAAAGGATTTAAAGAACAAACGCAATTAATAGGTTCAGTATCAAGTGAAAAATAATAATCAGGTTGGAAATTTAATATGGTAAAAGGAATTATTCATTAAAAAGTAATTCGATTATCTACAGTATCTATAATAATTAACGGGCATGAACCAAACAACTAAATTTTTTTTGTTATGTTGTGTTCTTACCGTGTTCATTTCATATTGTATATTTTTATTGTTAACATATAATTTTGAAACATATATACACTTACAAAAAAATGCGGGAATTGCAATGGGAATATGAACGATTTTTTATATTAGGAACGGTTCAGGAACATGAGCCTATCCATTGCAAGTAGAGGCATTCCTAATAATTAGTAACGGGAACAGGGCGACCGTTCCAATTATGGAACGATGTTTGGCATATAATCGCTTTACTGTTCCTAATTACCTTTGTATGTATGAATTTATAATTTTTTGCATTTGGAACACCTTATAAATTTTTGGAACGATCATATCAAAAGTAAATCGCACAATTAGGAACGGTAGTTAGAACACATTTTGGAATTATCAGCATAAGTTGCAGATACATTTTAGCACTGTTTCTGGAATACGTCTTGGAACGATCAAGTATACAATTTAGGAACGGTCACGAGAATACATTTTGACACGGTGCTTGAGAACGGATTTTGTACTCCTAATTTGGAATACGACATTGGATCGATTTTTGGTATTGTATTTAGAACGAAAACCTAACCACGAAAGCATTGAATTTGGAATACAAGTAGGAACGGTCCCTCCATAATTTGGAATTCATTTTTACCCGCTTTTAGGAACGATTGTCATATAAATTTGGAATGGTTGTTTACCCGGTAATAGGAACAGTCACTTCTTTGAAACAGTAAAAAATTGGAACGGTTTATAAGCGCTCCAAGACCGTCTAAAGTACCGTTCCTAAATAATGAATTATTAATTTTGTTTTATAGTAATAATTATTATCATTAAAATATATATTACATTATTAATACTATTTTTGAATTTGGTTTTATAATTATTATCTAAATATGAAAAAAATACATAATTTAGAAATTAAAATTATATTAAATAAGAATATTATCCAATTTAATTATAAAAATTAAAAAAGTCCTAAATCTACTCCTCGTCCCCCTCGTCCTCGTCCATCTCGTCAACGTCTGAAGGGGGGGGAGTCTCTAGGAGGCCGTGACGGGTCGGCGCCGGAGTGACTGGTCTGCAGGGCCTTCATCATGCCCATCATATCCACCATCATCTCCTCCAGGCGGACCATCCGATCCTCCAGGTTTGACGCTAGCGGTGGCGGTGGTGATGGCGAGGTAACGGTCTGGTTGAGACCGTGAGCCTCAGAACCAAGACCGAATACTCGGCCCTTGTTCTTGCCCCTGACCGCAGCCAGCCACATCTCCTGCTCGGTCTGTGCCACCGAGCCCTCTAATTCGGCTGGAAAATCCCTAGGATTGACCGTGGCCTGAGACTGGTGATCCTCCAGCAACTTCTGGAACGTCTCCTGAAAAGTTAGAATAAATTAGAATATTTTCAAACATTAAAAAAAAATAAATTAGAATATTTAATCTACAACTTACGGCCACCTCCGCTGCCCTCGACCGCTCCAGCCGCCGTCGACCTTCTTCTTGTAGCACCTGGAAAATAACTCCATCTGCTTCACTGGTCAGCCCAGCTGCTCTCCTGTAAAAAGAAGTGGGAAACGGTTATTACAATTTTAATTTAATAACAATAAATACTTTAAATAATATTAAATATCTTACCATCTTCCGCTTGTGCATACCGACGGAGACAAAACCCCCGCGGTACAAAGTAGCGGATGCGGCTGGGTTGAGGGACCGGTATGCCATGTTCTTCGCGCACTCTTCCTTGAACTTCGGGGACTCCCAGTACAGCAGGAGCTGCCGCCAAACTTCATTCGCCAGCCATAGAGGCTTCTGCAACGACTGTCTGATGAGGGTGAACTTCTTCGGAGGAACTTCTCCGTCCAGATGTGAAAGATCTTGAACATGGCCTCGTGGTCGCAGTCCCACCAGTACGTCATCTGTATTAAAAATATATATATATATATATATATATATTAGAACTCAGATTGTTTAAAATATTTAAAATAAAAAATTTAATTGATAACTGAAATTAATGTTACCTTCAAGCTCTCAAACCAGAAATGCTGGTGCTCTGGCGGCAGCTTGCGCAAACTGCCCAAGGTTGGGGATAGTGTCCTTGCACCACCGCGTTGATGTGCTCATGTACCTTCCGATCCCTCATAAAATTATATAATAATTAGTGTGACATAAAAATAATAATTTAAATTATAAATTTTTTTAAAGAAAATGTAAATATACCTCGCGTCGGTGAGTGTGATATATTGGCGCGCGGATGATGGTGGGGGGTGGTGGGGCTGGTGGTGGTGGGGCAGCCCACGGACGGGCCGGATCTACCGCCGGTGCGGTAGTGGATGGTCCGACACCCTCCTCGACGGGTGCAGTGGTAGCCGGATGGGGCTGCTGATCCGGCGCAAGTGCTGCAGGTGCCTGCTCTGCGGTAGTGGTGGTGGTGGTGGTCGGAACACTGCTTCCCCATCTAGGGAAGCAACACCGCCGGCGGTATGGCCGATGAGCCGCGACTGCGGCCACGACCACGGCTGTGGCCACGACCACGGCTGCGGCCACGTCCACCTCCTCGAGGTGGGAAATCCCGACCAGATATGATCTAGAATTCTTTTAAAAAATATTAGTGGTATGAAGTTAAAAAATACATGTAAGCATCAATTTATTTGAATAATGATAATTTTTCTAATTTTTTTCAAATATTTATGCAAACTAAATCCTAAAATTGTATACTAAGTCCCAAAATTAATACTAAAATTTTTCCTATAATATTTACTAAATCCTAAAATTATTTCCTAAAATATATACTAACACACAAAATTGACGCTTAATTACACTAAATCCTTCTACTTTTCTATATATTTATACTAAATTCTAAAATTTGACCCTAAAATTGCACTAAATCCTTCTATTTTCCTATATATTTATACTAAATACTAATATTTGCCTATATCCTTACAAAACATTATAGAAAATTACCCAATTTTTTTAAAATTTTCAGAAAATTAACAAATTTCATATATTATGCAAATTTATGACTTTTCATAATTTCAGAAATTTTCGTTAAAATTTTGATTTTTTTTTAAATTTACAGAAAATGACATAAAATTGTAAGAAAATTTCTGAATTTTCAGATTTTTAACAAAGTACAAATTTCCAGATTTTTAAAATAGAATTTTTTTTGAAATATTTAATAATATTAGAAAATAATATCCCATATCCTAAATTTTAGAAATTACAGAAAATTTACAGAAATTACATAAAGTTGTATGTGTTTACAGAAATTTACAATCAGAAAAATCTACAGAAAATTAGGAATAAATGCAAATTACATAAATGAAACAATTTACACAAAAAATTTACACATTCAGATATGCATTTTCAGAAAAATGCAAAACCGAAAAAAAATAGGGTTTATAAAAACCCTACTTGGTAGTGGTGCTGGCAGCGATGGTTGAGGGGACCGTCTGAAACAGGCGGCGGTGGCAGAGGGCGGTCAAAGGAGCAGGCGGCGGCGGGAGGGCGGTCAAAGGAGCAGGCAGTGGCGAGGGGACGGGGAATCTCCTCGTACGGGTTGAGGGTTGGATGCGGCGGCCGACGATGGTGGATGGAGGCGGCGGGCCAAGGTTAATAGAGAGAGAGAGAGAGAGAGAGAGAGAGAGAGAGAGAGAGAGAGAGAGAGGCGGAGTGAGAGAGAGTACCAGCGAGAGAGAGAAAGAGAGTTGTGTTTTTGCAAAAGTGAGAAAAAATCAGCCAAGGGGCCAATTTATATAAATTGGTTGGAAGGCGTTCATTTTTTTATACGACCGTTCCTATAACCGGTCCAAATAAAGAATACGACATCGTTTTTGCTTTAATATGATGTCGTTTTAATAACTTGTACTCATGTTGACCTAAATAGGAACGGTCAATTAATTATATTACCGTTCCCATTGTCGTTCCCACTAAAGGTCGTTCTTGAATTACAGGTTACCGTTCCTATATCAATTCCAAATACTTAGTTTTAGCAATTGCACTAATAGGAACGGTTACTTAATAGGAAAATTATTCCCAATACCGTTCCTAATGAAAAAAACGGCGTCGTTTCCTGAGACCCACATAGTAACCGTTCCTACTTCCTTGTTGAACCGTTCCTATATGTATTCCAATATTTTTTTTTTTATCTTCTCAAATAATAACTATAAATTAAGAAAAACATGTTCCAAACACTCATATGATTGAATAAATGTATCCAATTTGATATTTAAAGAATTTGAAAATATAAATTAAGAAAAACACGTTCCAAACACTCATATGATTGAATAAATATCTAATTTTCAAAAAAATAGACACACGTTCACAAGATGAAGTATATTATTAAATTTATGTCTGTTAGTATTTCACAGATGTAACTAGCATCTTATATTGTTGTACTGCACGGTATAATCAGACCGCCAAAAATTCCAATCAGACCGTAAGATATGATATAACACAAAAGAAATTACAATTGAATGTTGTTTTGAAAAATTTTGGTGTGCGGTTCTCGAGATATCATATCCGGTCAGTATTCAACATAATAAAAACAGATGCATCCTTAAATCCGGTTTGCTGATTGAAAATCAGACCGTTGGATATCAAGTCATATTCATAATCTTGTATATATTTAAAAATGGTATCGATCCGGCTCACGGATGTTAAGATATCAACATGATTGTTTGGAATTGTACTAATAGGAACAGTCACCGAATAGAACAAGTGTTCCAACCACCGTTCCTAAAGAAAAAAACGATGTCGTTTTTAGACATTCACATATTGACCGTTCCTATTTTCTCTAGGACTCTAGGAGGTATATAAACGGACTGCTCCAAAAGTTGATTTTCCCACCAATTTTTCATTAGGCGACAAAATAAAATATTGGACCTCTAGTTGGAACGGTCTACCAATTTGTATGACCATTCCTAATTCGAACTTGGAGCCATTTTTTCAGTAGGCGCCATTTGAAAAATTGTACCGAGATTAGGAACAGTCTTAGGTTTTCACTGGCCGTTCCTAATTCAAATTTCCCTCATTTTTTTAAGTACTCACCATATTTGAAAATTTGTACCTAAAATAGGAACGGTCCTAAGAAATTCGGACCGTTCCTAATTCAAAATTTCCCTATTTTTTTTTGTGCCTATTCAAAAAGTTGTACCTGTATTAGGAACGGTCGTAGTATATAATATCCGTTCCAATTTTTAAAATTTATTCTGATTTCTTAAAATAATCAAAATACATATATATATATATCTAATATAATTTTTAATGTTAATAAAAAAATTACAGAAAAATTTCAGAAAAATTCAATAAGTCTCTTCATCGGACTCAGCCTCGTCAAAGCTATCTTCATCTTCGGATTCACTGTCTGGCGAGCGCGATGTCCCTGCTCCATGATCAACAACCAACTGTATTCCCGTTGGGTCATGTAGTTCAAACGTTTGGTTATCTATTACAACATCTGGATTAGGTACGACTTCATCCATCTGATAGGCGACCTCGGTCCATCGCGAGTCATTGATTACTCTTCGCCCCTTGATTTTGCAAACAGCTTTCCAGTCGACTTTGTCTCCCTTCATGCTCGGGTAATCCGCATAGTAGACTTGTACTGCTTGTTGAGCCAATATGAATGGTTCATTCTTTTGGTAAAGCTTTTTGAAGTTAACATCAACGATGTGATAACGAGGGTGTATCTTCATGCCTCTGACCGGATCGACCCAATGACAATTAAACAGTACAATGTGCATGTTTGGAATTAGTGGGTAATCTAGCTGAATTATCTCTTCCAAAATTCCGTAGAAATCAGAATTCGTGTCTGTATATGATGAGCTTTTCACACAAATACCACAATTCATTGTTGACTTCCCGACATTGTGACGTTCAGTGTGGAAATTGAAGCCATTGACGAAGTAAGACGGGTATGTCGTCACTTCTGCTTTAGGGCCCGAATAATGCAACTTCAATAATTCGTCGTTTGTGTGATTCTGTTCGGGTTTCACCTGCAATTCATCATATAGCAATTGGAATAATTGATTACAAATTAATGAGCAGATCGCATTTACAACAAATCGATGACACTTACACGATGCTTGAACCAATTCTTGATTGTGTTACCACTAGTTGATCAATTCTCAGGTCCTCCGAATTGTGTTGCTCGAACAGTTCATTCAAGAATGACCTGTTACAGTAAAACTGATAATTATAAATATACATGTAATTGAAATTGAAATGAAGGCTTGAGACAATTATGTTTGTATAAGACACTTACTCGTAGTACGGTGCAACTGCTTCACAATTACACAAGACGTATGTTTCGATAACATGAAGTTCCTCACCGCTTAGCCATCTCTTCTTTGAGGCTCCACTTGCTCGGCCCGGGTAATTGAAAATGGACCATACTATTTGATCGTCATTGCTCGTGAGATCATCGTTCCGACCGGGTCTGCTTCATTTGCAGAGAATGTGCGAGTCGAAGTAGTGAGAGGAGAAAAGCCCGATTTCTTCGACAATATAAGTCTCTACAATTGACGCTTCGACGTGTGCTTTGTTTTTCACATTTTTCTTTAAATTGCGTAGGAATCTATTCATACGAGTATTTATTAAAATAAAAATTAATTGCTACTTAAAAATAATATATTTAACAGTAGTTAATTAATTACCTGTCAAATAAGTACATCCACCTGTATTGCACAGGCCCCAATGCGCGTCTCATATGGAAGGTGAACAATTAGATGCTCCATTGAGTCGAAAAAAGAAAGAGGAAATATTTTCTCGAGGTTGCACAGGATGACGGCTACACTATTTTCCAATTCTTTTACCTTGGCCACATCTAGTGTTGTTGAGCATAGGATATGGAATAGAAGGCTCACTTAAGCCAAGGCCCCCCCACACGTGCTCTGGAAGCATTTCACGGAAGGCAACCGGAATCAACTTCTGCATGAATACATGACAATCATGGCTCTTCATGTCGTGCATCCTTAACTCCTTCATGTCGACGCATCTGGCCAAGTTAGAGGCATACCCATCAGGAAACCTAAGACAATGAATCCACTCATATATCTTCTTCTTTTGCTCCTTCGTCAGTGTATATACCGCTTTGGGCATCACGTTCGGTCTCCTTTCGTCCACCTCAAGCTCCGAGCGATTACATATGATCTTGAGATCCTTCCGTGCATTCAAATTGTCCTTCGATTTCCCCTTGATGTCCATCACAGTATTGAATATATTACCGAACACATTCTTCTCAATATGCATGACATCAAGATTGTGTCGTATCAGATGCGCCCCCCAGTATTCAAGCTCACAGAAGATGCTTTTCTTCATCCACTTATGGTCGACACCGTAGCGTTCCGGGTCACTCAATGGTTGTTCCACTACTTCACTAAATGCATCAACACGGGTTCGGATCTGTTTTCCAGACAGCCTCGGACGTGCAACCTTCCTCTCGATTCGATTTCTATTGAAGTGTTTCTTGTTCCTGCGATAAGGATGATCCAGTGGTATGAACTACCTGTGGTAGTCAAAATAGCATGTCTTCCAACCGTGCTGTAAATAGAATGCCCGTGTGTTCTCTATACAGACTGGACACCCCATAACACCGGCGGTACTCCATCCAGATGCCATCCCATAAGCAGCAAGGTCGTTCACTGTCCACATCAATGCATCATGTATCATGAATGCCTGGTTTGTCGCAATATCGTGCGTACGTACACCCACATGCCTTAAATTCTGCAACTCCTCGATCAACGGCTCCAAGTAGATATCAATAAGACGTTTCAAATTCGATGGGCCAGGGATCGCCATCGTTAGGAACATATACTCAGACTTCATGCACATTCCCGGTGGGAGATTGTATGGTGTAAGTATCACGGGCCAACATGAGTAAGTTTTACCATACTGACCGTGCGGTGCAAACATATCCGTGCACAACCCAAGTCTAACAGTACGAGGCTCAGCTGCAAAATCAGGATATGTCCAGTCAAAATGCTTCCAAGCCTCTGCATCGGACGAATGACACATGGATCCTTCCTCCGTCTGATGGCTCGCATGCCAAGTCATATGGTCTGCTGTGGCCTCCGACGCATATAACCTCTACAGTCGAGGGGTAAGCTGTAGATACCTAAGAATGGCATACGGGGACTTCTTGCGTTTAGGATTTCTATCCCTGGTAGGCTTGTACCTAGCGTCTCCATAGAACTTGCAATATTCCAAAACAATATCATCCTTCCAGTACAACATGCAACCGTTTTTGCAAGCATCAATCTTCTGAATTGGTAAACCCAATTCTCTTATCAATTTCTTCGTATTGTAATAATCGGCAGGGAAAGTGTGATCGCGGGGCATTACAGTATCAGCCCACTGGCATAACCGATCATATGTATGCTCGGAAGAACCCCCTTCGGCCTTGATATTCACCAAAGAGGCAATTGACTCTAACTGAGAGGTGGTGCAGCCGTTCCACAACGGTTGGTCCGCAGCATGAACTACATAAAAAACGGTCTGACAAGCCAGACACATAATCATAGGTATGAACTAGGATCCACATCAGATGGACAATACTGAGTACCATCATTAACCGGTCTCTCCTGGTTGTACGAAGACCAAAAAGATGGCCCTACGACATCGAATACCATCCTCTGCGCCCAATCCATCTAAGTCGCATCAACCCAATGCGAACTACCCTCCTCCTGAACGGGTGGCATTTGCTGCTGCTGCATAGGGGGCGCTGTCAATGCTTCAAAGTATTCCTGCACCCTCTCCTCACCATGCGAAGTCCAATTATTATACTCTGGCATAAACCCTTTCATACACAAATCAAAATTTACTTCGTCTGGTATTTTGAATCGTTTGTTTTTGCACTTCCAGCAGGGACACTTAATCTTGTCCTCGTCCATATATGCACGCTGAGACTGGGCCCATTCTAAAAATGTTGTAACACCGTCCTCAAACTCCGGCGTCACACCCAGGACGTCTCGATCATACATCCATTTCCTCAACTGTCTTAACATGATTGGTCTTACGTATAATTCACAACAATACGTAATTAAATGACGAGAATATTATATATATATATATATAACAATTACAGAATTTTGCATACTTACCTGAGCAAAACACCTATCAATATCAATGAAAAATTCGCGCAAGTAATTGATATGTTCGATTTTCCGTATAAAGAATCAACAGGGGGAGTTACAACAAATGAGCTGGAGAGTAATTATAAGAACAATGAGAAAGAAGGGGGACATATATATAGAAAATATTGGAACGGACATTGGAATATTATTTGGAACACAAAACTAGCTGTTAAAATATAGTCGTTGTTCTAGATCTAGGAATGGTCTCAGGCACGGGTATAGAAACGGTAATCTTACCGTTGTAATATAGCCGTTACGGCATATTAGGAAAGGTATTAGGCACACAAAATATGATTGTTCCCAATTGGAGCACAATTGGGAACGATAATTGTAACAACATTGCATTTCCTATATACCCATAATTTGGAACGGTAATTGCATTACATTTTTGCTCATGGCGTAAAAGGGTCTCATTTAGCACTACATATTAGAACAGTCAAGTAACCGGTCCAAATAGAACCGGGGTTTGGAACACATATAGGAACGGGCAGTGTTCCCGGTCGAAAAGTCGTTCCAACTTTCATACATGTGTTCCAAATGGAATACCAACATATATCCGATCCTTTTTGGGAACGGTAATAGGTTTACATATTGACACACATATGTTGACACATAAATAGGAACGGTCGTGCCGTTCCTATTCGTTTGTACTACAATTAACTCGAAAGTGATGTCATCAATGGTTTTCCGTCCACTTACCGTTCCTATTTGGAGCGGTCGTTGGAACGGTCGACTATACCCGTTCCAATTCCCGCATTTTTTTTGTAGTGATATCTTTATTTTTCATTAGTTTGAGATATCATAAATTTTTTTATGATGGAAATAAAAAGTGTTGCTAATGCTTTTCTTTATTCTTCCTTTCAAAAACTTTATTGAAGAATCATTTAACACGAATCACATTTTTTTTAGGAGAAATTATATCAGGGTAATAGGATAATATCTTTTACATAATGTATTTTATTAATTAAATAAGAATATGTATATATAGTATTTGAAATTTATAAAGTAATTTAATTTCTCAATGTTCCATAAATAAACTTAGTAAAGAATTCAATATTGAGTTTTGTATAAATAAGTTTGCACTATTGTATATGGTAGGACGGTTAGTAAAATATAACATTCATTGTGTAATTTAAAGTTTTTAAAAATATTATAAAATTTATAATTTTTCGTGCATAGCATGGGGTTCATGCTAGTATATATTATATAATAAATATCACATGTATTCCTAAATTTAATCCTACATATAGGAATATAATGTGAAAATAAAGATATGAATCTCATTTCTTATCTATTCAACCGTACAACCTTGATATTATTAGCCTTTCAAAAATTTCGTTACTTATCACCTCTCTATTGTGGCAGGTTTCAATTTGCTTTTCTTTTTGTTGTTTTTAGGGATGAAACTAATAATTTTTTTTTTCTTTTTTGCAGACAATGGCATAAATTTTTTTGCACTTTCAAGCTCTCCGATAAGGTGATATTTTATTCTTCTCCTTTTTTACTTTAAATTATTATTCTTTGAATCAGCTTACTAATTTGATTTCTAAATTTTTGTTGAAATTTTATTTTCATGACATATCAAGGATATTTTGTAGAAAGTTTTATAAAAAAAAAAAAAACAAAAACTACAACATAGCTACTCGGATCACGAAAGACGTCTCAAACTTTCAAAGGTAGGCCATTTGCATTTCATGGCATTCACCTCCTAAAGCTATGTATTCAGTTAAACATATATACAAAATTTATAAGAATGTATCCCTTCATATCTAGAATTTTTAACTTCTTTTATTAATTCTTACTTAACCATGGTATGTTGCTTTTCAATAAACTTTACGTATTGTTGATTTTAATTTAAAGCTTTTATAGTTTATATTATAATATATGTTGGTGATTCAATATATTTATTTGCTAATTATATTTATACACTTCGTAACTATTTAAGTAATATAATAACTTTTATTCTCTAGCAATACTAACTAATATGTTCATAATTGATAGATTACAAATATATATTGTCAAAATTTTGGCAATCGAGCATTATTTGACTTATTTTGAAAAGTTTAATCATTATAACTTCTCTAATAAAATCTATTCTCATAGATATAATAAATCAATTTAAAAGCACATGTGATTTCCAAGTCTTGATACATCCAATTATATTTAATATAGAATTTATAATTTTAAGTCAATTATACTGTTCCAAATCAATTTCCTAATTCTTAGTGTAACAAGCTTCTGAAAATTTTCAAGATAAGGCTATGAATAAAAAAAAGTACTTGTATATATCTTTTTTTTTTTTAGGGAAAAACCACACGAAGTATTGTATTAAACCATAGGCACAGAAATTAAGGTTCACATGTGTACACTCGTTTCGTCCAACCACATGGTGGCTAGTAAGAAAACAATGCTAGAGCTTTCCGTTAAGTGGAAAATATGATGCCTACGCGGTCTGTCGGGATGATGTGAAGGGCGTGGGCAATGAGAGCTTTTGCGTCGCCTTCACAACCCTTAAAGATGCATTTTTTTCGGTGAGTCCAAATCGGCCAGCACACCGTGAGGAAGACGGCGAAAGCATCTGGGTCCAGCCCTTTGTGGGCGCGGTGCAACCAGGCCTCAACCTGCAGCTCTCCCTGAGACAGCCACTGCCAAGGCACCGGGGACAGGGCCCATACCAATCAGGCGAAAGAGCAGTCCACGAGCACGTGTTCAATCCCATCTTCACACCCTCCACACCAGACGCAGTTCCCATCCACCTTGACCCCGAAACGCCGCAAATTGTGTTGTGTCGGCAGGACTGTTTGGCAGCAACGACAAGCGAAGAGGAGGACCTTTGGGCATGCCTTGGTGCGCCATATGAAGTACCATCCCCGAACAGCAGTACCAATGCTAGCTTCCGCAGGATCTATAATCTGCATGGCTAGGCAGTAGGCGCTTCGAACTGAGAAACGGCCCTTAGCGTCAAAATACCATCCCCATCTATCGCCTGCTTCTTCCCTGGTGGTGTGAGTAATATCCACTCGTTGTCTGTTGCCTCAAATTTCGCCCGAATCTTGGCTACATCCCACTGCCCCCCGCTGTTAAGGAGATCTGCCACGAGCGTCTCGGGCGCCATCGTTGCAGGGGAAAGGCCGGCCGGAAGTTGACTGGGCCGGAATCCACGAGTCGAGGAGTATTTGTATATATCTTAATCAACTAATTAATACTCCAGAGCGTGCAAGAAGATCACCACCAATTAGATTTTAAATATTTGTGGTGGTTATTAATAATTTACTTTTTTTTATTTAATTTTCTCTTGAAAATATTGATTGAATTTTACTTTTTACAGATCAATATATATATATATATATATATATAGGAAGAGTGTCTTCATCTGCAATTAAGTAAGGTACTATTATTTATCTAAACAAATAATTCATCTTAACAAATGGACGATAATACTTACTAGATATATGAGTTTTCATTTTTAATTTTTGTTTATAATTTATTTTTAGAAAATAATATGGTTTCTTAGTGTATGTTGGAATATTTTTTTGGTCTTTAGTTCAAATCAATTGTTCTAAAATTTCTTTACCTAAAAAAATTATTCTAAAATTTATAGTTTTAATTTTCAATTTTTTTTCCTTAAAATTTAGTTTTTTTGTTTTTCAAATTTTTTTTAATTTTTCTTTATTATTGTTTTACCTTTTACTTTCTTTTGTCTTTTTATATATCTTTTGCTGTAATATGATAATATATTTTTCATTAATGTAATTTTCTTCTTGCATTACCTAATGGCCTTTTTAATTCTTTCTTATATCCAATTTCACGCCTCTTCTATGTTTTCCTCTTTACGTTTTAGTTAATTTTCTCTTCTTCATCTTTCAAATATTATTTTTTTATTCTTTTTTTCTGTTGAAAATCTGCCATGAAATACTCATCTTTACTTCTTAAAGGTTTTGTGGTTTTATAATTTTTGTATTTGCTCTTAGTATTTACATAAACTTGAAATTTTTATTTTTCAATTATCTTATCTCCCTCCATGTTTCATTGATTGAATTTCAGTTGTCATTGATTAATCATTTTCTAATTAATATTTACCTTTATGCTTTAGCTAATTAATTTATTCGTATTATTTTCTATTTAATTCCATATTTTTTTCGGTTAAAATAGTCATGATTATTGTACTTGATCCGTAAATAAATATATATTTTTATCTAATTAATAATAGTTTATCAAAATATTTTCTTTTCAATTTTTATTAGAAAAAGTTGACTAATCATGTATTTCTTGCCCTCTTTTTTAGATGTGGAGATATGACCGTGCTTTTTTTGCTTAAATTAATTTATGTACTTTTATTTGGATTAAGATTCTCCAACTTTTTAAAATTCTACCACCAATATTTTGTTCATAAAATTTCACTTGTGTTTTTCATGTTGAGTTCCAAGATGTTAATCCATTTGATATTTTCACCACCAATTTCCTTCCTCCATTTCACTATTTTTTAATGTTCATGTATAATTTCACATAATTTTCCATACCTAGGTATTCAATTATTTTTTTCATAATACATACATATATATTTAACTATCTACTTATTTGGTGGAGCTATACAGGTTCTAAAAGAATTCATTGGGCTTCTTGGAAGCTCTTTTGCCGTAGTAAGGCGGACGGTGGAATTTGAATCCAAAGGATTCGAGCGTTTAATTTAGCGCTGTTGGCTAAACAACTTTAAATCTTCATTTCCTGACAGTATTGTGGCAAGATTATGGAAAGCTCGTTACTATCCCAACTCTTCTGTTCTTGTGGCAGAAAATGGTGTTAATCCAACTTACACATTGATGTTGTGAGATCTTGGAACTCATAGAAAGAATGTGAAGGTGTTTGTCCAATCCCTCTGCGAAGGGTTTTCATAGTGGGCGTTTAGAGGGGTTCTGTCTTATTATTACCCCCCCCCCCCCCTTTACTCATATCTTTCTCGGATCTTCCCAGGCTCGTAGCATATCTTCCTTGGATTTTTCTGAGATTTTTCCAGATTTTCAGAGATCTTGCACCAAAGTCTTTTGGTATCGAAGGATTCTGTGGGGACGCCATCGTAGCATGGCCCCGAGGCCTACGAGGCACTCCTCTCCGAGCTTGCTTACCCCCTCGTAGTATTCATAAGTCTGCTTCTTCGCATGTAATGAATCCGCGGTGATCCTCAATGAAAAACCCCCTTTGTCTATCTAACTCACGCTCCCCGCCTTTATGCGAAGGCCCCCCCCCCCCCACTTAGGCGGGGCTCATGTATCCCTCGTACTAACTACCTATGAGGGGGCTTCTTCGTATTTTCCTCCTCATCTACATCACCAGTCCCTCAAGTTTCATGGCGCGTAGTCTTGACTAGGCAGGATGGAACTTTTCAAAATTTGAATTGGGCGTTTGGCGGCCCTGGGACTTTGCGTGCGCCTCTTCCCTTTCACCCTCACCCTACTGTCATGATTACCCCTTTAAGTTCACCGCCCACTTTCACCATAAGCCCTTACACGCGTCTCTTCGGTAGTCAATCGTTTCATCTCCACACCTTTCCCCTCTGGACGCGTGTCTTTTTACTGTGGCCCTTGGTTTCCCTCCCTCGCACTATATATAGGGGGTTTACTTCCCCTTTAATCTTTCACCCTATTCACTCTCTCTCTCCCCAGACAATTCCCTTTCAATCCGGCGTTCTGCGTTCTCATTCTCTCCCCATCGCCCAAGGTAATTCTCTTCTTTCTTTTCTTTCCCGATTAGTGTTTTGATGTGACTGTAATGGGCGTGTGGCCTGTGTAGTTCATGGAAGGTGGCTATACCACCTCTTACTGGACTTCTTCTGCTTCTTCTTCTCCTTCTCCTCCGATTACCCGTTCTCTGCCCCAAAAAAATTAGAGGAGAAATGGCTCACCGCACTAGAGCTTTCTCTTCCAAAGAACCCTCACCCTCTGCCGTAAATGAGATTTCTTCTAATTGTTTTGCCATAATCTCTTCAATTTCCCCTAAAATGTCCGCAAAATCCATAATAAAGACGATCAACCTTCTGATCCTTCCTGAGGGGTATGACGTGGTGACCCCTATAGAGTATCAGAGAGCTAACAACCCACCACCAGGGTGTTTGACTGTGTATGCAGCCTAATGGGTGTCTGGGTTACGGTTTCCTCTTCACCCTTTTCTGGTAGAGCTGTTGGTGGCCTTAGAGATCCCCCCTAGTTAGTTAAACCCTAATTCTTACAGGTTGGTGGTGGGGTTCTTACTGTGTTGCCAACTTTATCACATAGAGCCCACTTTAGAGAACTTCCTGGGCGTGTTTTCCCCAAGGCTTACTCCTGGGGAGTGCTTTTTCACTTCTCCCCTCGCCCAGGCCTTGTTTTTATCCATGAAAAGCCTTTCTTTTACAGAGCTTGGAAATCCCACTTCTTCTTTGTTCGGAAGGCGGAGTGGGAGGTCCCTCTGGCTTGGCGCCTTTCTCCAAACGACCTGTCAACTGTAAACCTTGAATTGGTGAAGGAGATGGTTTGCTCGATCATGGTTTCAAAGCTAAAGCTTTGGTGGAAAAAGATCTTTTGATCGTAGCAGGGCTCCACCCTGCCCCAGATACTTATACTGGCCCTGAGAGCCGTTACTTTTACCTCCGTAAGTACATTCCTATTGCTCTCATACTTCTATATTAACATTTCCTTGCAGAGACCATGATGAACCGAGTCGCCGTTCGCAAGTTCCTTCCTGAAACTCTACCTGTGAACCCTCTGTCCTCTCCGAGTACGAGGTCCGCTTCTGCTACTCCCTCGGATGTCCTGTCAAGCGGCCGGGGTCGATCCCCTTCTCGTACTACTTTGGGGGTTAGGCCGGGCTCAGTTTTTCCTAAGCCTGTCCCTTCAGCTCGTATTGATGTTCCCATCGAAGTGCCTGTAATGGAGGTGGAGGCTTCCCCGGAGATCGAGGCATCCCCGGTTCCATCTTCTCCCCCGTTTGTTCCACCTTCGGAGGTGTGGTCTAGTTCGCAGAAGAGGCTTCATATAGAGGATCTCTCTTAAGATGAGGTCCCTCCAGCTGATACTACTCAGGCCGTTCCACCTCCTTCCTTCCCTCTACCTGTGGTGACCCCTCAGTTCAATCCTAAAGCTGGGGTGTTGAACATGTGCAAGGCAGTGCATAGGGGGGATGTTGAATCGTTGGCTAGTCGTCCCATGGAGGGTTTTGGCCATCTGTTGCTGTCTCAGACTGCCATGGTAAATTTCCTTCCGTAATGTTTTTCTCTTAAGTTTACGAAATTTTTCTAATTAAATTTGATCCTTTTCTCAGACTCCTGTTATTGTCGTTGCCATGATTAAGAGGTACGACAAGATGAGGGCCAACCTTGAGGCTGCTCTGTCCCAGCTTAAGGGAGCGACTTCTCAAACAGAACTTCTAAAGAAGCAGTTGGCTGACGAAGAGTCCAAGCACCGTGAGGAGATATCTGTGTTAAATGCGCAAGTGGAGGAGAAGGATCGTAGGCTGGCGATGTAGGCGATCGGAATGGAGTCCCTTCGAACTACTTCCTTTCAGTCGTATACGAAGGGCCGAGAGGAGGGTTTGGTGGCTGGTCAATCAGTGGCCGTAGCTGCTTACAAGGCTTCCTCCGAGTTTGCTGAGGAGGTTTTTAGGTAGGGCTCATCTTTCTATGAGGACGATTTCACAGTGTGCCCTGAGCAGTTCAAAAACTTGGGTAACCTTCCTCCAGACTTCTACTATAATTTCCTGGACATGCATACAGATGGGTTTTGGCAGAATCGGTGGAGCAGGGCCTTCTGAATCTTAGCTTTAGTTTTAGCTTAGTTTTTATAAAACTTTTATTTTTTAGATCCTTTTTTTGAGAACTTGTTTTGTAATGGTGCGATGCGAACATCTTTTTTCTGGTTTATTTATGCATTCTCTCATTTCTTATGACCTTTTTCTTCTATTACGAGTTCCTGGTTTAAAAGTCTTTAAGTTGATCCTTCTTCAAGGTGAGCCAAAGTTTCTCTTTACTGGGTTTTTTTTCCTTTGAGTTGGTCAGTCTTGTTGCGAGTTGCCTTTGATTTCAGAAGCTTTCCTTTGTGAGTTTTGGGTTAATTTTGCATAAATCGGAGGCCTTTGAGTCGGCTTTCCTTCGAGGCGAGTTATTTTGAGAGAACTCGTGCCGAGAGTTTCTTTTCTTTCGAGGTGAGTTGTGTTGAGAATCGATTGGATCAAATTTTTCTTTGAGATGAAATTTTCTAAGCCGAGGGGTTCCAAGTTGGGTGCCCCGTTAGATTTTCTTTCGAGATGAACAAAGTCGAGAGCCTGATTGAGTCGGATTTTTCCTTTGAGGAGAATTTTTCTAAGCCGAGGGGCTCCAAGTTGGGTGCCCCGTTTAACTTATCTTTTGAGGCGAATTGAGTTGAGAGTTTGTTTGAGGTGGATTTCCTTTTGAGGTGAATTTTTTCTTTAAGCCGAGGGGTCCCAAAGTTGGGTGCCCCATTTTAACTTTTCTTTCGAGGAAAATTTTGTTCGAGTCGGACGTCCTTTTGAGGCGAATTTTTTCTTAATTTGAGGGGTTCCAAGTTTGGTGCCCCGTTAACTTTTCTTTCAAGGCGAATTTTGTTCGAGTCGGATTTCCCTTTGAGGCGAAGTTTTTCTTAAGTCGAGGGGTTCCAAGTTGGGTGCCCCGTTAACTTTTCTTTCGAGTCGGATTTTCCTTTGAGGCGAATTTCTAAGCCGAGGGGTTCCAAATTGGGTGCCACGTTAACTTTTCTTTCGAGGCGAATTTTTGTTAGTCGAGGGGTTCCAAGTTGGGTGCCCCGTTAACTTTTCTTTCGAGGGGAATTCGAGTTGGATTTCCCTTGAGGCGATTTTCGAAGCCGAGGGGTTCCAAGTTGGATGCCCCGTTAACTTTTCTTTTGAGGCGAAAGCTTTTTCTTCTTTTTTCTTTTTTTTTAAGTGTGCGCATAGGCACATATATATATATATGTTGCAAAAACTTCGATCATTTTATTTCATGGGCTGCCTTTTGGTTTTAATAGTAGAAGTTCTTTAGGTTGCCAATGCTCCAGGTACGAGGGATTGTTTCACCCTTCATGCTTATGAGTTCGTAAGTCGCTTCCCTTAAGATTTTCTTGATCTGATAGGGCCCTTCCCACTTCGGATCCAACTTACCTACTGCCTTTTGGACTTCGACCTTTCAAAGTACTAAATCCCCTACCTGTAGCGCTCTTTCCTTTACCTTGGCGTTGTAGAGGTGCAATATTCTCCGCTTGTAATTTTCTATTTTGACTCATGCTGCCTCTCGGATTTCGTCTACCACGTCTAGCTCATATTGCATGTTTTCATGGTTGGTCCCCTCTTCATACCAAAGTATTCGGGCTGTGAGCACTTCCACTTCGGCAGGGATTACTGCTTCGGATCCATATGTTAGTAAGAAGGGGGTTTCTCCCATGCTGGATCGTCGGGTGGTTCGGTATGCCCATAATACTCTGGGGATTTCGTCGATCCACCCTGTCTTCGCCTTTCCTAATTTAGCTTTCAGGGTTTGAAGCAAGATTCGATTAGTTACTTCAGTCTGGCCATTAGCCTAGGGATTCCCAACTGAGGTAAACACCTGCTTGGTCTTTTTATCTTGACACCATTGCCGGAATTTTCTCCCTCGAAATTGCATGCCGTTGTCCGTAGTGGTCTTTCGAGGTATCTTGAATCGGAACACTAGGTTCATCAATACGAACTTGATAACTTCTGTCTCGGAAAACCGCGTCATAGGCTCTGCTTCTACCCATTTGGTGAAATGATCAATAGCGCCTATCAGGAATTTTTTCTACCCTCGTGCCGGGGGAAAGGGACCTACTAAGTTTATCGCCCAATGGTCAAAAGGGCAAGCGATTGAAGTGACCTTGCTTTCACTCCGAGCACGTGGCTGATGTTTCCATATATTTGGCAATTTTTGCATTTTCGGACTATTTGCTCGGTATCCCTGCGTATGGTGGGCCAGAAATATCCATTCCTCATAATTTTCATGGCGACACTTCGTCCCCCCGCGTGATCTCCACAACTCCCTTCGTATATCTCCTTCATGACACATAATGCAGCTTCGGGGTCCAGGCACCGCAGCGCTGGCAACGGAAACGATTTTTAAAGAGACGACCCTTTACCAAAAAGAACCTGCATGCTACCCTTCGTGTCTGCTGAGCTTCCCCCGCATGATTGGGCAACGTTCCCCTTTTCAGATAAGTCTTGATATTGTCCATCCAAGAAGCAAGGCTAATTTGGCAAATTTCCTTTATGTTATCGATTCCTCCCTCCGGGTACACTTTAAGTAATGTGATTTGGGTGGTGCTGATGTCTTGGATCTCGCCTCTCATCCGAGCTAGAGAATCGACCTTTGTGTTTTGTTCACGGGGCTATTGCATCAGTTCACAAGACTCGAATCGCATCACCCTCTCTTTCACTTTAAGCAATAATCGGATCATTCTTTCGTTCTTTGCCTCGTATCCGCCCTTTACTTGTTCTACTACCAGCTTCGAATCACTATGTGCTCGCACCTTACGGGCCCCTAACGCCTCAGCCATTCACAGACCCGCCAAGAGTGACTCGTATTCCGCCTCATTATTAGACATTACGTCTTCGAACATTAAGGAAAAACACGTCTCGATTCCCTCGGGGCTGGTTAGTACCACCCCGCCCCGGCCTTCTTTTCAGAGGACGAACCGTCAACATATAGTGTACAGGTTTTTTTCATTGGCTTCCTCTTCTTCAGTGGTTTCTATCAGGAAATTAGCTAGGACTTGGGCTTTTGAGGCAGTTCCAACCTTATATTCCAGGTCGTATTCATGGAGTTCGTAGGACCATTTTATCATTCGCCCCCCGGTTCCTTGCGCGAGGGTCTGCATGAGTGGATGGTTGGTGAGGACGGTGACCGTGTGGGATAAGAAATAGGGCCTCGGCTTTCGGGCAGTATATACGAGGGCGAGCACGAGTTTTTCTAAGTATTCATATCGCGTTTGAGCTCCTTGCAGCATGTGGCTTGTGTAGTACACCTGCAGGTGGGTTCCCTCATGATCTCGTATGAGGACTGAACTAGTAGCAACGAGTGATAGGGCCAGGTATACATGTAGCCTTTCTCCGTACCTATGCTTTTCCAACAAAGGGAGGTTGATCAGATAGTTTTTTAATCCTTTGAATACCTTTTTGCACTCCTTGTTCCACTGGAAATATTTAGGGTTCCGTAGTATCTTGAAAAATGGGAAGCCCTTATCTGTAGATCGTGATATAAACCGATTCAGGGCAGCAATTCGCCCGGTCAACCTTTGCACCTGTTTCACGGTGCGAGGTTCTTTCATGTCCAGCACAACTTGGATTTTGTCTGGGTTAGCCTCTATCCCACTCTGGGTCACCAGATATCCCAGGAATCTCCCTCATTCCACTCTGAACACACATTTCTCGGGATTTAGTTTCATTCAGTATGTACTTAGGCTGGCGAAGCATTCTTGCAGATCCAGCAGGTGCTGTCCTTTGCACTGGCTTTTGACCAACATGTCATCCACGTAAACCTTCATATTCCTTTCTATCTGTCTTGAAAATATCCTGTTAACTAGCCTTTGGTAAGTGGCTCCCAGCGTTATTTAATCTGAATGACATGACATTGTAGCAAAATAGCCCTTGTTCTGTGATGAAGCTGGTTTTTTCTTGATCCTTCGCCGCTAGCTTAATTTGATTGTAACATTGGTAAGCGTCTAGCATGCTGAGTCTCTCGCATCCTGAGGTGGAATCAACAAATTGGTCGATATGGGGGAGCAGGTACGAATATTTCGGGCAGGCTTTGTTTAGATCGGTGAAGTCCACACACATCTTCCATTCCCTCCTTTCTTAGGTACGAGCATGATGTTAGCGATCTATTCCGGGAATTACACCTCTCTTATATGTCCTGCTTCCAGTAGTCGATTTATGTCCTCCTTTATAATCTGGTTTCTTTCCTTTCTGAAATTCCTCTTTCTTTGTTTTACGGGTGGGTACCCATTTATCACATGCACTTCGTGCTCGATGATGTCGGTGCTGATTTCGGGGGATCGTCCATTTCCCAAGTCGAATATATCGGCATTCCTTCGTAGGAAATGGAGCAGCGCTTCCTCTTCCTCTGCCGATAAGGACTTGTTAGAATAGGTGACCATCAAGCCAATTAATTGGCTCTTTGTAAACTATTCTAGACAATCTTTTTCAATAATATGTTAATTTAAGAAATGTTCTTTGGCCATCTTCATCATATGCTTTATACATTATATTTATATGAGCATTTGGTTGAAGCCCTTAGATCAATTATGCTACGGGGTTGGCTCGCGCATATGATGGCGACCATGAAACCAACCTCTATGGTTTGATCTAAAATATTCCAAGTCGCATGAGAAAGACTCGGAAGCAGAGATGTGAATCGATCGAGAGAGGGCATCGACCATTTCTTGAAGACTTGCACTAAGTAATGCATTCATATGATGAATGTCGAGCTTCAAGACAGAAACGTATGACGTCTGCTTACTTTAGTGGGTGCTTGAGAAAGAGTTATCAAGTTCACTGAATTGACTCGCAGGAGTTGTCATATGGAAGCCCTATATGGCACGATCGGTATGACTAGAACTCCTAAGCTACGATAGTGCACTAACTAATCCTTAGATTTGAGGGTCACAGTAACCTTGTGCATAGGACGGGTATGACTTGATCATGTCCAAGTCTCAGGTTTCATCCTGGATCACTATAAGGTCATGTTTTAGACATAGTTGAAGCATGCATGGAGGTTGGTGAGTTCCAAGATAGGATCCACTACTTATCATGAGATGATAACGAACCTCCTATGTTCTCTACATTATGCGTTCCTCGAAACCCATGGTCATGGTTGTTGACCAAATAAGAGAAAAGGGTTTTCCTATATTGATAAATTGAAAGCATAACTTGAAGAGGTGATACATACACATCAAAGTCGATAATGAGAACCGATAACTAATTCCATTCCCTAGACTTTGATCGGGAGGTTAGTAGCGAAGGGACCGTATCTGCATGGTACGCTCAGCTCACAGGTTCACGCAATAATTTACCTATTCTCTAGTGCCATGGACCATTGCTAGATGGCCACCATGGTGACGGGTACCCTCCAATTAAGGAGTTAATTGAGGGTGATTAGATATGATAAGATCTAATTAATCTAATACAAGTAAGTTGCTAATTAAATTGTATATATGATACAAGCCCAAGTCTAGCTGAGTAGTGAACCTAAAAGGTCACACACAAATCCATGATGGAATTATTGGAATTAATTTATAGAATTAATTATGGAGAATAAATCAATTAATTTAAGGAGTTAAATTAATTGATTGAAATAATTTATGAAATCATTTCATGGGAATATTAAATAATATGATTATTTAATTTGGAGTCTAAATTCACAAGTATTAATTTGATTAAGACTTATAATAGATTAATTAATTAAGATTAATCTATTTGAGCTTGAAAATAAAATTAATTAGATTAATTGATCTGGGCTTATATTTAATTAAAGAATTTAAGATCATGGGCTAAATAATTAGTTGGGAATTAATTATTGGTTGATGCGATGGGCCAGGAGTTGGCTGCGCTTGAGGCGAATGATACTTGGGAGTTGGTGTCACTGCCTCCGGATAAGAAACCCATTAGATGTCGTTGGCTTTACAAACTGAAGATGAATCCCGACGGCACGATGCAGCGCTACAAAGCCCGATTGGTGGCCAAGGGCTACAACCAAGTGGAGGCTGTGGATTTCTTTGATAGTTTTTTCTCCGGTTGCAAAGGCGGTTACCGAACGGGTTTTCTCGTCTGTTGCTGTGGCCAAGGGTTGGCCTCTTTTACAATTGGACGTCAATAATGCCTTCTTACATAGGCATTTGGACAAGGACGTTTATATGACCCCCCGGAGGGTTTCACGGGCGCTGCACCAGGGCAGGTTTGCAAACTTAAACGATCTTTGTATGGCCTCAAGCAGGCCTCTCGTCAATGGAACTTGGAGCTCACCTCTCGGCTTCAATCTTACGGTTTTGTTCAGGCATCCAGTGACCACTGTCTCTTCATCAAGGATTCAGGTGGTACCTTTACTTCTCTTCTCGTTTACGTCGATGATATCATTCTCACTGGAGATTCTGTTTCTGAGTTAGAGTCAGTCAAAGGGTATCTTGATGGCCTATTCACAATTAAGGATCTTGGTTCGACTAAGTATTTTTTGGGCTTGGAGCTGGCTCTTTCTTCTCACGGTCTCCTTGTCACTCAGCATAAGTATATCCGGGATATCCTCCATGATGCTCAGCTCTTGGAAGCCAAATCAGCCCCCACTCCATTTCCTCCAGGGCTGCATTTGACTTCAGATTCGGGCTCCCTATTACCTGATCCTGGCCGTTATTGCTGCCTTGTTGGGCGTCTTCTCTATCTGGGGTTTACTCGTCCCGATATTTCATTTGCCGTGCAGCAGCTTAGCCAATTTCTCCAGCACCCACGTGATTCTCATTGGCAGGCCGATGTTCATGTTCTCCGGTATTTGAAGGGTTGTTCTTCTTTGGGTCTGTTTCTGCCTTCAGATAATTCCCTTCACCTTTGTGCTTTCTTGGATGCTAGCTGGGCCTCTTGCACCGATAGTCGAGGTTCAGTTACTGGCTTTTGTGTTTTCTTTGGTCCAACTCTCCTCTCTTGGAAGACCAAGAAGCAGGCTACGGTTTCTCGCTCCTCCGTTGAGGCCGAGTATCGTAGCATGGGTTCCGCGGTATGTGAACTTCTTTGGGTTTCCTACCTTCTTTGTGATTTCCGTGTTCCGATTTTTCAACCTATTCCTTTTGGTGTGACAACAAGGCTGCCCTCCACATCACGGCCAACGCTGTTTTTCACGAGCGAACAAAGCACCTCGATATTGATTGTCATCTCGTCCGGGATCAATTGAAGCGGGGTTTCATCGCGCCTTCTTTTGTTCTGGGCACTGACCAAGTGGCTGACCTCTTCACCAAGTCTCCCTCAGTCCGGGATTTTACCCGCCTCCTTTCCAAGCTGGGCTTAGCGTTGCACGCTCCACCTTGAGGGGGGGGGGGGGGATGTAGCAATAGGCGGTTAGGTGGTTACGGCAGTTAGCTGGTGGTTATGGAAGTTGGCTGGAGAACCCAGTAACTTAACATTCACAGCTATAAGGTGTGTCAACGTTTCTTGCATTTTACATATAGGAGTTAGTGAAGCACGTTTCTATTTTTCTTATTTTCTTGTAATACGTTTTTTGTAGGTGCTAGATAGCTGTTTTCCTTTGTTGTATAAAAGGCACTACTGTAGCTAACTTTCCTAATTCAATTTCTTCAGATTAGTTTTACAGAAATACATTCAGGTTCATCCCACGGATTCTCTCTATCTTTACCAAATTGTTGAATTCCTAAAATTTGTGTAAGCACTTAACGTATCAATGAGTCTGTTATTAGTAATCTTTCAACACTAACTCAATCAGATACACAATGTATAAAAAAGGTGAACATCCTTCAATTTTAGATGCTCTCTGATATTTCAGTCACTCAAATGATTACTAGTGTTCTTCGATTTCTACCGAGAAGTTCTATAAGATTATGAGAAGTCTGTCTCACAAACAAGGAGAAGTTGAAAGGGCCCAAGAAAACAATTGTTTCATTATAAAACAAAGAAAGCAAGTCTGGTATTGTTTGAGATGGCTGTTAGTCCAGAATCTGTTTTAACAGCAACTGAAGTAACTCAAAATGCATACAATATCAACAAAGTGGTCATGATTTATGTCTCTTTGACATCCATTATAGAGTGTGTTTGGAGGATAGTCTTCATGTAATAATATCAACTGTAATGATAAACTTACAGGGAGTCATCAATCACGAGGCAATGCAAACGGATCCACATCCATGCCTTTTGCAGCTTCCAGAAATTTGATCAGTAGTAAATATTGACGTATACTCAGACTTAAATAGATATTACCAAAAACAAAAGAAAAAACAAGGTAGCATCCGAATTAACCTAAGATAATGCTTCACACGACCAAAGCTATATCAAAGTGATATTATATTCATAAAGGACGCCAATGAGTGTTTACATTGGATGGAAGTTAATCACAACTCTTGATCTGATTATGAATTTTCAGACAAGTAATTTCCAGACAAAGATACACAAGCACGCGCACACACACACACATATTTGAAGCATTAGCTAAAGAAAATACAACTTTTAAATTTATGGAAAACAAAGTAAAAGTCAAAAGTGTTGCCAATAGTGCAAAATCTGTCTTAGATGTCGGGCGAGGGCTTTCCTGATTTAACTGTTGGGAAATTTGGAGGAGATGTTGCCTAAAAAGAAAAGTATTGTAATATTGGAGATATCTAAGTGGTATATAGATTTTTTATTCATATTTTCTATGACCACAACATCAAGATTACAATCCTTTATATAGAAGGGCAAACATTAAATTAGAAACATTTTCCTATGGATAAATATTTGACTAACACTTCCCTATGAATAGAATATCAATTTCCTATGGATACAATATTTGACCTTGATAATCTTGAGGAGTCATATGCATGCATAGTACTTCAGGAGTCATATGCATGCATAGTATTTTGGGAATTGCAAATTATGTTTTTCAACATTATCTGGTCGTTTCCAAGAATCACTGTAAAGCCTTCTTTCCAACCTATAACAAAGAGAAGGAAAAGAAATTGGGATAATTTCACTATTGAAACCTCAATTATACCTTTTTTTCATTTTTGGTACCCCATGTTTCCAAGTCATCAGATCTAGTACCCGAAGTTTTCTTTTTTCATCCACCTGAGTACCTCCGTTAGGTTGACCGTTAAAACAAATGGTCAACCCAATTTGAAGGAAAAATAATGCAATTTCTTGTCTATTTAAGGGCATGTTTGGCTGTCATTTTATACACCACAAAATATAGACTTGAAATAGTGGAATTGAGAAAATTTTGGCAAAAAAGAGAGGGATGAGAAGAAATTAGTTTCAATCTTACTCAAATTCGAGTGTGTGCTAGTCTAATGAGAATATTTATGTAGAATAAATGTATTGTGGGTGTGGACTTGAGCTACCATTGAAGACTTTTTATACAAAAATAATCCGAAAAGAAGGTTTTGGGCATGTAATATTTATAATTGTATATATATATGTAATTGTTTTATTTTCTTAAAAATTAAGTTAGAATATTTTAATTTTTTATAATTCTATATTAATAAAAATATATTTATTTTTATTTTAAATAAATGTAATAATACATCAAGATAATTGATTTTTCTCAACAAATTAGGAATAATTCGCTTCGATCTTGGGCACATTTCCGGATCAAACCATCTAAAAACTTCACAATATTCCCTTTTCTGTGAACAAAAAAATTAAAAGCAAAAATTAATAGTAAATAATAACAAAAACAAAATAAATAAGAATGAAAAATAAAGTTATCCCATAATTAGGACATGCCCAAAACCTTCTTCTTGGATTTACTTTGGTCCAAAAAGTCTTAATTGATAGCTCAATTCTACACTCACAATACATTTTTTTTTTCACATAAATGTTGTCATTAGACGAAACGCACTCAAACTTGAGTAAGATTAAAATTGATTTCTGCTTACCCCTATCATTTTTTGCCAAAATTTTCTCAATTCATCTATTTCAAGTCTATTTTTTGTGGTGTATAAAATGACAACCAAATATGCCTTTAAATAGACAAGAAATCGCCCAATTTCCCCTCCAAAATTGGGTTGACTGTTTATTTTAACGGTCAAGGTATTTAGGTAGATGAAAAATTGAAACTTTGGATACCAAGTCTGATGACTTGGAAACGTGGGGGTACCAAAGGTGAAAAGAAAACGTATAATTGGAGTATTAAAAGTGAAATTATTCCAAAAAACCTGAAGGAAAAACTGAACAAGAGCCTATATAGTGAGAACTTCTTGGAAGAACAAACAGAAGAAAACTATAATCTACGCAAATATTGAGAACTATATACTAGAATCAAAAAGAGAAAAGAAAACCATGCACGAGCAAATGTGTTGCCAGTTATCTAGAAACAATACTTCATAATATGTTCAGGGAGCTACTTTGTTGTTACATAGAGACCTTTTTGAAGTGTTACTTGTTAGAAAATTTGAATCTCTAAAGCTGTGTTTTGGAAAAAGTCACTGTCTGAAAGCAAAATTTCGGTATGATTCACTACAAAAAAATAGGGCTATAGCAATGGACATTTTGCAATGGATTGGTCTGTTGTAAATTTGCAATGATTTTTGCTACGATTTCGCAACGGATTCTGATTTTTTTTTACATTTTCGTTCCAACTTCCGTTGCAAATTAACAATGATATTTTACTATCCGTTGCAATATTCCGTTGCAAAATTCGGTCAACTTTAAGATGTCCCACATTCAACATAAGTCGTTGCAAAAGTCGTGGCAAAATATTGCAACGACAAATTCCATTGCTAACTTCCAATAGTTTTTGCAACGGAAATCTTTCGTTGCATACTTTGCAAGAAAGATTCTAGTTAAATCCGTTGCAAAATCTTTGCAATGGACTTTGCAACGAAAATGTATCGTTGCTAAGTGAATATTGTGATTTGCAACAGATCTAGCGACGGATAATTTTCCGTTGCAAAATTTGCTGACAATTTTGCAACGATATTGCAACGACCTATAAAGTCGTTGCAATCCGTACATATAGGTGTAAGCATTAATTATAGAGCCATTGGATTTGCAATGGTTTTTGTAACGGATCCGTCCGTTGCAATATGTTTGTGACAGTTGTAATCCACTATTCTAAAATTCTTTATGTTTTTGCAACGAAAATATCATTCCGCTTTAAAGTCCGTTGCAAAATTTGCAAAAAGCGTATTATAAGAAAACGTACAATTTCAGTTCACACTTATTTTTATAATCATCCAACAACTTCTTCCTCTTCTCTCCTTCCATCCACACAATCGATTTTTTAATCAATGTTTGCATTAGACCGTTAATCATCATGTTAGTGGAACGAGTCACGCATTTGGATGGAGAGAAAATTCATTGTCCATGTAGTGTATGCAAAAATCGTAAGTACAAATCCATGGAGGAGGTGACATGCGATCTCTATAAGAAAGGTTTTAAGAAATATCACTACATACAGATGGATTGTGAGCATCCAATGTCAGCTGACAACTTTGCAGATCAAATGAAAAATTGGAATAACTATGAGCAATTGAATTGGGATCAGAGGATGGTGTTTGATGAAGCTAGTTCTATATCTCGTCCACAGGCTGGTCCGAGTTCTAATTATGATGAGGCTGACAATTTGGGAGCACTGTCTGAAAAGTTTTTTGATGTCGTGCGTGCTGCAGATCAACCATTATATGCTGAGAGCGAAACTCACTCTCAATTATCCGCGGTAGCGAGGTTAGTAAACATCAAATCTGAACATAATGTATCACAGAGTTGTCATGATCAGTATTTACAAGTAATAGGGGATATGTTGCCACGAGATCACACGTTACCCAATAGTTATTATAGTATAAAATGTTGACAAGAGAATTGGATTTACCTGTTGAGAAAATTGACGCATGTAAGGCTCGTTGTATGTTATTCTGGAAAGAAGACAAACATTTGGAATTTTGCAAGTTTTGTGAGCAAGCTAGGTATAAACCTGACAGGGGCCAAAATCCTCGTCGTAAAAGAACTACATATGCTACACTCCGGTGGTTACTATTGAAAATGAAATTCAACCTCTAGATGACATCAACGGCACACAAAATTTTGTTCATGAGGATAATGAAACGAAAGATGATGAAGAGGAAGAAGACAGTTTTGAAAAATACGAAAAGACTGATGATAAAGAAGCGCTTAGACAAGATGATGATGATGATGATTATTAATTGAACATAATGTATTTTGATGATTTTTGTCATGATGTTTTATCTCATTTACTAATTGAAGAGTATATATTAAATCATTTATCTCATTGATTAATTAAAAATATATCTTAAATTATTTATCCCATTAAATTTTAAAAATAATTATTAATTTAAAATTATTTTATCTCATTTACTATTGAATAGTATATCTTAAATCATTTATGTTATTTAATTTTAAAAATAATTATTAATTATTAAAAATATTTTAACTTTTTTACTATACACTTTCCCTCCCCATTTTGACATAACTCTAAATTTTCTCCCCCCTTTCCCTCCCTCTTTCCCCCCTCTTTCCCCCCTCTCCCCCTCCCCCCTTCTCACTTAGACATTTTCAGCCACAACCCCTCCTCCCCCCCCCCTTTTCTTGCCCCCAGGCCGCTGCCGCCCGCCGCCGCCGTGAGGTTCTCCCCTCCTCCTTTTCTCTCCTCTTCTCTT
Source organism: Sesamum alatum (assembly GCA_034509735.1). Taxonomy (NCBI): domain Eukaryota; kingdom Viridiplantae; phylum Streptophyta; class Magnoliopsida; order Lamiales; family Pedaliaceae; genus Sesamum; species Sesamum alatum. The sequence continues at coordinate 41,084,297 of JACGWO010000001.1, forward strand.
TCTCCTCTTTTATTTCTTCTATTTTTTATTTTTCAGTTTTTGCCTCCTTTTTTCAGATTTGCCGTCCGCCGCCGCCGCCTCCGTGAGGTTCTCTCCTCCGCCTTTCCTCTCCTCTTCTCTTTCTCCTCTTTTATTTCTTCTGTTTTTTTTTTTTCAGTTTTTGCCTCCTTTTTTCAGAGTTTCCGTCTGCCGCCATGAGGTTCTCCCCTTCGCCTTTCCTCTCCTCTTCTCTTTCTCCTCTTTTATTTCTTCTAATTTTTTTTCAGTTTTTGCTTCCTTTTTTCAGATTTGCCGTCCGCCGCCGCCGCCGCCCACCGGCCGCCACCGCCGTGAGGTTCTCCCCTCCTCCTTTCCTCTCCTCTTCTCTTTCTCCCCTTTTCTTTCTTCTATTTTTTTTTTTCAGTTTTTGTTTCCGTTTTTCTAGCATAATTGTTTGGTCATGATATAAGATCATTGAGGCATGGTGAATACCCCTATTTTTATGGTTTTATTGGAATGTGATTGAACAATCAAAATTCAAAAGCATTTTCTCCTGGGAAGGAACTGCCCAACCTAATTTAGAAGTTTCTGTTGAAATGGAACCCCTTTAATTGGCAGTCATTTGAGGGGCTGGAGTCATTTTTATTCGTTTGAGCAGCACCGAGTAGAGTTGTGAAATTCCTCCTTTGAATTGTTTGTATGTGGAGAGAGATGTGAATAGCTCTTATGGTTCTTGTTGCTTGCTGAGGTTTCGGCCTATTATGTTCAAGAGTGTTCAATAAGTCATGTTTCAATTTTGTTATAAAATGTATATTGAGTATGTTATATTGAATATGTGTTGGTATAAAATATATATTAAGTATGTGTTTAATATAAAATTGTGTATGTCAACGTAATATATTGAGTATTTGGTTGATATATTAAGAATGTGGTTGGTATATTGAGGTGGATGGGAATGATAATTGTATTGATGAAGTTGGATGAGTATTGTTGGTTATGATTGTAGATTATGATTTATATTAACATAAACTCATCTAAACTTATGTACCTAAGTTATATCACAAGTTAAAAATTGAACTAAACTAATTTAACTTAGTTAACTAATTTAACTAAACTAATTTAACTTAGTTAACTCACAAGTTAAAATTTCAAAAAAACTAATGTAATTTTGTTAACCTTTCAACTTAAATTCTTTAACTAAACTAATTTAACTTAGTTAACTCACAAGTTAAAAACTCATGTTGTTGTGCAATCGTTGAAACCGTTCGCTCCCCAAGGTTCACATAGCTACTTTCTAACACATGCACTCGTGGCAGAGAGTTGGAATCGCAAACTAGTACCACTAAGGAAGACGAGAGGAGAATCATAAAGAAGGGATGAAAGAATTCAGATTCAGTATATCGAATGAAGAAGAGAGGTACGTTATTCATAGAGAATGAGGCCTCAATTTTTCAGCTACTTCAACCCCGATTTCCTCAACCAACCTCACTCGATTTCCCCAACCAACCTAATAGGGTGTATCTGGTTTATCAAATCAAAAGGATGTAGGGAAGACTTGGTCTCTGATTTTATCAATTGAAGAGACTTGGTTAAAAAATTTTCGGGTAAAAAATAAAGGGTCGGAAATTGTAGGATATTTTAGCTTTCTATTAGTCATTCCCTACATTCCCCCACGAATGACTAACTAGTTGCAAAATACGATTTTCTTAGTAAAGGGAGGAATATACTTAAGCATTAATATCTTTCGTTCAAATTAATTCATAGTGAGATGAGGCAACGACTCAGCTAAATGAAAGTGAAATAAATATTGAACTTTTGATAGCTTAAGTTTGGGACCCCCATAACACGTATTGTTTCCTTGAAGTCTGCTATTCAGCGATATACTTGGGGCGCTATTTATGGCCATGCACTTAGCACCTTGAGTTCTGATGAGTGCTCTAGAAAGAATTCCTTTTCTTTCATAGAAGACGGCCCACCTTCACACTCATCTAGATTGTTTCATCAAGTCCATATTACTACAGACCACTCAACAACTGAGCTATGAAACTATCTGCCTGACGAACAACTTATCAGGATCATCCATCAAGTCGTTGTTAGGATCACCCAAAACATAGTGCTATGGATTTGAGCACTTAGATTAGTGCTTTCTCATATGGTTATCACCATAGTCCATCAATGTAAGGGATTGAGTTATATTGCTTTTGAAGTATCAAGGATAATCCTCCTCATTAATCTCTTTGTAAGAGGATCTGCCAAGTTCCTCAGGGAACTCACATAATCCAGGGAGATTATCCCATTCTTCAAGAGCTCTTTCACTGCATCATGTTGGATGCTAATATGTCTTCTTTTGCCATTGTACGCACAATTTTTGGCAATCCGAAAGGCAGCTTGGCAATCATAGTGCATGGAGACCGGTAGAGGTGGCCCCCGACAATGCCATATTTTCCAGCAACCAATCAACTTCTTGACCTGCTAACTCAAGAGGTTAAATTCAAATTTCATAACAGAGTAACCAATACAAGTCTGTTTTAGATATTTTTATGAAATAACTCCCTCACCAAAGGTAAATACATAGCCACTAGTAGAACTTACTTTATTATTATTAGTTACCCAATTTTGTACCACAAATCCCATATAACACTGCCGGGAAAATGCCATTTTAGAACCTATCTGCTCTTAATCCAACTTCCAGACAAATGATCCCAAACAAATAGAAAAGAAAGATGAAGAAGTGGAGGGTTTACAATATGCATTAATCACCCACACTATTTGCACCATGGGCCAACAGAACTTGTTGCAGCTATGCCAGAACAATATTGTCGAACATAGTGCAAATTCCAGCATTTCATTACCCATATCAGCCCAAAGTTATAAGTTAAATAGTTTTTGTCGAATAACTAAAATTCCATTTTCATAGAAAGGAGAAAACGTTATCCAAATTATCCTAATATTAGTGTGCAGTGTCATAAATATCTGTTTTTTCACCTTCAAAACAACAATGTTCTAGAGAAACTTTCCCTTCTCCGTAGAAATTACTTATCATTCACATAAGTTTGGCAAAATTGGAACCACAATCATGACCGGAACTGGACAATTGATCACTAACAACTTCACCGAATCCTATACTATACTCCATCTTGTGATCGTCATTATCACACCTATAATCATTATACTTGATATATATGGCCCATTGGGTGAGTTAATAAACAGGAACATACTCGTTACTGAAGTATGTAATATGGCGTGCTAGTTAAATCCAACTATTATGAATACACTAATTAAATAGGACCAAGGACTACAGTCCAAGTCTCTCCGCACGTGTCCATACAGAATTCATTATAATAAAAAGTGACAAATATGAAAAAGTAATAACAAACAAAAATGATGGATCTTTAGAGATCCCCAACATCACAGGGATTGACAAAAAGGGCAACCAAGTGCATTTTCTATAAATCAAATGTTATGAGCACCCACTAGAAAGAAAAATATCAGCCTGATTTTTCTAATTGTCCATAGAATACTAATAAAAACAGCAAATAATTCTAAAAAATATTTCCACCTCCAAGAATATGAACGTAATCAGGAAAAGAGAGTACAAGGCAGAAACAAGATGGAGAAAATTCAGAATCTGACACAAATACTTAGAATAACCCTATTGCTTATTGGTTTTGTCCCCAAGAAACACTTTGAGTTTTACGCAGCAACATATGTGAAGATATATGTAAATATATGAAAAAGAGAACAAAGAGCAAAGATCTGAATTTCTACCAATATAAGCCCGAAACACAACACTACCAGCATAGTGTACCTTCGGAAATGGCCAATTGGATTTCGGCACACTTGCGAACAACAGAGTGGTCACTGACGCCATCCTCCTCCTCGATGAGTGCTTCGGCGAACCCATTCTTGCCGTCGGCGGAACTCGATTTTTCGGTCGAAAGCTTCACCTTTGCGACAAGCACCCATTACACGAGGGCGAAAGCTATGCCGACCAAGGCACAAATAGGGATGAGAATTTGGGTGTCGAGTCTGGGAGCAGTGTCGATTCAACCATCTTTTTCAACTTTCGAACCTCTGGAGAAGGATCATTGGCAAGAACAAACAATCCTTGCAGATATTTAGCCATAGACAAATATAGAACGACTTCTCGAATTTCCTATTTCTTCTTTTTTTTTTTTCCTTTGGATCAATAGGTGGCGTGAGGACACAAGAACCGGGAAAAAGAGAGTATTCGAGATTACAGTTTCGCTTTCAGATTGTTAGAAAATTTGAATCTGTAAAGCTGTGTCATGGAAAAAGCCACTGTTCTGAAATCGAAATTTCGGTACGACCGTGGTGCAATTGTTAAAACCGTTCGCTCCCCAAGATTCACACAACTACTCTCTAACACGTGCACTTGTGGCAGAGAGTTGGAATAGCAGACTAGTATCACTAAGAGAAGAAGAGAGGTGAAGCATAAAGAAGAGATGAAAGAATTCAGATTCAGTATATCGAATGAAGAAGAGAGGTACGCTATTTATAGAGAATGAGGCCTCAGTTTTTCAGCTACTTCAACCGCGATTTCCTCCAACCTCACCCGATTTCCTCAACCAACCTGATAGGGTGTATCTGGTTTATAAAATCAAAAGGATGTAGGGAAGACTTGGTCTATAATTTTATCAATTGAAGAGACTTGGTCAAAATATTTTCGAATAAAAAACAAAGGATTGAAAATTGTAGGATATTTTATTTTTCTAGTAGTCATTTCCTACATTACTCATAATGAGAATTGCAGACTGAATCTCACTACAAGGCAGTCATCAAGATAAAGACGTCATGTCTGACTATCAACAGGCCTTGTAACTGTAGACATAATGTAACAAATAGGATAATAACTTTAGCAAACAAAAGAAAAGAGTTAAGAAAACACTACCATCGTGGTGTGATATTTTTCCTTAGAGAATTTGAAGCAAGGGCAAATGGTACTCTTGCTTGTGAAGATGTCTCATAAGACGATTGGCACCAGGAAGTGCTTGGGCCAGTAGCCACCTACATGAAAACAGAGAACATTGCATAGAAAGGAAATGATTGTCTACTTCGCTAATAGCTTTTAAAGCTAAGACTTTATGCCAGTCCATCTCAAAAGCAATTGACCAAAGGGTGACAAAGGCCGCTAAACCATATGCTCGTTTCTGAAATGTTATTTAGTTGATGGGGACAAGCTTTAACAACCAGTATCACATCGTCCAGTTATTCTATTTAAATATTTATTTTTAGCTACAATAATTCATTCGTATTATTTTTTTAATTTCATATTATTTTCAATCAAATAGTATAATTTCTTTACTTGATCACTAACTCAACATATATTTTTATCTAATAATAGTTCATCATATATCCTTTTCAATTTAAATTAGAAAAAGTTAACTAAGATCTTGCATTTCTTGCCCTGTTTTTCAGGTATGGAGATATAAGGCCATTAAATTGACCAATGAGAATAAAAGCCCCAAATAAAATAAAAATTCCGGCTATACTTGCAAACTCTTGCGACTGAAGGACTAAAATAGCGAAAAATTAAAAAATTACAGGACCTATTGCTACCCTTGAAAGATAAAGGACAAAATGCCAAAACACAAAAGATATAGGATGAAAATTATATTTAATCCGGAGATATAATGGGAATCTTTTGCTTAAATTAGTTTATATGTTTTTATATATATGTAATAATGTTATCTAATTTTTTAAGTTTTGTTTATTAAATTTCATGTTTACTTATTTAAAGCTCTTACTGAATGACATGTCTTTTCTCATATTATCACTGTCTACTCATTTACTAATTTAGAAGTTCAAGTGGGAAATTCAATTTGATAGAATGAATTATTTGTTAAAAAGTAAGTCGATTACTTTACAATATCTATCTATAATAATTAATTACGACAAACCCAATTACTAGAAGTTTTTAATTTATGTATATATTGCTATTATATCTTATGGTTTAGTGTTTTGAATTTCTTATTGTATATATGTATATTTAGCATATAATTTAGAAACAAAAATATTGTAACATCCACGGATTTTTATACATTATAATTATGGAATTAATTGATAATTATTTAATTAATTTAGTTAATTAGTAAATAAATTATAAATTAAATTTTGATCATATTAAGATTTGAATGGAGTGAATTGGAGCTTCATAAAATATTTTAGGAGCAAATTATATTAATTAAGAAAATTAGAGAGGGACGTAATGGGTAGTTTAAAAAAGTTAAAAAAAAAAAATCAAGAAGATAATGATGGGGTGCGCAACAACACCCATCCTTTTTAATCTGAAACACATACACAGACTTAAAACACAAGAACACACACACATGCACCCCTCTCGGCTTAACATTCAGGTAAGAATATTTTTTATTTTAATTAATATTAATTTATATTATTATATTATTTAACTAGTACATTTACGTACTAAATATAATTATACTATCTAATTTAATATCTAATCGGAGAATTTTATGAGTTTGAGTGTTTGTAGATTAGTGATCGACTAAATGTCTCAATTGAATTAGGGTGTTATAGTTAATGAATTAAACTACTTCATTTCTTATATTTAATTATTTCTATAATTGATTTGCTCAATGTAATCGGGTGAAAGTTATATTTGAGAAATTGATAAAAAAAATAGATAGGGGTATTAAAATATAATATTTGAGAAATATTATATATATAAGAAGGAATATGAGGTTTTTGTAATAATTTAATTTAGAGATGTCATTGAGATCAGTAGTTATAAAAGGTGAGGGGTTTGATAAAATAAATTCCAATGAGTTAATCGATAAATTAGATTTACATCTGGAAAGTCTAGAACTCTAATTATTTCGAAGGAAATAGAACTGATGTTTGAATTTTGATATAAAGAAAATATTAAAAGATTGGTAGGAAATGTATGAAAATTATTTAATGTTTTATAAAAAAATTACGATATTCTCGATATTTTGATTAAATATATTATAACCTAAAATAGGACTCGATGGTAAAGTAGAGGGTTGAACAGCTCCTCTTATTAACGTAATCGTTTTGTGATTTGAGGTAACTATAGTTAATTGGATTTATATATATTTATATGTATATATGGAGATATATATATATAGTCATTGTCTGTATACCTGATTGTGGATTATTGATTATCTGTCTGGATTACGTTATTACTATGTGAAATTGTTATTATGTCCTTATCTATGGCTATGGTGTACGAGTCAGATGAAAGACTATGTGATACTATATTGGATTGCTGAATGAAATTGAATGATAATATCATCGGTGGGAATATTGTGAATTGATATAAAGAGATGACGTACCTAACTGGGGGACATACTACAATGGCTTTTGATGATATGATTAATGACGAGTTGTTTGTTGCCATTGATCAATGGACATGATGTGACGTATCATACGAGTTGTGTGCTGTGTTATATGATTGATGATGTGATATCATATGAGTTGTGTGTTGTGTGGTATCATTGATGATAAGGTATCACACGAGCTGTGTGATGTGTGATATCGAGAAAAGAATGAGATATTATGATGGATGTGATGATAGCAAGAAAAGACCATTAAGTGATGCACTCTAGCTTTAGTAAGCAGGGCCCTAAGAGAATAAACAGTAATTTTGAGTATAGTATGTTCTGTATCAATCTATGATTATTGGTATTGATTTATTTATTTATTTATTTTGTGATTATGTGGTAATTGCATGATGAATGATTGTTTGTTAGTGTCAATTGCATGGAATTTCTCCGAATGCGCATGTGTATGAATATATATAAGCTAATTAGTTATACTTATTGAGTATGCAACTTATTCTTTGCCACACATTTTTCAGGAGCTACATCACAATGACTAGCCGAATTGGATCATAAGCCAATCATCAGTATTACTAGGTGGGTCAGCAGTGATATCTTGAGTTGGAAGCTCTAACTACATAATTTGATAAATATTAGATTTTCATTAAATGTGTATTTTAAGCTTCGAAATAACTGGAGCCCTCACTTCTCTCCTTTCTTTATATTTATAAACGCTAAGACTAAGGATGAAATGTAAACTCTTTATGTCTCCATAATAGCGAGTAAAATATGATGTATCGTATTGTGTTAAATATGAATTTCTTATCAGATGGAATCTAATTATAAAGGGATTCTTACATTTAGTGGTATCAGAGCAGGAATTAGATTCGAGGGGGATAATTTGTGAAAGTAGTTTTATTGAATACTTAAAATATATATTAGGAACTTAAAGTAAATGTGAATTTCATATACGTTGGAATGTCAAATAGACACACTGCTGACCCGAAAGAGTCATTAGAGTTTGTATATGGTGATATAGAACCACTAAGGTACTATATAAGTGTATCTTGCCTTCTAGTGGGGTTAAATAGTTCATACAGTAGTAATATTGTCTTCTTTTAGTGGATGGCTTACACTACATGTGGATTTGATTTTATGAACCTTAGAAAGTTTGAGGTTATTCTGAGAATGGATCGGTTATCTTGTAATCATGCTATGATTGACTGTCAAACAAGAAAATGGAATTAGAAATCAATGGGCAAATGGAGACAGTGATTGTGGGAGAAAGGAAAATATATCAAGTGTTTAAATTCTATTGGGACTGCCTTAATTTAATGAAGAATGGTGTGAGCATATTTAACTAACGCACATGATACTACATGGTTAGTCTGGGGGTATTAGATGTTCTGTTAGTTAGAGATTTTCCTGATGTTTTTACTGAAGAATTTACCACCTCACTGATAAGTAGATTCTGAAGTAGAGCCTGTTCTTGGGACATCACCTATTTCCATTGTGCCATATAGAATAGCTTAGTAGAATTATAGGAGTTTAAGAAACAAATAGGAGAAATATTAGAGATGAACTCATTAGACCGAGTACTTTACTGTGGGGAGTACTAGTGTTGTTTATGAAAAGTAAGAATGACAGTATGAGAGAGTGTACTGATTATAGGCAATTAAATTGGGTGATAGTGAAAACTAAATATCCGGTACCAATAATTGGTGATTTGCTAGGCCAGTTGAAAAGATTTGTAATATATTCAAATATTGAGGTCTAGCTATTGATAACTGAGGATAGAGGAGAAGGTTATGCCTTAAATAACTTTTCGCACACGTTATGGTCAATTATGGGTTTTAGTAATGCATGGGGATTAAAAAATGCATAGAATACAGTTGTAACATTGACGAATCGAACATTTCAAGAGTACTTGGATCAATTTGTATTGGTTTTTGTAAATCGTTTAATGTATTTGAGGAGTAGAAAGTAGCATGAACAATGTTGAAAATTGTGTTGTAGATTTCGAAAGAGAAGGAGTTGTATTCTCTTGAGTAAATATGATTTCAGGTGAATTAAGTAGTTTGATAAGGTATGTGATATTCGAGATGGAATTATACCTGACCTTGCAAAGGTAAAAGCTATTACAGAATGAACGATACCTAAGATTGTGACTGAACTTTGAAGTTTCTTAGGATTGGCTAGGTATTATAGGATATTTGTTAAAAGCTCTCCCTAATCGTCGATCTTTGACAAAGTTATTTAAGGAAATGGATAGGTTTTCGCTAGACTGAGTAATCTCAACAAAGTTTTGATGAATTAAAGAAAAGGTTGACGTCAACACTGATTTTAGTTCAACCCTCTAGTAGTAATGGATACTTGGGGTATACAGATACTTCACAATGAGGTTTAGGGTGTGTATTAATGTAAAATAACGTTATTTTTTTATGCATCTCATTATTTTGGAGCTAGCAGTAATTGTACATGCATTGATGGTTTGGGGGCATTATTTGTATAGATGAAGATTTCAGATATTCACCAATTACAAGAGTTTGAAATATGTTTTGACATAGAAGGCGATGAATTTAAGACAAAGGAGATTGATAGAATTGTTAAGAATTATGAATGTACTACCAATTATCATCTTTGGAAGACGAATGGAGTAGTGGAGGCCTTTTAGGTAGGAAAGTCCAATAACTTTTTAGCTAATTTGGAAAGTCTTAATGTAATATTATTAGAAATAATACCAATGAATGTGAAGTTAGAGTTGATCATGTGGCGGGTTTTTAGCAACTTTGATTTAAGCCAGCTACCGTCTCAACGATATTAGGATAAGATCTCTGGACCTAAGGTGTAAATTAATAACTGAATCAGAGTAGAGGTTTAGAAACTTCAGCTATTATGGGATTTTTAGATCTGTTCAATGCTAATATGTGATGGACCACCGTTGGGTGATCAATCAATAATATACATAATAAGAAACTTCTTGTGGTTGGGTGTGTGTCTATTGATTATCATAGATACTGTAAAATGATCAAATTAGTTTTTAATGAATAATTCCTTCTGCATGTCAGGTTGAATTTTCTATGCTGAACTTCCAAATTAGAAAATAAATGATAGTGACAATATAAGTAAATACTCAAAATTAATAATAAGAGCAAATACATAAGTTAATTATAAAATTAAAAAAAAAACTTTTAAGAAGTAAATATAAGAATACTTCATGTTGGATTTCCTATAAAAAAAAGTAAAAAAAAAATAGTATTTAAAGATGAAGAAATGAAGTGTAACTAAAACACAAAAGAAAAAATACATAAGCGATATGAAATTGGACATCAAAATGCAAAAGAATAAAAAACAAATCATTTGGCAATGCATCTAGAAATAAATCTTCTTTTAAAATCCTAATGAAGGGTTAAGACTCGACTGACATTTGGTCTCCTAGGTTGTATGCTATCCTAGGATGAATGTCAAACATCAATTTTCCTACATACAAATTTTCTATCATTGTCCCAAGACAACCATCTCTTAAGTTATTGATTCTTCTATCCATTATTCATAAATGTATCTCTGAATCAATTCCTTCCTTAAAAGTTGCTTTTATTACTACTTCAATAGCTCCTGTGTGGATCCATTTCATAGTAACTGCGACTTCTTCCCTGAGTTTACTTAATTTTTCAATAATCTATTCTTTAGGAACAAGTTGCATTTCCATCACATTACCAATAAATTCCATAGGAAATAGTAAACTCACCTGAACTTACTTTGTAGATTATGTGATGTTTCATCTGGTTCAGTCCTATCTGGTTGAGGACTCTACCGATTCCTCCAATCCTAAAATCGTCGTATGGGTTGAGATTAGAGTCTTGTCTCATGATTCTTTCCATGATTTTGTTTGACACCGTTATTCTTGAAAAGAATTCCGATAGGCTATCTGAGGTTTGAAGCCTATCTCATTTGTTGTAATCATTCTAACTCGGGGTGAAGATCCATCTGAATCAATTTCTTTCTCTTCCTCATAGATGCTTTCATTTGAGGGAAGATCTTCGAATTGGTAAATTGGTACTAAGTCACCATAGTAAACTGCATTAAGGATGTCATTCATGGCTTCAAACTACCATAATTCACCACGTTTCTACAGGCAATTTGGTGAGATATGCCCACTTGCACCGCACGTCCAGCAGTTACAATCTTTGAAACTTCATCGGCTTGGGTGTGGGCTCGTTTGAAAGTTCTTCTCGTAGGGGTTCTCCCTGTGGACTTTGCATCTGTTTGTCTAGATCCTTGGGATGAAGCCCTTGTTGGTCCTGTTTTTTGTCCAGATTTGTACGATCTGACCTTTGATTTGGGCCTCCATGGTTTTCTTCTAAAAGAGGATTTTTTGGAACTCCTTGAGTAGGTGTCACTACTCTTCTTTCTCCTCTTCCTTTGCTCGCTTGATTCTCCTATAATAGTTGGAAAATCACTGTTATCACAACAGGGAGGGGTTTATTCGATTTTACCTCTTAGTCTTTTCATGTTCTTTTGGACGGATGCTGGGTAACATCAATCATTCAATTTGTCTTTGAGGAAAAACATCCTCCTTGGTACTGAATCTAGTTGTCCTGCAGGTACTTTGTATAATTGTATCAACAATTCCCTCCATGGGCTGTAGATCTTTGGAAAAAAACATCGGGGCAGCTATTTCGGTTGTTATCCCGCTCTGAAAGAAATATTTGCGAAACCAATAGATATATTCATCTAATGCACATATAATTGCTCTATAGCCTTTTGAGCTCTGCTTCCCTCGAAGTATATGTCTCCAATGAAGTGTACTTTGATCAACTTCCGAGTCTTTCCACAATCGCATTTTTAGACTCTCCAGCTAGAATACTTGCTTTGGTGTCTTCTGGTGTATTATCCCATCCGACCTTCACAAAACCTTCCCAGCTTAACTCCAATAACCTTATGAAGTTTTCCTTGTCGAGTTCCAATATTGTTGCTGCAATCTTCCTAGCTGCAACCCATTCATCTATTAACTTTTTAATGTTTCAAAAGTCAATGATATCCAGGTTAAGTATAGTGCCATATGGATGTAAGGGCTGGAGCATGGTCCTTGCCCATTGTGTATCCTCAGGCCCTCATCGAGGATTCCTTTATGGATTCTCCCTTAATCTTGTTCCCACGAAAGTAGGGGTGGCGTTAGTGTGGAAATCATCACCTTCTCTCGTCGGATGATCTTGTAAAGGATCACTCGAACCTGTACTTACCTCTGATGGTGGTAGAGCTGGAGCGATTTTATTAGTCTGGACGTTGACTAGATCCACAATCCGAAGTTGGGAAAAAGATTCAGCTAACTCCTACATATTTGATAGATCCACCCTTGATATCTCCATTATTTTATGGATTTGATGATCTCAAGGATTAGATGTTCTTGCATCTTTGCCTTTGGGATCTCCGTCGCCTTTCCCTTCTAATGTAAAAGAGGTACCGGTACAAAGGCGTCCCTAATGCCTCTTGGTAAGATCTGGATGTCTCAGGGGTATTCCTTCGATTTCTCTTCAGATATGTGACCTCAGCTTTCAAATCTATAAGATCCTTGCATAGATCTGGAATGATCTTTAGGATCTTGTCCATCTTTTGGCTCAAGAGGTCTATTTTCCTAGGTATATGGATTAACCTATGTCTATAGTCTTGAACTGTCTTTTGCACCTCCCTTAGATCTTGAGAGAATTTCGAGTTGTTCGGCTCGAGTTCTTTCAATAAATTCTTTTAATCATTGTTCTTAGAACTGTATTGATTCAGAAATTTACCGATCTATTTCTCCTGGTTGGGATTCTACCATAGATCTTTGCTGCCTATAGGCGTCTCACAATATTTCCTGGTAGCATCTGGCGGACCTGATAATTTCTCAACCGTTCCTCTTTTTCTTCTTTTGTAAGAATATTCAAATCAATCCTTCGCGGACTATTATCAATTTTCCTAAGAATGTCACTACAAGAATAACCATCTTTAGCCGCAAAGATTCTTATCACTATATGTACAATAATTGTCACTATAATAACTTAGTGAAGACATTACGAGTTGTCACTATGTCGTGACTATAACAACTGTTCACTAAAAGTTTTGGTCGTGACTAATATACTTGTCACTATAACTTAGTTTTTTAGCCACACAAAATTCTTGTCACTAGATCCAATTCTTTAGCCACATATAATTTTTGTCACTATAATCTATTATTTTAGCCACGCATAATTTTTGTCACTGTAGCTTAATGTTTTAGTCACATACAATGTTCGTCACTGTAATTCGATGTTTTAGCCACATATAATCTTTATCACAAAAACTAGATACTTTTAGTGATATATAATCCTTATCACTAAATATAATGCTTTTCTAGTCACAAAGTAAATTAGTCACCGTTGAAACTTTTAGGTCGTCACGATAAATATAAAGTACACTATATATTTTTTATTAATTATGATCATATAATGACAAAAGAGGCCCTGACTATTTGCTCATTTGTAGTGATATAATTTAAATTGAATTTAGTGACGATGTCCTCTAATTAAATTTTATTGTAATAAATTTTTTGTTTAGTTAATGATACTATGAAAATCTATTGATTTCATTCACATCATCAAACAAAGATAATATTAAAAGAAGTATATACTACAAAATTGTTTATCATAAAAGATAATAGTAATTACGATTCAATATTTACAAAGTGAAACTAAAGACAAAAAAAAAAAAAAAAAGAACAATGGTTGTTTCAATGACTTTTTCGTGAAAAATGGATTAATCCTCTTCAAAACTAGTTGACCTTTAATCCTGCAAAAAATTGAAAATAATATTATTACATTCTAAACATCCAATAAATTATTAAAAAATTGTACATCAAAATGTAGCATAACTTTTAGCTCTTCAAAGAATCTTCAAAATGAACTAACTAAAAAGAATACTAAAACCAAAATTATGAGTAACTCACATTAGTCCGTGGATGAATTTGACCAAATATGCTCAAGTTTTGGATGATGCTAGGAAGTTGAGTTTTGAGAATAGCTTGTACTTGTGAATGTACTTGAACTTCTTGATTGTTAACTTGGGACTCTAATATTTGTAATCGTTCAGACATCTCTTTGTTGTCACTTTTTAGTTGCTCCAAACATGCTTTATCTTCTTCCGATTGTTTCTTCAATTCTTCATTCTCTTTTCTCAATTCATCATTAATCCTTTCTCCTCTTTTAGAAGGTGGCTTCAAGCCATCCCCACAACTGCGTAGCCGACTTGGTTTTTCCGGCCCAAGCACTTTTATAAAAGATTCATCTTCAGTTATGGATTCTTGGCCCTCATCACTTGCTTGACTTTGCAATCTAATTATGTCCTCCTGCAGTATGGTTTTAGTATTTACATAGTATAATTTATTAATAAACACAATTTAAGTTACTTACATAAACTTCCTCTGAAACTTGATCGACCCAAGCATTCTTCTTGTTACTATATCGAGTTTTTCTCCATGTAGCAGTTCGTGTTGGCTCTTGTTCAGTTTCAGGATCTCGCTAGATAAAATTAAAATGAATTAAATAAGAATATTAAATAGGATTCAATACAAAATAATATAAAAATATTAACTTACATCTTCATAGCAATACTGAGCAATAGATTTCGTTCCACAAGTATGAGCCATCTTCAGCTTCTTGCGATTTTCTTTATTTCTATCACTAATTTTCTGCAATTATACATTATTTGCATTAAGATCAATATGATCATAAGAAAACATATTGGAAGGAACTTCAATATTCTATGACAACCTATTCAAACTTCATATTTGCTGCAACATTCACCGAGCTATTTAGACAAACTTTTTTTTTTTTACGAAGAAAGCGATGTATTTATATATATCAATCAAGAAAACCAAGTTCAGCACACCAGCCACACCACCCTGAACACCCAATACAAAAACTGAAGAAAACGCCACCTACACAACCAAACTAGCTGACACACTGAAAGCACTAAACAAACAGAAAGCAAGACACCAGCAAAGCACACTAGACTTATAAACACCTATCAAGAAACAAAAAGACAAGCAAAGCACACTAAGCTCATAGAGCATCTAACAGAAATCAATAAACAAGGTAATGAACAAGGTAATAGACAAACTTAGTCAAATATATAGAATATCAATTTCCGAACATACCTTAAATCCATCACTTTCAAAATAATTCATCAATTTCATCCAATCTTCTTGATTTACTCCATTTGGAGGCTTGTGCAATTTATCCTCGTCATCTTTGTTGCCAAGATAATGAACATGTAACTTGTGTCGATGACTACGATATTGGCGATTCAGTTGCTCAAAAACTATCTTCTTAACTTCGAAATTGTCTTGGAGATTAAACTTTTGCTGCAATATTAACGTGCAAAGAAAACATTACTATATAACTTTTGTTCACAAAAAACATAAAATCAATCAATAAAAGTTCATTACCTTCATTGCCAACCACATTTTTTTTTTGTTATCTGCGGGGATGTCCTTCCAATAGGCATATTGAAGTGGCGCATGTTGCTTAAGGACAACACAAGCCTCAATCTTAAAGCCCTTTGCATTGTCGCCGACAACTCGCCTTCGTCTTGGATGAATTGTAACTTCTAACTTTTCCATCTTCCGCCGTTTCTTTTCAACAGAAACGCCTTTTGTTATCCCTCTTCCTTTCTTCTTAGATGTTCCTAAGACCAAATAAGTTAGATTCTCATAAGCTAATCTCTCAAAACACATATTAGTTTGTATCGAATCCAATTAAACAAATATACATAGAAGAATTTAAATTATAATGAACCATCACTAGTCATATCAATTCGCTCTGAATTTGTTAACTTGATTGGTTGTTCTTGAGAATTCAATTGTGCTTGAGCTTGATCAATTGTGTCTTCAGTATCAAGAGCCTCGTCGATCAAAGCTATATCGAAAGAAAAAAGAACAAATTTCATAGAACCAGTGAGAACACATATGATTAAAATCTAGCTCAATAAGAATGTCATGACAACAACAGTGCATTCATGTACAATGCTCTAGTGTATTTCATGGTTTTCTTATTCACGTTAACTTCTTTAAAAGTATTAGTTTTATAATAGGGGGGGAAAAAGCAACAGTGAAAGAAATAGCAGGGAATTTGTTCTTTGTAATATATGCGAACCGTATAGTTTTTTCCGACTGTGGTGTCAAATATGCTACTTGTCTTGATAATGATAACAACAATTAAGTCCCAGGATGTTCTTTGGAAATTCCCTTATATTCTAATGCAAGTTGAAGTTGAAGACGTACAAACATCACCAACACATCTCTAAGCATTAATCCTCCTCCTCAATTGCTTCAGCTTGAAGCCATTAACAACCTTAAATTACTTAACCATTTGTCCCATGCATCATCGCATCTTCTGATGTTTTCCCTCTCATCCCCCTAAACACATATCCCTTACACCCACCATAACAAAATCGTATCTCTCCTCTAATTCCGACCCCTGTTATCCGTCAAAATATAACACACACAGAAGAAGATAAAAGCATCAATTGTTGAACCCAAACATACAAAGCACTACCGCCGAACCATCACTAGTCATATAACACACACAGAAGAAGATAAAACCATCAGATGTTAAACAAAACATACAAACCACTGCCGCGACGAAAGATCCAAAATTACTTTCCATCTCTACAATTTAAATCATAATAATAGAAAATTACCTCTTCCGCGTTTCCGATTGCGAGTCGACATCGGATCAAGAGAATACGAAAAGCCGGAGAAACACAAATTAACTTTTTAGAATAGATTGAAGGTAGGTGAACACGAAGAAGAACTCTTCCGGGAAAGATGAACTCTGCTTGGAATGGAGCAGTTTTGTGCAAGAGGGAGTAATGGAAAGAAACGTGCAAAAATAAAAATAAGAAAAAGGCGCCTGATGTTCCCTCCAACTTTTGGTGAATTAGAATATATATAATAACTTAATTCATTTAACAAAAAAAAAAAACGTTTAAAGATATTACAGTATTTAAAAAGATTGTAGAATCCAAATTAAATAATTAATTTATTTGAACTATATGTAAAACACATATTAATTAATTTATATACAAAGACAATAAAATTCAAATAACAAATAGTAAAAGTCAAATACATATTAGTATACATACAAACGTAATAAAATTTAGATAAACAAATTTGAATTTTCAAATTAAAATATATATTAGTTTATATATAAAAAATGTATAATTCAAAAAACAAAATTTTTTATTTTTAAAAATTAAATTATGTATTCTATCAGTCTGTACTTTTATCGCAACGAATTAAATAATATAAAACATGTAGGTGAACAAGAATAAATTCATTAATTCATTATGGTACTGTAATATATTTCTTAGATCTTGATGAATCATTACTGGCAATGAAAAGATTTGAACTAGACTTAATTCTATGAAAAAAAATATTGGTTAAATCAAAACTGAGGCATTTGATGTGTTTTTCAAATTTATGAAAAAAAATATTTCATAGATCTTGATGTGTTTTAGTTCAAACATATTTCTTTAATTTCGTATCACTTACTTTAATTTAAAATAATTTATTTTCATGTAGTATAAAATTATCCATATATCTATACCAAATAGAATATATTATCTATATAACAAACTTTTATATTTTTAAAAATTAATTGAAGTGTTCTATCAGACGTCTGTACTTTTATCGCGGCGAATTAAATAATATAAAGAATGTAGGCGAACACAAATAAATTCATTAATTCATTATGGTACTGTAATATATTTCTTAGATCTTGATGAATCATTACTGACAATGAAAAGATTTGAACTAGACTTAATTCTATGAAAAAAATATTGGTTAAATCAAAACTGAGGCATTTGATGTGTTTTTCAGATTTATGAAAAAAAATATTTCTTAGATCTTGATGTGTTTTAGTTCAAACATATTTCTTTAATTTCGTATCACTTACTTTAATTTAAAATAATTCATTTTCATGTAGTATAAAATTATCCATATATCTATACCAAATAGAATATATTATCTATATAACAAATTTTTATATTTTTTAAAAATTAAATTATGTGTTCTATCAGTCGTCTGTACTTTTATCGCGGCAAATTAAATAATATAAAGCATGTACGTACGTGAACGCGAATAAATTCATTAATTTGTTATGATACTGTAATATATTTCTTAGATCTTGATGAATCATTACTGGCAATGAAAAGATTTGAACTAGACTTAATTCTATGAAAAAATATATTGGTTAAATCAAAACTGAGGCATTTGATGTGTTTTTCAAATTTATGAAAAAAAATATTTCTTAGATCTTGATGTGTTTTAGTTCAAACATATTTCTTTAATTTCGTATCACTTACTTTAATTTAAAATAATTTATTTTCATGTAGTATAAAATTATCCATATATCTATACCAAATAGAATATATTATCTATATAACAAATTTTTATATTTTTAAAAATTAATTGAAGTGTTCTATCAGACGTCTGTACTTTTATCGCGGCAAATTAAATAATATAAAGCATGTAGGCGAACACAAATAAATTCATTAATTCATTATGGTACTGTAATATATTTCTTAGATCTTGATGAATCATTACTGACAATGAAAAATTTGAACTAGACTAAATTCTATGAAAAAAAATATTGGTTAAATCAAAACTGAGGCATTTGATGTGTTTTTCAGATTTATGAAAAAAAAAATTTCTTAGATCTTGATGTGTTTTAGTTCAAACATATTTCTTTAATTTCGTATCACTTACTTTAATTTAAAATAATTTATTTTCATGCAGTATAATAAAATTATCCATATATCTATAGCAAATAGAATATATTATCTATATAACAAATTTTTATATTTTTAAAAATTAAATTATGTGTTCTATCAGTCGTCTGTACTTTTATCGCGGCGAATTAAATAATATAAAGCATGTACGTGAACGCGAATAAATTCATTAATTTGTTATGATACTGTAATATATTTTTTAGATCTTGATGAATCATTACTGGCAATGAAAAGATTTGAACTTGACTTAATTTTATGAACTGGCAATAATATTACTTTTCTCTTTTTAGTTCAAACATATATATTTAATTTCGTATTGCTTACTTTAATTTAAAATATTTTATTTTCATGTAGTATAATTATCCATATATCTATACCAAATAGAATATAGTATCTATATAACAATTTTTTTTATTTTTACAGATTAAATTATGTCTTCTATCAGTCTGTTATAATCGTCATTATTTATACTATTATAAAGAGAAAGGGTTTTATAGATACAAAGTGGTGGTTTTTATACAACTACACCAAATTATTAAAATATCAAGTTTCAATTTTAATTTAAGTTGAGTAAAATGTTGTATTGATAATTAATCCATTAGAAAAAGTATCAAACAAGTTTTATATGTCAGATTGTAAGGCAATGATAAATTTCAAGATACAGGAATAAATTATATATGAGCTTCAATAGATCATCAGAGTTTGACAGAGTAAAAAGAACCATTAGAAAATATTTCCAAACGGAAGACGGAGACTCCAATGATTTTATAAGCTTCTTGCAGGGAGAAAACTAGAGATTCTGGGATACACCTCCTTTTGTTTCAGTCATTGGCGTAAAGAACTTACGCGCACTTCCATCATATTTGATCAGTTAATGTCCAAACGTATAAAATATTGAAGTGAACATAAAGAAGAATAAAAAGAGCAGGATCAAATTGCACATAGAGCAGGATCAAGGCAACTAAAGAATATAGTCAATATCCATTTCATAGTTGCACTCTATACCGTCATTTTTCACATTGTTTTGGGCAAGTAACATCCAATACTAATTACATAAAAATAAACTGACAGCTTTATCCTTCCAGAGTGTAGCCATCTTCATTTAAACCTGGAACAACCATCTTCCTGCTCCCCTCATTGCTTTCAGTAACTCCCTGCAGAACAAAAATTTGAGCACCATAAACTGTCCCCTCCATCTTCATTTAAACCTGAAACTAGGCATTTGCATTTTATACATCCTAACTAAATCATTAAGCAATCCCCCACACCAATTTCAGCTTCCTCTGCTACAAGTTAATGAGACAAATCCCACCTTTTCAAATGTTTTCCCAATCTGTCACTTACATTGCATTCAAGTTCAACTACACAAACTATGTCAAAATTAAAATTGCTAAGCTTTATCTTTTTGTTTTTCTAGATTCAAAGGATAAAAAAATAGAAGCTAGTTAACACAATCCATCTAATCAACCTCAAAATCATCCTCATTTTCATCAACACAATCCTCTCCTTCGTCATCATATTCAGCTAATGTGTAATCTTCTTCTTCTTCTTCTTCATCTTGATCATCAATGAATTCATCAATATGATCTTCCAAGGGTGTCACTCCATCTGAGTTTACAGCTATTGCTGGGATATCATTTCTATACCACTCTACAAAATCACTAAAAGAGTCCAACCTGTGAACAGGGCTATTACGTGGCGCATTTTGTAAGTCAGCTTCAATACTCACAGGACATTCATCATCATCTTTGTTCTCAAGTACGTTCCATGAGCTTCGAGCTTGGAACTCAATGGCAACTTTCCAATTGTTTCCCAATTTAATATCATCAACATAGAATACTTGTTGTGCTTGAGATGCTAACACATACGGTTCATTAGTCTTCCATGGCTTTGATACATTAATACTCGTGCAATTGTACTTGTCTATCTGGACTAACTTACCCCCATACCAATCACACTTAAATAAAACCACTTGATGGTTTCCTAAGTAATCTAATTGAATTATGTTTGTCAACACCCCGTAATAATTTTGAAATCCTGACTCTTCCTCAACTTTCACAACAACACCAGAATTTTGAGTTTTTTTACCTTTCTCACGTTGTTTTGTGTGAAATCGCAATCCATTCATAATGCAAGCTTCATAATGAGTTACTCGTTTGTCTGGGCCATATGCCAAGTGCAGAAGATCCTCACTAATAGGTTGGGCTTCTTCAGTTGGTGCCAGGTTAATCTATTATAATGAGATATGGGTTAATAAATGATCTACAAATATACGGATTGCTAAAAAAATAGTAGTAATCAAAAGACTTACTCTTATTTCGAACCATTTTGCAAAGCACTCCTCATGCTTCTGTTCCACATTAGAGCAACCATTTTGTTTCAATTCCTCCTTGTGTTCACTATAAATGACTAAAAATAATATTTAAACAACATGTTATATTAAAAGAAAAAGGAAACACACTATAAATAATGTAATACTGAAGTACCTGATGTACGCCAACACCTAGTCACAATTCTTCAAAACATATGCATGCACTTGTTGAAACGATTTCTCATCAAGAAAGTTATACACACCTTTACCAATAAGACGTGTGTTTTCAGAAAACACGGACAAGCTTTGTTTTGATAGGCCACTCCACTTTTCATAATTACGTTCTACTTTGTTGAATTTTGTCTCAGTATCATTCAAGTACATAGAGCAAAAGGTTAAACATTCTTCAGCAATATAACCTTCAGCCATTGATCCTTCGGGAAAAGCTTTATTACCAACATATTGCTTTAACTTGTACAAATACCTATAAAGAACATTTAAACCATTAAAATTAATTGAAAAATTAATTTAAATAGTTAAAGAATATCTCAACAACAATAAACATCTATTACCTTTCTATCGGATACATCCATCGATATTGCACTGGCCATCCTAAAATTACCTCTCGTGCAAGATGAATAGGCAGATGTACCATAATATCAAAAAATGTGGGAGGAAAAATTCTTTCTAATTTGCATAAGGTCACAGCAATTCGATCTTCAAGATATACCAAGTCCACTTGAGTCAACCCTTTAGAACATAACTTTCTGAAGAAATCACTAAACTCATGTAATGCCTCGCATACATTATCGTTCAACAACCCACGCACTGAAATTGGCAATAGTTGTTGCAAAATAACGTGACAATCATGAGTTTTCATACCTGTAATTCGACAACCAGTGATGTTTACACGCTCCGACAAGTTTGCAGCATACCCATCTGGATACTTCACAGAGGCCAAGAATGAACACAACTTCTTTTTCTCACTCGTAGATAATGTATAACATGCAGGAGGCACAAAATAAGAATCTCCAACAAGTTTTGGGTGCAATTGATGCCTTATACCCAATGCTTGCAAATCAAATCTTGCTTTAATATTATCTTTCGTTTTTCCATCAATATCCAACAATGTTCCTAATATATTATCACATACGTTCTTTTCTATGTGCATAACATCTAAGTTATGTCGCAACTGAAGAGTTCTCCAATATGGCAACCTAAAGAAAATGCTACGTTTTCTCCAGTTTAAATCTTCACCACGTTTTCTCTTCTTTGATTATGTTTTTCCATGTGAAACTGGCTGCACATAGCTTAATTGTTCTATAACATCATCCCCTGTCAACGGAACTGGCTTATTCCAATTTTTCTTCTTACCATCAAAAGCACTTTTAATATCACGCCATTTATGATCGTGAGGCAAAAATCGACGATGGCCCATATAACTGATCTTTTTCCCGTTCTTTAACCAAAAGCTACAAGTTTCTTTATTGCATATTGGACATGCTAAGTAACCTTTTGTGCTCCATCCTGAAACTATTCCATATGCTGGAAAATCATTTATGGTCCATAAGATCGCTGCACGTAAATTGAACTTATTATCAGTATAAGCATCATAAGTCTCTACGCCTTTATCCCATAAGTCTTTCAATTCATCAATAAGTGGTTCTAGAAAGACATCTATGTCATTTCCAGGAGATGTTGGACCCAGAATAAGCATTGATAGTATGAAAAAAGGAGCTTTCAAGCACTTCCAAGGTGGCAAGTTGTATGGCAAAAGAATTACATGCCATGTGCTGTATGATGAGCTCATATTTGAGAAAGGATTAAAACCATCTGTTGCTAACCCAAGTCTAACATTCCGCGGGTCTTGAGCAAACGATTCGTGCAATTTGTCAAATTCTTTCCATTCTTGAGCATCAGCTGGATGTCTCAACACTCCATCATCGCTTCGCTTTTCCTTGTGCCATCTCATATCTTCTGCTGTTTTCTTAGATATAAATAGCCTCTGCAATCTTGGCTTTAATGGAAAATAACGTAACACCTTCTGGGGAATCTTTTTACGCTTCTTTTCAGTATTTGTATTATCACCGAGTTCAGTGAATTTATATCGCGGTGCTGAACATTTGGGACACTGTTCTACTTTTTCATATTCATTATGGAAGAGCAAACAATCATTTACACAGGCATGAATTTTCTCATAATCTAAATCAAGGTCTTGAATGATCTTTTTAGCTTCATAATATGAGCAAGGAAGCGTCTCGCCGTCAGGAAGTGCTTTCTTCAATACTTCGAGCAACATGGAAAATGATTTATTGCTCCATCTACTAAGAATCTTTATGTGCATTAATGTCACAATAAATGATAACTTGGAGAATTTTTCACAACCTGGATATAATTCCTTATCAACATCTGTCAATAACCTCATAAATTTATCAGATTCCCACTCGGGCACTGTAGTATCATTTCTCATACACCCATCCCCACTCCAAGCATTTGTTTTTGTCGCGGTATAATAGTCTTCTAGCATCCTTTGCATATCACTAGAATGTTCATTCCCTCTAGTGTTATCTTTTTGCACTCCCTCCAACTCAACTTGATCATTTTCTTCTTCTTCCTCTTCATCAAAATCAAACTCTTCATCATCAGACTCATCAAGTTCCTCACCATGAAATACCCACGTAACATAATTTTGAAGTATCCCATACTCAAGTAAGTCTGCTTCAACATCATCTCTGTTTTGGTAGTAAACATTATTGCATTTTCTACAGGGACACCTAATCTTTTCCCATGGTTCAATTGAAGAATATGCAAAATCCAGGAATAATTTATCTCCATTTTCATATTCAGGGAGTGTTCTATCCTCAAGTTTCATCCAACCTTTATCCATTTCAAGCTCCTATATAAATATAACAATGTTCAAAGGAAAATACATTTGATATATTTTCTAATAATGTAAATTTGAAGTATCCCATACATGTAAATATAAAAATGCTCCTATCCATTCAAAGCCACTATCCATCAATTGATTAGTATATTTGCAAAGACATGTAGAAACAGTTAATTTGATGCTCAATACAGATACCTAAATGACCGAGTATATTTAAAGATGAAATAGCTATTTTAACACTTTAAGATACTTCTAATATATTTAACTGAAATAAAACTTTAAATAATTTCTAAAAATTTAAAATAGTAATTGATTTAAATTGATAATTGTTTAGATTTCCACCAATAAAATATAGGAAGTAAAAGAAACCAAACTAATCATACTAATTGTTTGAGACATTTTGTCAAACATCTCATAGGCATATTCAAACAATAGCCTATTATACAAATTTTCTATTCTTAATTTCAGAAACAATAACAAAAACATAGAAAATCAACAAATTCCAAGGCTTGTAAACCAATTGAAAGTGAAATTATGAATGGAGATAACAATAATTGTAATAACAATTGTTGAACCCAAACAATGGAAATAGGAACTTCATCGTTCTTTCATTTTTTTCCTTTATCAAAAACAGAACTTGAGCAGTTTTTCAAGCAGCAAAAAACGATGATAAATTGATCTTACCCGTGAGAAATTAATCACTTCTTAACACTCGATGAAAATCTGTCCTTTTTCCTTTTCTTATTCTCTGTATGATGCCGCCGAGCTATGTCCGAAATCTGAGTGCTTCTTGTTTTCCTCTTGACCGGTTGTTGCATACTCTCTCGTTCCCTATTTTTTTCTTTTCTCTATGTTTCTGCAGAACAGGGCAAGATAAACAATGAAAGAGAGAAAGGAAGGGGAGAAAGAGATAAAGTTGTCGTGGGTCTTCTTTCTCTAGTTCTAATAGGAAAATTAATTTGAAGTGAAAAATAGAAAATGATAATTCTATTTCTTAATTTTTTGAATTACTTAATAATAGAAGGATAAAGATATATACTGTAAAATTTTATGTTGACTATATTGGTTAACACTTACATTAATTTGACTTATATTAATTTGAGGCTATTTATATAATATTAAGGTATTTATTTTATTTGGTTATTATTATAATGTAAGCTAAAATACTCCAATACTTGCGAATTAGAAATTTGATTTGCTTTGACATCCTTGTAAGATAAAAACTATTTTTAAATATAATATTTGCTATAAAATATTCCCACATTCAGAGTGCAATTTAAATCAATTTGATTAAATAGAATATTTTTGATTGCCTATTTTTAAATTAATTTTTTAGTTGATATGTTTAAAAATATTTAAAATTTGAATCATTAAGAGTGAATAAATTTTTTAAAGCATTTAAATATATATTTCATATGTTTTAAAATTTAATAATTTAAACCATTAAAATCACTTTCAGATCTAATTACTATAAATAAAATGATATAATCCAACCTTCCGAGGCAGGTCTTCATTTTAGCTTCTAATTAAATTTATTTTAGCAAAATTTTAGCATGCCTACAAATATTAAATTGCTTTTAACTTGTCATTGAAATATCGTTTATACAAGAGCAAAGATATTTTCTTAATAGTGATGACTATTTTCATTACTAATAATGTTAACATTTTAGCCTCAACTTTTTTATTTTGACACTAAAATTTTCTCTTTATATAGTGATAGTTTAAGTATCGTCACTATTTTTATTAGTTCTAGTGACAATTATTGTCATCACAAATGATATGCACTCTCTAGCCACGACTTATTATTGACACTACAAGTTTTCCTTACCAATTAGTGATAATTTAAATATTATCACTATTTCACTTAGTAATAGTGACAACTTTTATTTACCGCCAAAGTCGAAAAATGGCGGCAAACTTTTTGTGGCAACAATTAGTGACAACAATCTAACTTGTCACTAATGTTATCCAATTCCAAAATTTAGTGATACACCCAACTATTGTCACTAAATCATTTCCTTTAGTGATGGATTTGTCATTGTCACTAAATTTTTTGTCACAAAAAATAATTTTTTTTGTAGTGTGTCCATAACAAATTCTTTTTGTGTATTTTCAGAATCTGAAAATATTTCATGTTTTCATGGCAACTCGAACTCTCGTTCGGTACAATACTTTTAAAAATATCCTCCGTTAGGGATAAAATATCTATATTTAATATAAACAAATATTTTTTTCAATAAACCTAGGCTCTGATACCATTCTCATGCATATGGGGCTAAATTTGAAACTCTGGGTGAAATCCGTGCGAAAAATAATGTTAGGGGATTAGAAATGATATTATCAAAAATTAAGGGTCGGTACCAAAATTGTCAATTTCAAAACTAAGGTACTAAATTTGCAACTTTGATAAACTATGGTATCAATCTTGCTTGTCTTCTCATTGTATGGTACTGAATTTGGTATTTTGAGAATTATGGTATCGAAATCACCAAGTGGCCTTATAGTATGGTACCCCTTTTGCATTTTTCCCGTAATAACTGAGAAATGCTTTAACCTGATTGGTTTGCTTTGCCATGCAGGCGTGCATGTTGGGGGCAGCTTGTTCAGCTGGCTGGAGCAAGGAGGTCCTTTGTTTGAGGGCTCCTTTAAGAGGGTAGAGGACCTAGAGGAAGCTAATCGTAGGCTGAGGGAGGCCATCAAGAAGAGGGATAAGACGCACCAGGAGGATGCTGCCAGCCTGCGCCATCTGAGGGAGGAGGTTACTGCTCTGCATATCCTCCTGGAGCAGACGGTCTTGTAAGCCGAGAAGGAAAGGAAGGAGCTGATGCGTCAATACCCTGAAACCGAGGAGGGTCGAGATATATTGAAGGGTATTTGGCGCAGTCGCTGGCTAGGTATACTAAGACTCCTGAGTTTTAGAGCCTGCTGGTGGATAAAGGCTCTGAAATACTACTATCATGGATTCCAGACTTTCATCTAGCAATTTACTGCAGCTGCTTATCCTCCTGCAAGCGCTGATACCTCCTTCCTGGACTAGAATGCAGGCCTGGCCATAGCCCCAGACTTGAACGATGATGGGCATGCTCCAGTGCAAGAGGTTCCTCCTACTGAGGATGACCCTATATCTCTAGACCTGATTAGGCAAGTGGCAGAAGATGCGGCCCCCTTGAGGTCAGAGCCTTCTACTGGAGCTAGTGAACCCTGCTGGTAAATGAACATGTCCCCCTTTCCATGAAAGAAGAACAAATTTTATCATTCCTGCTGAATATTTACCTTCTGCATGAGGTTTGCAAGTGCCCGAATGTGGGCTTTGTATATATATATATATATATATATATATATATTTTGCTTTGGTTGCTGGCACTTTGATGCCTTGGATTCTGCTACTCCTTCTCGTTTCTTTCATCGATAATTTATGCTATCTGCTTCGCTTTCCTTCCAGAGGTGTTTGTTTATTCTACATGAATATGCTTATTGCTATGCTTCTGATTTCCTGTATGTTAGTATAGTAATTTGCTGGGAATGTCCCAACTTATTAGCTAGTATAGGCTTAGCATGCCCAAAAAAAAGTGTTCTCCTGCAAGTAAGTAATGAAAGGAGGAGGCTTTTCAAGCCTTATAGTAAATATGGAATTTGAGCAAGTTTCCATTTGTACTGCTTGTTGTAGGCAAAGGTTTGACACAAACCAAGTTATCAGAAAAGATGTCTTACACGAGGGTTACCTACGGATGCAAGGATGATACAGCCTGTTAGGATGTTTCGAGCTTATGTAATAATACACCTGTTGCAGCAAGGTACCAGACTTGAATGTTAGCCAATGGCCGTTCTATGTATAATCCCCCTACTGGTGGAACATGTTGATCGGTAGCTTCCTATCATCACCAGGGTAGGTGGTTTTTGCACTGGTCTGGCTTTGAGGTCCCTTGCTGGCAGCTGTATCAACAAGAGCGGAGCAAGACCTACAGCAATAGGTAGTAAGCAAGTGCTAGAAATAGCAAGTAAAAACATGATCCAAGCAATTGTGGAGCACATGCATGCCATTATGTATGAGCTATCATAGCCACATAAGTATGCCTGCTGAAGGCAATTTATTAAGGCCTTCAGCCTGTAAAATGAACAAAGAGGTGCATTTCAAAGGCAACTTATTAGGTTTTAGCAACCAGTAGGAGTGTGCCAGCAGGGTGGCTTATCAGGGCTCAAAGCCAGGAGGAGTGCGCCAATAGGGCAACTTATCAGGGCTCGAAGCCAGTAGGAGTGTGCCAGCAAGGTGGCTTATGAAATGTGTACGCTAGCAAGGGCGGCTTATGAAATGTGTGTGCCAGTAGGGGCGGCTTATTGACTGCGTGCGCCGGGAATGTGGCTTATGTGAGCTAGGAGCCAGCAAGGTGATTAACCTGTTGAAAAAGCAGAGTATAGAAAACGAGCGGGAATCACTCTTTATTCAAGCAGTAAATGTTGATTAAGCAGGTAGTAAAGTTATGAGTATAAAGAAGGGTGTTCAAGAGTACAACTTCCTGAGGTTGTACACATTCCATAATCAGGAAAGCTTTCTGCCCTCTATATCTTGTAGTTCGTAGGCTTCGAATTTGACAATCCGGCTCACTTTGTATGGGCCCTCCTAGTTGGGAGCTAGTTTTTTACTGGTTTTAAGGCACTGACTCGTCTTAGCACGAGGTCTCCCACCTCGAACTCTCTTCTCTTTACCCTTATGTTGTAAGAATTGACTACCTTCTGTTTGTACCTTTCCATGCGAGTTCGAGCATCCTCTCAGATTTCGTCAACGAGGTCTAGGTTGGTACGCCATTGCCCTCCCGCTCGTAGTGCTGTAGTCTGAAGGATTCCAGTCCTGCTTCAGCAGGGATTACGGCCTTTGAGCTGTACACCAAGTTAAAAGGAGTCTCTCCTGTGGTTGATCTGGGAGTGGTTCTGTAAGACTATAGCAGGCTGGGTAGGGCGTCTACCCACTACCTCCAGCTTGCTCCAACATGGTCTTGATGTCTTGTATCAGGATCCTGTTTATGACTTCTACCTGCCCCTTAGCTTGGGGGTAGGCTATTGAAGTGAAGCGCTGCTGGATGCCCAAGTCGGCACATTACTCTTGAATTTTCCAACCCTGAAACTGGCGACCATGGTCAGAAATAAGAACATGAGATAATCCATACCTACATATGATGTTTTCCATATAAATTCAATCACTTCATCCTCTGTGATCTTGGTAAGGGGTTTTGCTTCCACCTACTTGCTGAGATAGTCCACTACTACTAACAGGA
Source organism: Sesamum alatum (assembly GCA_034509735.1). Taxonomy (NCBI): domain Eukaryota; kingdom Viridiplantae; phylum Streptophyta; class Magnoliopsida; order Lamiales; family Pedaliaceae; genus Sesamum; species Sesamum alatum. The sequence continues at coordinate 41,113,871 of JACGWO010000001.1, forward strand.
ATTTACGCTGTCCTTGTGCGATTGGGAAGGGACCCACTATGTCCATCCCCCATTGGGAAAATGGGCAAGGTGCCGAAAGGGCTTTGAAGGGCTCAGCTGGCACATGGATGAGTGGGGTATGCTTCCAGCACTGCTCACACCTCGTCACCCAGTTTATTGCGTCTTTTCCTAAGAGTAGGCCAAATATCCGGCTCTAAAAGTTTTTCCTATAAGGCCATGCCACCTTATGCGATCCGTAGGATCCTTCGTAAATTTCCTAGAACACGGTTCTGCCTTCCTCAGCTGACACGCATCAGAGATAGGGCTGGGAGAAGCTACGCTTGTAAAGGATTCCTCACAATAAGGTGAATCTAGCTTCTTGGCTTCTCAGGCGAGCTGTTTCACTTTCATCAGCAGGAAGGATCCTTCCCATAGGTAATCAATGAGGGGTTTCCTCCAGTCTGTGCTAATCTGCAAGATATGCACATTAGTGTCAGGGGTAACCTTAGTAAGGGTCCTCACAATGATGGTACGAGTGTTGTAGTCGGCTAGGGAGCTAGCCAGCCGAGCAAGATAATCTGCCTTGGTGTTTTCGGTACGAGGAATCTGATGGGGCTAGAAGCTTTTCAACCTGCCCTTGAGGTCACTTACTTCCTGGAGGTACCCACTCATGCAGTCCTTCTTGACATCGTAGGTGCCTCCTACCTGGTTGGTTACTAGTTGGGATCGGAGTAGGCGGTTACGTTCCTTGCTTCCTGTGTCCATTGCCATCTTTATGCCTACTATGAGGGCTTCATACTCGACTTCATTGTTCGAGGCCTTGAAGTCAAACCTCAAGGTGAAATCTAGCTCATCTCCTTTTGGACTAGTCAGCATGATACCTGCTCCAATACCTCTGTAGGTGGAGAAGCCATCCATTGGAATAGCCATGTCCCATCATCTTCATCGACAGGTGCAGTTTCAGTCACGAACTCAGCAAGTGCCTTGGCCTTGATAGCCGTTCTAGGCTGATAGGAAATGTCATACTCGTTTAGCTTCACAACCTATTTAATCATCCTGCCAAAAGTCTCAACTTTCCCCAAGGGAGTGTTAGACAGTAGTAGAATGTGATAGAAAGTAAAGGCTTATGTAAAAAACGCACCAAAAAATAACTAGCTTGTTTATTCATCAATGACTACTTTATATCCAATAGCTATGATTTGAGAACAATATTTTATTACAGTTATGTTCTTTTCGATTACCCCCTTAAAAGTATAAAAATATCACTAGGGGAATATATATGTATTTTTTTAGTAATATTAGCAGTTTTCATTCAAACCCTAACGGAAGCGGGTCAGTTGTAGATGGAGAATATTCAAAAAGGTTGTAAGTGTAATTTTAAAACTTGTTTGGGAGAAATTGTAATTTCACATTTTTAGATGGGGTTCAAGTATAATGAACCCTAAGTACTAATGTATTTTTGGTACAGAAGGTAAACATAAGATAAATTAATTAAAATAAAATTCACAAGAGTGAACACTTATTATTAGCCGTAATTACGACCCCATGGGTCTTTAAAAGTGCACCTACTCGTAGTACTTCAACTGATTATAATACAAATCAAAGAAGAAACCGTACCTAAAAAGATTTCGTAACGGAAGCAAGATACCGATCAGATTCCAATTATCCACATAAACAAAAGAAATAAGAAACTTCCCTAAAACAAATAGGAAGCATGAAAATAAATTGAAAGAAAAAACATTTTGCACCAAAATGAGGAATTAATTGAAGCTATTCATTCCTTCCGGCATCTATTCCTCCTCCCTCAATGCACACTTATTGCTGCAAAGATTTTTTTTTAATTTTTTATTTCGGTAAATTACAATGAACTTCCCTGAGGTTCGACATAATTATCTTTTTTTAGATGCTTTGCTAACCTAGTTGAAAGGCCTGAGCTAAGTATTACTTTAGCAAATCAATGAATAACTGTTAGTAAACAAAGATATATAGGGCTTTGATAGTTTAGTATTTCTTTGGCTTCGCCCTATCTTGATGGCGTGGAAGCTACCACAACTAAAAAAAAGAAAATAAGTAGAATAGCCGGAAAGCAAGGGGAGTGACTGAGTTCCTAGTTGGAAAGCAGGAACGGAGCTAACGCAAAGGGGGGGAGGGGGGCAATGCCTTACTCGATTCCTAGCCCTGGGCCCGGAAGCCCAAAAAGCGTGAGGGCCAAGGACATAGCTGAAAGTAAGATAATGCTCCCCCAAAGAGAGAGCCGCTAGAGTGAGTGATCCTCGAGTAATGAGCACGAACGGGGAAGCTAAGCGCGTATAGTGTGGTAGCGAATTCTCTGGTTTATAGTTGTAGCTAAGGGAAAGCAAGTGACTGACTGCCTAGTTGGCAGGCATGAACGCTAAATGAAGCGATGGTGTTACGCGCGCGCGAATGAATCCCGTAGGAAATTTATCGCTAGTATTAACTGATTTTACTTCCTCATTTTTTCAAAAATACAAAACCTGAGATTTGTAATGATATGCAAACTGAATTATTTTTTATTAATTTTTAAAAAAAAAAATTGAATTTTTTTTTTACTAAAATATGGAGGGAGAAGTTTCTTACATTTTTTTACACAGATAAGCAATAATGTAATTTGCCTCCACTGATTTTCTACAATTTAAAAGAAAAATTCAAGGGCAAAATGGACAATTCTAGGTATTTGATCAAAAAATACAAACCTCAGGGAGTATTCATAATTTTTGAAAAAATGAGAGGTATCCGTAATTATGCCAAATTTCAAGGAGATCATTGTAAGTTACCAATTTATTTATTATTATTATTTTTTTTTATCAAAGATAGCAAGTTGATCATGTTCACACCATCCATTTTCCAAGAGAAATAACAAGTTAATTGTACCATCTTCGCTTTCTTTGAACCCCTAGGCCTTGCCTCGAACAACCAAGCAGAAGTCAGAACTCTCCTTAGAGGTCTGCAAATATGCGCGGAAGAGGGGCTCAATCACATATGGATTGAAACTGATGCTAATAATACCATCAAGCTTCTCTCCTCCCCCCACTTGGGACCCTGGTACCTTCAACACCCTTTGACTAAAATTCGGACTCTTATGAAGCAAATGGACACTTACATCACTCACATTCTTAGGGAAGGTAATCAGGCCGCCGATTACTTTGTCAATCTCGCCTGTGTCGAACAACAATTCTGTATTTTGGATGGTCACCTAATTAGAGGACATATCTCAGGTATTATTCAATTGGACTCTGTTGGCACTCCATATCTGCGGTTAAAGGGCAGCAGTACTACTGGTTTCAGTTATGTATGACATGAAACATGTTGGTACTCCTAGGCCCTTGCCTTTTTTCAATTGGGGCCCCTTGTTTTGGGCCTCTTTTTGCCTTCGCTTCACTGCATTTCCTACTGACATAGTTCCATTCATGATTAGTATTGCTTTTCTTATATACCTGTGTGTTTTGATTCATTGTATGCAATGCTTTATCTGGTGGTATAGTCTGGATCCCTTGCAGGATCACAGAATCTTTTCGTGTTGTTGGGGATGCTTCTTGTACTATTGGCTTTGCTAGCTACATAATCTTTTTAACTAGCCAATACATTTATCCCAACCAAGATGTTCTTCTATTGGATATACAATGTAACGGAGTAGTACTTCTCATTTACGCATTTTTCTATATTTGTTAAGGGAGTAGTACTCCTTGTTTATAACTTCTTAGATTTGTTAGGGAGGTAGCTCTCCCCGTTGAAAATTGTTTCCTTTTGGATGATTAATATAAAAGGGACGGGGAGTCCGAAAAGCTCCCCACCTCTTGGTGGTTTAATTAAACAAAGAAGTGGTTTCAAATATCAAACAAAACCAAGCTCTCCACAAAATCAGCGACCGTGTAAAAATCCTTGCACCCTTCAATGCACTTCAATTGGCCAGTCTCCATATTCCTGAAAACATTATAGACCTCTTCAGATTCTATCTCCTCACACATTAACATCCCACTACTTATGAACCTGCAGTGGTACCTGCCGAAGACTTCAGAGCAAAACCTGAACTTTCTTGTCCAAGACTCTACAACACCATACTCTGTCATCACCCATAAACAGCTCCCATCCCCATCAATTTCATGAAGAAGAGCAGCCAATGAACCCTCCAACTCTTTGAATTGCAGTAAATATTCCTCCGGGAACTCTCGCAAACTCTCCGACAACCCCACCTCTCTAAAACATTCATCCTTGATATCAAACACCAAGATTGCTTCAAGGTAATCATACCGAGGGCTAAAAAACGACTGTGTCACCACTGTGCTGGCGAACCAATGTATGGCTCCATTAAGAAACACACTGTCTTTTCCACTGAAACCGATGAGTTGACGTTCCGGGCTTGAACTAACGCTACGCCATGTGCCGGTTCTTAGGCTGTAAACATTCACTTCAATTGCCGAATCTGCAGCCAAACGCCCGTTATCGCTGTCGAACATCGCATAAACAACCATCACTAGTATGTGGTCATGAGTTAATTCATCATATCCCAGTCCATAAAGAATATGCCTACATTCAGAATAAGGGTCGAACTTAGAATCACGAATTTTTCTGTGAGGACTTAAATCTATTGTTTTAGATCTCCGAATTGAAGGGTTCCAGATCAAGCATTCAGGATATGGACAGCGATCAATCCAAATCATAACTAACTCATCGACACAATGATAAAATAGGAAGGCTGAAGGGCTGAAACTGAATCTTGTGAGTTCAGTAAGTGTGTTGCTGTCGACAATGTGACAAACATCAAGATTTAGAGCGAGACACAAACGTTTGGGTTCGGAACGGTTGAGGTTGAGATGGGCAGCAACAAACTGGGGAGATTGGATGATGGACTTCCATGTTTTGCAGGTAGAAGTGAACCGTATAAGGGATTTGACTGCAAGTCTTGGTAGGATTGTGTTGGTGATGACATCAAAAGGAAGGTGATAATTCGACATGACTGGCTAATATATTGTATAAAAGTTGTCTACTTTGGACAAGCCTTGGGTGCCGCAGGAGACTCACTCCCACCTTTTTTTCCGGTGTCCGTTTGCGTAGAGGTGTGTTATTTGGCGTCGTCAGCGGATTCGTTGGTCTTGGCCGTATAGTGATTGGCAGTTGGGGGTTCGGTGGGCAAGGCAGCGCGGAGGTGGCGTGGCAAACACTTGATTAATGCTGCTAATCGAGCTGTGTTGGCCTCACTAGTTTACCATCTATGCCAGGAGCGTAATTTCCTTGCAGGTAATCGCTGTATTTAGAATATGGAAGATAGCTTAAGACCGTGGGTCGGTATAAGATTACTTGTACATCTATACGCTTTTTTATATAGGAAAGTTGGCTTCACCCAAAAATATATCGTATGAGAGTTCCTTCTCATTTAAGGTTGGAGAGGAGCTCTATACTTAGTAAGTTGAACTTACTTAGAAATTATGATTAGAATCCTTAATCCTAAAATATTTACAAATATATATTTATTTTGACTATTTGTATGTGAGGTAGTTGGGATAATTAACTACCATGATTAGCATTTTAATGTATGAACCAAATTAACTCCATATGATTTTCTCTATCTTTCCTCTATACCATATGTACTTTTTTTACTCGGTCAAAGTTTTCTTTATGATCGTGCAATTAATCTAAAAACATAGTATATTGATCGCATTAGAACAGATAAATATTTTTAATTCAATCACTACAATAAAATAGCTTAATAGTAACAAAAAAAATTTATTGTTGAAATCACCGTCGAGTTAATTAACAAGTAAAATTCTCGTTGCTAATCTACACTCCTTGATATATATTTTTAAACAAATTGTTGATAAATTTGTCAGCAAGTAAATTTTTGTTGCTAAATTCAGCAAGTAAATTTTGTGTATTAAATAATGTAAATTAGCAACGAGAATTTTACTTGTTAATTAGCTCGACGCTGATTTTCTTTCGTTACTAATGAGCGATTTTCTTATAGTGTGTGGAATATACTTAGGGGTCATTTGGTTTTTGTGATAGAACTAAATATAATGGAATTGAGTAGGATAGAAAACCGAGTGATAATTAATCGTATCATCCATTATATGTTGTTTGATTCAATATATTGTGTTGCGTGATATCTGTTTTGATAATATAATCTTTAACTAGTACAAAACCCGTGCCAAGGCACGGGGAGTATTTTCAATTTAAATCGTGACTATAATAATAACTATTTGAAAATATATACTTATAAAGTTGAACAAAAATTATCTATCTTTGTATATTAGTTCTAATAAAAATTATATAAAATATAAGTTTTCTTGAATTGAATGAGTTATCATTAATTATTTAAAAAAAATCCATACAATCATAGATTCTTATATTCTTTTAATCGCTTTATTATAAATTGCAAAAATATTTTATTATATTTAAAATTAGATAAATGATAGATTGTTTGATTTTATAAAGATTTACAAATTTGTTCAGGTAAATTAGTTAGGGATACAATCTAAAATTCAAACTTATGTTTACTTCTTTCAACATTTTTTTATTTGTGATTATTATTATATTAAATTTAATTTTTTTACATATAAAAATTTACTTTATTTTAATTTTTTTATTAGCTTTTATAAATCATAGTTCTCCGGTGTCTATTTGAATTTTATTTTGCCATGTAAGAAAATATTTTATATTTATTTAGTGTTGATAAACGATTTGAATGTATCCAAAAGATAAATTAGTCAAGGATACAATTAATCTAAAATTCATTTTAACATTAAATAATATTCTTATATTTTTAGTATTCACTGATTATTTTATTTCTAAATTTTGAATTATTTGTCTATTACTCGTTTTATTCCAAATTTTGAATTATTTATAATTTTTACTTACTTAGTTATTGTGGAACTTAAAAAATTATCATTTATCTTATATTTAAATTTAGATAAGTGCACCGTTATTTGTTTATCCAAAAGATTCACTCATTTTTTCAGGTAAATAGTTAGTAAAATAATCCAAATTAATTTATGTGTTTAATATACTTTCGTATTTTTATAGTTATTAACTTAATTTTTTAATGTATTAATTATTTACTTATTTTTATATTTAAAATAATATTATATAGTTCTATATAATTAATTTTTAGAAAAATATAGTTCTTTTATGGATAAATTATTGGATGTTATCGATAAAATAAGTAAATATATCTTGGATAAATATGTTATTTATTTACTTATTAAAAGTATATAAATATATAATTATCAATTAGATTCTTTTGGATAAATACTAATATTTCCATTTCTCTTTTATCTAAAAACTTGTTAAATTCCATTTGGTATAATAGAGCTCATTGAGGCTATCCACATCTGCGCATACGTGGCGCTTGGGTGGATAATCTCAATGATTCTGTTTTATTATATATAGATTACTCATTTTATTTTAAAGTTTGAATTATTCGTAATTTTATTCACTTAGATATTTCGCCACTTAAAAAATTGTCAATTACTTTATATTTAAATTTAGTTAAGTGTACGATTATTTGTTTATCCAAAAGATTCACTCCTTTTTTTAGGTAAATAGTTAGCAAAATAATTTAAATTCATTTTTGTATTCAATATACTTTTGTATTTTTATACTTACTAATTAATTTAATTTTTAATGTATTACTTATTTACTTATTTTTATATTTAAAAAAATACTTATAGTTCCATTTAATTAGGTTTTGAAAATACAATTCTTTTGTGAATAAATTAGTGGATGTTATCTATAAAATAAGTAAATATATATTGGATAAGTATGTTTTATTTACTTATAAAAAGTATATAAATATATAATATCGATTAGATTCTTTTGGGTAAATACTAATATTTTTTTTCTCTTTTATTTAAAAAGTTGTTAAATTCCATTTGGCAGAATATAGCTCATTGAGGCTATTCCACATCTGCGCATACGTGGCGCTTGGGTGGATAGTCTTAATGATTCTATTTTATTATATATAGATTACTCATTTTATTTTAAAGTTTGAATTATTTTTAATTTTATTCACTTAGTTATTTTGTCACTTAAAAAATTGTCACTTACCTTATATTTAAATTTAGATAAGTGTACGATTATTTGTTTATCCAAAAGATACACTCCTTTTTCTAGGTAAATAGTTAGCAAAATAATTTAAATTCATTTTTGTATTCAAAATGCTTTTTGTATTTTTTATAATTACTAATTAATTTAATTTTTAATTTATTAATTATTTACATATTTTTATATTTAAAATAAAATTACTAATAGTTCTATTTAATTAATTTTTGAAAAATAAAATTCTTGTCTGGATAAACTATTGGATGTTACCTATAAAATAAGTAAATATATATTGGATAACTATGTTTTTATTTACTCATTAAAAGTATATAAATATATAATATCGATTAAATTCTTTTGGATAAATACTAATATATTTTGTCTCTTTTATCTAAAAAATTATTAAATTCCATTTGGCAGAATAGAGCTCATTGAGGCTATCTACATCTGTGCATACGTGGCGCTTGGGTGAATAGTCTCAATGATTTTATTTTATTATATATAAATTATTTTATTTCTCAATTTTGAATTATTTGTCTATTACTCGTTTTATTTTAAATTCTGAATTATTTATAATTTTTACTTACTTAGTTATTGTGGAACTTAAAAAATTATCATTTATCTTATATTTAAGTTTAGATAAGTGCACCATCATTTGTTTATCCAAAAGATTCACTCATTTTTTCAGGTAAATAGTTAGTAAAATAATCCAAATTCAATTTTGTGTTTAATATACTTTTGTATTTTATAGTTATTAACTTAATTTTTTAATGTATTAATTATTTACTTATTTTTATATTTAAAAGAATATTATATAGTTCTGTTTAATAATATTTTAGAAAATACAATTCTTTTCTGGATAAACTATTGGATGTTATCTATAAAATAAGTAAATATATATTGGATAAATATGTTATTTATTTACTTATTAAACGTATATAAATATATAATATCAATTAGATTCTTTTGGATAAATACTAATATTTCTTTTTCTCTTTTATCTAAAAAGTTGTTAAATTCCATTTGGCAGAATAGAGCTCATTGAGGTTATCCACATCTGCGCATACGTGACGCTTGGGTGGATAGTCTCAATGATTCTGTTTTATTATATATAGATTTATTTTATTATATATAGATTATTTTATTTCTAAATTTTGAATTATTTGTCTATTACTCGTTTTATTTTAAATTCTGAATTATTTATAATTTTTACTTACTTAGTTATTGTGGAACTTAAAAAATTGTCATTTATCTTATATTTAAGTTTAGATAAGTGCACCATTATTTGTTTATCCAAAAGATTCACTCATTTTTTCAGGTAAATAGTTAGTAAAATAATCCAAATTCAATTTTGTGTTTAATATACTTTTGTATTTTATAGTTATTAACTTAATTTTTTAATGTATTAATTATTTACTTATTTTTATATTTAAAAGAATATTATATAGTTCTGTTTAATAATATTTTAGAAAATACAATTCTTTTCTGGATAAACTATTGGATGTTATCTATAAAATAAGTAAATATATATTGGATAAATATGTTATTTATTTACTTATTAAAAGTATATAAATATATAATATCAATTAGATTCTTTTGGATAAATACTAATATTTTTTTTTCTCTTTTATCTAAAAAGTTGTTAAATTCCATTTGGCAGAATAGAGCTCATTGAGGTTATCCACATCTGCGCATACGTGACGCTTGGGTGGATAGTCTCAATGATTCTGTTTTATTATATATAGATTTGGTTGAATGGATTATAAAATATATTTCGATGTAAAAAGATCAATAAGGGTGTTCTTTAAGTTATTCCCATTTGAACAATATTGTAGCATGTGGATAATGAAAAAAGATAAAAAGATCCTCTCGATATTTATTGATATACATTTTCAAAACAAAATACTTGCGGAAATATTTCCTTTTATTTCCATATTCATATCAGATAGAAGTTCAAAACAAACATTCAATAAAAAAAAAAAGGGACGAGGAAAGAAATCATAAAGTATGACGAAAATACTACTTTTTAAAATTAATCTCATTACTAATCAAAACTCAAATATTTATGTATATTATAAAAGTGTGAATGATTTGTCATGTTTTATGTTTCTTTCTTTTTTTGTGATGCCAATTATATCCTTTTCATATAATAGTTGATTATAAAAATATGTGTACAAATAAGTAATTTTGTAATTAATTTTATAATAATAGTTGTTAATTACTTAGACAGTTGAATTGAGATATAATTTAATGAAATGAATTATAATAAAGAGCTTTATTCATAACTAATAACTAATTAGATAAAATTGGTTAGAAATTTCATTACTAACTAGAAAAAAATATATATGTTGTATAATTAGGAGAAGATAATGCAATTTAGAAACTTGAAGAAGCATCTCTTTGAAGGAAAAGGTGATCGATTGTCGAAGCCGTCAAATATAAAAACTGATTCTAAACTGTAGTAGTCGTGGAACCAGGTCGAATCCCAAGGGAACTATCGATTATTTATCGATCTAGTTGTAGTAACCAAAAAGGGGGTATGAATTGAGTACTAACTATGAATTAACTAGAACTAAATTAAAAATCAGGAGTAAATAACTGAGATCAGATTGATAGATGAAAAGTCCAATTCAAGGAGTTCGTCTTACCAATTGTTATGTCTATCATAGGTCACTCGTGGATAATTCCATAACCAAGAATTCAACTTTGAAATTCATTAGGATAGCCATAACAAATCCCCATTTTCCTATCGTAGTGGATTTGACTCAAGCATCTAAATCCAAACTTATTATATCAAGACTGGGCACGATAGCATTCCATATCACATCAATAATAGCATTTGCATCAACGAAAATAGTTGAATCTAGATCAAACAACCGAGATAGCTGCAATTACCTAACCTAGTTTTCTCGTCCCCACAAATAAATCATGCAGAGCACATAATAAATTTGCTCGCTACTCATACCATTCATTCATGACAATTACGGATCACTGAACTCATGGATAGTAATAGAACAATTAATATCGAATCGAGTTGTCAGATATATCAATAATAATCATTCCGTTCATAGTAAATCAAGACGAGAAATACTTGGCGAAATTAGATAAGTTCAAGACCTCAAAACATAACAATTGGGTTTTACATTTCCCTTGAATAGGAATAGGAAAATTAGTTACTAAACAAAAGTATGAGTGCAGAGGAAGAGAGAAAAACAATGATCAAAAGATCATTCTTCTCTGCGTTCTTGTCTTCCTTTTATAATTGAGAGTCCTCTTTCTATGCAACTTCAGAGTCCTCTTTCTATGCAACTTCAGAGTCCTTTTTCGTGCAACTTCAGAGTCCTCCTTTCGTGCAACTTCAGAGTTCTCTTTTCGTGCCATCTCAGAGTCCTCTTTCTATGCGTGTATCTTTCGTAAAATTAGGAAAGAGGTCTTTTCAAAACTCTTATTATCTTCCCGCCCAGACTCGGATGTCGGATAGGGCGTGATCACGCCCTAATGGTTGCTCAAGTCTGCTCATGACTGTTTTGTACTTGATCTCTTTTCTGTCTTCCTTTGGGGCTTTTTAACTCCTTTTCTTGACAACCGGTCAATCTCGATCCTTCATTCAAAAACCGATAACTCGATTAAAAATATAAAAGAAACCTTTAAAAACCATTCGAGTTAAGTATGCATATGAGAGATGAAATGCACCTTATCAAATTCCCCCACACCGAAACCATGCTTGTCCTCAAGCATCTCTCGATTCAAAATGCATGGATTATCCAAGTAGCCATACCCAAATTTCCCTTTATGTAGTCAAGTATATCCCTTAATCAACATGTCTTCACAGTTTAAGAAGAGATAGCAATAATGAGAATAAATACTAATGGCATTAATACAACAATCACGCATCCCATTGACTTAATCAAACGTAAATGAAACAACTCTCAACACTCCTCACTAGGATGTCTCTCAAATCACTCAAGAAGTGTTTAAGGATTTTTTTGTCACACTCAAATTAAGACATTAGAGTGCCATTGCCATGGGCTTGCTTGTGAATCAAATCTCCACCACTGCAAGGTGCTTATCACTGCATAAATCAAAGGATCTTAACATGGTTGTAACGGGGCTAGGGTCAAGGTGTGTCAAGAAAGGTCAAGTTGTGGCTTATGAATTCAAAAAGGATGATGTCAACTTAGTTGCTTGTATTCCCCAACTCATTGCTTTTTTTTCTTCCATACCCAAGTGTTTGAAGCATGCAAACTTTCGAACATGATTTTTTTGTTTTCAGTTTCACTTTCCTCTTTGAACCTTTTCCTCTTTTTCTTTATTTTTTTTCCTCATTCATCATTTTCTTCTTTTTCTCTTTTTTTGTCTTTTTTTTCTCTCTTCCTGTTTTTTTTGTGTTGCTCTCCTTTACATTTATTTTTTTCTTGGGTCTAGCAACATGTCTCTCATATGCCCCTTGAACCACTTCTCTAGCTCTTTTTCGCATCGACCTACAAGTAACCATATTAACATCACCCCCTTGAAAGGGTTCAAAAATCTCTGCTGGCAATAACCAAGAAAGGGATAATCGGCTGAATATGCGGTTTAACCAAGAAAATAGAGGTCAAAGCTCAAATAAGTTTTCTAAGGGCAAGTTTCTGGCAGGTTCTTTTCAAGGTTAATTGGCTATTCCTAAGTGTCCTTATCACTTTCATACACCAATATGCAAGAATGTGGTCTCGAAATGTATTACACAAGCAAGTTCTAGAATGCACACACTAAGTCCGATGCCCTCAATAGAAAGAAATATACAAGCACTGCTTGAATGCAAGTGCTTTGGCTCAAAAGCTCACATAAAGGGTCTTAGTGTTGATTCTTGAACGTTGTTCGTCTAATGCAATCAATGGGACATCCTTCACACACAACATATTGAAGGACAAGCGGATCCGCCCGGGAGCGCGAGCGGAAGCGAGAAAGCGTAAATCAATACGTAATTTAAAATTAAATCGCATATAAAGCAAAATCCCAAGGGGTGCAGCCTTGGGTGCTCAACCGGGCGTTCGATGTAGGATGTGTTAATATAAAAAACGTACATAAAACACATAGGGCATAGATGAATAGTAAAGACTACTAAAGCGTAATAAACCGTTACCTTGTAGATTTTACGTGTGCTCGGGTACTTGCATTGTTCCTTCACCAGAATGCTCACAAATCCAAACGTATGGATTCTCCACAGGTGATCCATACCATACCGGAAGAAACTCACGTTACCCTCGCTAGAGGAAAATGGGTTTATGAAGGAATCGGCTTAAGAGAAGAACACTATTAATTAATGTTCTCTTAAGCCTACTTTGTTCTTCCTTTTGATTCAAAATCAAGTGAAGGACACAAGTAGAAAGAGAGGGAAGTGGCCGAGAGTTAGAGATAGAGGAGAGAGCCAAAAAATGTTTCTTCTTTTTCCTAGAAAACGATGAATTATGATTCACATACACAAGGTGTTGTATATACTCCTATATATACATAATTAATGTGATTATTGGAATGTGTCTAGGTTCATCCAAGGATGTCTAGATACATTCCAATCAATCGCCGTTAATTCTTCAATCAAGGCTACCAACTTTTATGGTATGATCAAATCATACCAAAAGGGAAGGGCTTGATTGGAGTTGATTTGTCTCTTTCCAAAAGAGATAAGTCAACATACCACCTTGCATGAAACATGGCTGATTTTAGCTTCCTCCAAGGGAGCATTTCGGCCATGCTCATTATGGGAAGAAGTCCAACTTCTTTCTATTCCAAAATAGGAATTATTTCTCCTCTTGGGTCAAATTTAACGAATCGGGTTTTATCGTAATCCGATTATGATGAACCCGACATTAAATCCAATTTAATGTTCACTTAAATTATTCCTGTTGATCTTTTAATCCAATTAAAAGATCCAACATCTCAACTTTCCATATTAAATCGAAAATCCAATTTACCGATTAAGCGAGGGCCCGATACAATATCGCCCCGTCCATCCAATGCACTATCCCTTAAGTAATCCAATTACTTATTTATCGCTCGAGATTGACTCCAAGTCAATCTCTCAACCTCCTCGGTGATTTGTGTGGGACCCTTTAGGTTCACCCTCAGCTAGACTTGGGCCCGTGTCCCACAAGGGCTCGTTACCATGGGTGGTCGTCTAGCAACGGTCCATGACACTAGAGACTAGGTGAATTGGCGTGAATATTTAGGCAGCGATTCCGTACGGGTACGATCCTTCCGTCTACCGTTTCCTGGTCTTAGTCTAGGGTATGGAATTGAGCGTCGGTTGCCATCCTTGACCAGACATCCATGCTTAATTCTCGAGATTACGCATGTTTCATTGCTTCGACACAGGAAACCATTCCCTGTTTGACCAACCACTGTGGCCATAGCTTTTAAACAGCATGAACGTACCTCCGAGTGCATAGGAGATACCTCTGTCACATACTGACAGGGGACGGATCCTCTTCTTGGAATCCATCATCCTCGCTACACATTCTGACTGCACTGGACAAGGCTTATGATGATCATGTTACAGAATGATCACCTCTCGCCAGATCCAAGATACAGCCGTCCTATGCACGCGACTGCCACGATTCCTCAAGTCTGAGGACTACTCCTGTACTATCAAAACCGGGGAAATCCAATCATACGGACCAAGCCTCCAAAGCTTCCATATGATGATCCCCACGAGTCAATCCAGTCGGCTCGATCCCAATCGACCAACCCATCAAGATCGTGTACGCATCCCACACCTGTCGCCGATGAAACACGACACTCATCCAATGAACACGACTCTTGATGCAAGTCTCAATAGGACTCTCGATGCCATGTCTCGAGGTCCTCGACTTGGAACGTTTCAGAACCAACCCTAAATCAATTGGTTTCATGACCACCATCCAATGCGTGGCCCAACTGCACGAGTTGTTAACCGTGGTCTGTGGGCTTTGTTGCGATATAAGTAAAACACCGTTTTAATAAATGTGAAATGAGCGCAACAAAGTAAGCACCAAAAATGAAGAATACTCATTTTATTCCTTACATAATAATATTACATTTACATCGAGTTGTATAATAGGTTACAAATCGCCAAACCTATTGGCTTTCTAGTCACTTATTCTAACAATCTCCCACTTGACCTAAAGCCAATCACCCATTGACCTCAAACCCATCTTATCCAGATGCGGAGTATGGGCAACTTGCGACACGGGCTTAGTAAGTAGATCTGCTATGTTTTCTACGGAGCTGACTCGGTCCATCCGAACGTCGCCCCTGCTAATCATCTCTCCGAGCAGATGGTAGCATCTAAGAATATGCTTGGATCTGTGATGAGATCTCGGTTCCTTTGCTTGCACTATTGCGCCGTTGTTATCACAGAAGATACCTACTGGCTCAGCGATGCTAGGTACTACACCCAACTCTTGGATGTAGCTCTTCATCCAAACCACCTCTTTAGCAGCTTCCGAAGCTGCTATGTATTCAGACTCTGTCGTGGTAGCCTGCTTGGAACTCTTCCAAGCAACCACGCCACCATTAAGTCTGAACACATAACTAGACTGAGACTTGGCATCATCGTCATCCGACTGGAAGCGAGCGTCGCTATAGCCTTCCAGTATCAACTCTCCACCGCCGTAGATCAAGAACATGTCCTTAGTCCTTTTCAGGTACTTCAGGATAGTCTTGACTGCACTCCAGTGTGCCTCCCCGGCACACGACTGACATCGACTAGTTACGCTCAAAGCGAAAGCTACATCAGGTCTAGTGCACTGAACAACATACTGTATGCTGCCTACGGCTGAAGCATAGGGGATGTCCAATATCCGTTTAAGCTCCTCATCAGTCTTGGGAGACTGCTTCTTGGACAACTTAATTCCATACCTCATAGGAAGGAATCCTCGTTTTGAGTTTTTCATCTTGAATCTCTTCATGACTTTTCAATGTACGAGGACTGGGTCATTCCTAACATCCTTCTAGATCAATCCCAGTAGATCTTGATGGCAAGGATGTAGGATGCCTCGCCCATATCCTTCATGGAGAATTGCGCTGACAACCAAGCTTTAGTGGTACCCAACATCTTAGCATCATTCCCAATGAGCAAGATGTCATCCTCATAAAGCACCAGAAACGCAACTGAGCTCCCATTGATCTTCTTGTATACACAAGGATCGGACTCATTCTTGATGAAATCATATCCCCGTATGACTTCATCAAAACGTATGTTCCAACTTCGGGAAGCTTGTTTGAGGCCATAGATGGACCTTTGGAGACGGCAGACCTTCTGCTCTTCTCCAACAGTTGTGAAACCTTCCGGTTGATCCATATACATCTCTTCCTCTACGAAACCGTTGAGGAAGGCCATTTTCACGTCCATCTGTCATATTTCATAGTCATACCATGCTACTATGGCAAGCAGTATCCGAATGGACTTAGCCATTGCTACGGGCGAGTAGGTTTCCTCAAAGTCGACCCCGGGTTGCTGAGTGTAACCTTTCGCCACAAGCCTGGCCTTGAAGGTTGTAACCTCCCCGTTAGCTCCAAGCTTACGTTTGTAGACCCATTTACACCCTATGGGTTTTACTCCTTTGGGTGGGTCCACTAGGGTCCAAACCTAGTTTGTACCCATCGAATCTATCTCGGATTTCATGGCCTCAAGCCACTTATCCGAATCGATGTCTGACATCGCTTCTCCGTATGTCTTTGGATTATTATCTAATTGACCGGTCAGGCCTAGAAATCCATACCTATCAGGTGCATGGGGACTCTGGCCGACCTACGGAGGACTGGAGCAATATCAGTGGGAACTACTGGCTCAGATGTCACTGCCGCCTCATGGGGTACCTCACTTGATTCCTCAAGGAGTACCTCATCGCGTCGGCTATCCGATGGAAAACCCTTTTCCAAGAACACTGCATTTCGCGAGAGAAAAACCTTTTGTTTGGAGGGATCATAGAAATAATACCTCGCAGTTTCTTTCGGATAACCGATGAAACTGCATAAACTAGACCTCGAGTCCAGTTTATCTCCCACTAATCTCTTGACATATGCGGGGCAACCCCACACTTTCAAGTATTGGTAGGAGGCAGGCTTGCCATGCCATATCTCATATGGCATCTGGGATATCTTCTTAGATGGAGCCAAGTTCAAAACTTTGGCTGCCGTCTCAAGAGCGTATCCCCAGAAGGAGAGGGGGAGTTTGGTAAAACTCATCATGGATCGGACCATGTCCAAGAAGGTCCGATTCCTCTTTCCAGACACACCATTAAGCTGTGGTGTTCCAGGAGGGGTCCACTGAGAGAGAATCCCATTCTCATTTAGATAATCAGTAAACTCACCACTCAAATACTCTCCACCTCGGTCCGACCGAAGGATTTTGATCTTTCGACCGGTTTGATTCTCTACTTCAAGTCTGTATTCCTTAAACCTTTCAAAGGCTTCAGACTTGTACCTCATCAGGTAAATATAACCATACCGTGAGTGATCATCGGTAAAGGTTATGAAGTACGAGTACCCACCTCTTGCCTAAGTATTTAGTGGGCCACAGACATCCGTATGGATCAAATCCAACAGACCACTGACTAGCGTGCTTTGTCCAACAAAGGGTTTCTTGGTCGTCTTTCCCTTCAGACAGGATTCGCAGGTCGGTAGGTTGTCCAAATCGTCTATTTCTAGACTCTTTGAGTCCACCAACCTTCTTATCCTATCTTTAGATATATGACCTAACCTCGCATGCCATATCTTTGCGTTATTGTGATCATCATGTTTCCATTTCTGTTCTACAATCATAATTCAATTACACTGTTGAAGTATGTACAGATCGTTGACCAATGTACCAAGCAAATGAGAAATACCATCTTTAATAATGAAAAACCCGTTTTTATTGATGGTAAATTCAAATCCCTCCTTATCAAGGACCGGGATGGAAACAATGTTTTTAATCATGCTAGGTACATAGAAACAATCATTCAGTACAATCCTAACATGACTACTAATGGCAACTCCATTGACCCTACGGCTTCCACAGCAACGGCCTTGCCATCGCCTAGTCTCAGGATCATCTCATCCTTGGTTAGCCTTCTGCTTCTTTGCAGTGCCTGCAAATCATTGCAGATGTGAGTACCACACCTGGTATCCAATACCCATGAATCAGAATTAGTTATCATGTTTACTTCAACCACAAACATACCTGGGTTGGAGAGGAGTTGTAGGCACTCCCTCTTCCAATGCCCCTTCACTTGGCAATGCATGCAGACATCATTTGCCTTGGACCTCTGAGAACCACGGGCCTTCCTTTCCCTTTGCTCGGTCCCACCGGAGCAACAGGGGTGCCTCGAGCGCGAGCAGGGGCCGCAACCATCTTCTCTTTCCCCTTCTTCCTCTTCCAGCGTCCGGCCCTCTTGCCATTCACCTTGGAGGTTGAAGCCTCTCCTATCAATACCGCTGGCGCCGACTTGTGGGTCGTTGCCTCGTATTGGACCAGTATGTTGATCAACTCATGAATAGACTTCTCAAGCCCGTTCATGTTGTAGTTTACAACAAACGGGTCATAGGACAGAGGAAGCGACTGGAGGATGACGTCAATGTACGTGTCATTGTTAAGCCCAGCTTTAAGGTCCTCGAGTTTCTCCACTAGGGGGAGCATCTTGACCCCATGATTTTGTATAGACGCTCCTTCAACAAGCTTGGTGCCGAAGAATGCGTTTGTGGCGGCATATCTAATATGCCTATCCGGAACCGCCTAAACCTCGTTCATGCGGAGCATTATGGCGGAGACGTTGTCCAAAATCTCATACTGCTTCTGGATGTCGTTAGACATTGAATCCAATATGATACTGTGTACTTTCCGGTTGTCCTCATGCCATTTCTCGAACGTCAAACGTTCTTCTAGCGTGGACCCCTCCGGTAAGTCGCTCGACGGCGGCTCATCCATGACGTAGCCTTGGTTCTCGAAACTGAGGACAATCCTCAGGTTTCTTAGCCAGTCCAAGTAGTTCGTTCCGTTGAATTTATTAGTCTAAAGTACCATGGTTAATGGATTCTTAGACATATCTACATTAATGAAAATGTAAAGCAGAAATTAGCAGATGATGGTAATATTATTGTTCAAGTTGAAGACTTGGTCTTTTAGTCTTTAACCCTCCCACTATTTATTCGAAAGTCCGCCACTCTCATGCGGAGTCTCGGTAAACCATTTCCTAGTGGGCTCGGGATCCACAAGCGTAATCTTCATGCCCCGCTTTTATGATTCACATAAAGAAAACCTCGTGGGAGATATCTAATATCATTCTCATCCAATGAGATTCCCAAGATATTTTGCCTTTCCTATTCGCATGGTTCCGAGGACTCCAAGCGAACCATGTTACTCAGTGTTGGGCCCGACCATCAACCAAATCATGCCTCAAACTGTAGCCCCCCACGACTCGTGAGACAGGAAAACAACGAGCGCAGTCTTTTTGTTCACAACGTGCAGCTTTCCCTTAGTCCAAGTGTGCCACGACTCGTGAGACCACACTTGGGTAATGGTAGCTTCCTCACCACATTGCTGTGGATGGAAGGCTCGGGCAGATCAAAATACCATTTTGATCCAAATCCGTTCTGGGCCTAATATTTAATTTGGTCCAACCAAATGAGAGTTTGTGTACGACCGAGACCTCATCACATTATGGTGTTTTAGCATACATAAATATCTAATATTTAAAGCGATAAACAAATACGCCGCATGCAGAAAACATAGCATACCCCTGTTAGGATGATCACAAGCCCAACCTATGCGACCCATTGAGCCCGCAATGAGTCTATGGTCTGTCTAGGGTGGTCTTAAATTATTACAATAATAATATACGCATTGTCATTCCAATGGGCCTGGTAATGCTCTTGTTTCACGTCTTGATGCTCCACCTTGGGGTCTCCGACTCCATATGCTTGTTAAAATTAAAACCTCATCAATCATATCTACTCTCATTACAAATAAAAGTAATACATTGAAAATAATAACAAGCCTTAACATCATGAGGCTGAAATACGGGAGATGATAGTCCTAAAACAAGAGGCAGGCAGGCCCCACCCAACAGAAATGTAATCAACCATACATTCATCCATACACAAGGTCTAGGGCTCTTGTGATCATCCCATGTTGATTCCATTAACGCACATAACACAATTCTTCCAAATAATCATGCATAAAACCAATGGATATTCCAAATATCCAAGTGATGTCCAACATCACAAAAGCATAAATGTATAAAGAATATGCAAAATTCAAATTTCAAATTTAATGGACATTACAAACAATGCATCCAATGCATGTATTAATCCCAAATTAATTAAGCAAATTTAATCTAAGGAATAATCCAATTATTCAAAAATCAAACGTGCAAAACTAATACATTTTCAGAATAATGTGCAAAAAATACAGAAAATCAGATTTTCCAAAAAATGTCGAAAAACGGCCCAGCCGTTGTGCCCGCCGGCCGGCCGTGCGCACAGGCAGTAAACCTGCGCACCCCATGCCGCATTGGCCTCGGCCGGCAGCACCCGCCTGCGCGCAGCCGCCCCTGCCAGCACGCCGGCCGGGCTCACGCCCGGCGGCGCGCCTGCCAGCCAGTGACCGGTTGACAGGGGCGGCAGCCAACCGCTGCCGTTGCTGTCAAAATTTTTTTTTTTCCATATTTTTCAAGATCATTTTTCAGCACAAAAACAGTAATAGTATTCTGAAAATGAGCATGGAATTTTAGATCCAATCTAATAAAATAAGCATGCCAAAAGTCCATCAAATTCAAACAATTGAATCATCATATCATTCATACATTTATGTACTCTAGGTGAATTGGCGTG
The DNA here is from genome assembly GCA_034509735.1 of Sesamum alatum. Taxonomy (NCBI): domain Eukaryota; kingdom Viridiplantae; phylum Streptophyta; class Magnoliopsida; order Lamiales; family Pedaliaceae; genus Sesamum; species Sesamum alatum. The sequence continues at coordinate 41,134,733 of JACGWO010000001.1, forward strand.
AACATTTAGGCACCGATTCCGTACGGCTACGGTCCTTCCGTCTACCGTCTCCCGACTTTAGTCTAGGGTATGGAATTGGGCATCGGTTCCCATCCTGGAACAGGCATCTATACTTAATACTCAAGACTACGCATGCTTCATTGCATCGACATAGGGAATCATTCCCTGTTCGACCAACTACTGTGGCCACAGCTTTTAAACAGCATGAACGTGCCTCCGAGTGCATAGGAGATACCTCTGTCACATACTGATAGGGGATGGATCCTCTTCGTGGAATCCATCGTCCTCGCTACACATTCCGACCGCACTGGACAAGGCTTATGATGATCATGTTACAGAATGATCACCTCTCGCCAGATCCAAGATACAATCGTCCTGTGCACGCGACTGCCATGATTCACTTAGAAATTTCACTCCGCAAGAATCAATCCCCAACACAAATGTGAAACAATGCCAGCATCACAAAATCACAAGAATTATTAAGCCCATAACCACATTCATCAACATGCCAAATCATGCACGAACCTCCCCCATACCAAGTACATACATTGTCCCCAATGTATGCACATAATACAATACATAATAAGGGAATGAAAAAGTGAAAGAGAAATAGAGAGCATCCCTGAAATATGTGGTGACAGCAAAGCGGGCTAGGTGGGGGTGGCGGGGGTATAGATACCCCCAAAACAGTCAAGACCGCGTCAAGTTTGCAGTGCATCCATGCATCAGATAGCTCCAGCCGGGTCAGTCGGCCTTCGATGGCGTCCCAGGATGGGGTGGGCGGCGGCTGTGATGAGCGGTTTGGGCACTCTTCAGGGTCAAGGTCGGTATAGCTCATGCCACTCGGGGCCTCGTGATGATTAAAAATGTGCATCTTGTGCGAAGTTGCCACATCCAATGGCTCCTCCTCGCAAGCCAAATGTAAATCATGATTACACAAGTTCAAAACACCCAAATAGACCGCAAGGTGGGTAATTAACGACCCAAGGCAAACATACTTATAAGAAGTGGCAACAGTTTGAAATTGGGATGCAAGCCAAGCACCTAGATTCACATGCACCCTATTGATCATGCTCCAGATAAAAAAACAATTCAACCTTAGAGCATGTACCAACAGTGGCCCGACGGCCCGAAAAATTAAAAGCAAGGAAATATTGCATATAGATCTATTCAAATTGGTGCAAGTAACGTCCCTTCGACTGACTAGGGTGATATACCCAGGGGTCCTTGGACAACTCCCTCCATACAAAGATGGGTTCAAAAACACCATAATTAACTAAAGCCTCACGGTACTCTTGTGAAGCTAAATAGTCGTTATGCACAAAACCCATAGCCAGATTAAAATCATTTATACTCATTTTAAAATCTTTACCAAGCAATCGAAAATGAATAACATTGGGTGCAGTGAGTGTAAAAGGGTCTGGTTTGTCGAAAATGAAAGTAGTAAATTCACGCAGCAACTCAACAAGCACAGGCATACGGATATGGACAAACTCACGCCATTGCATATTAAAGAGCAAAGCATCAATACTACCACGAATACCCAATGCATCTAACAAAGGTAAATGTAGAGACTTACCAGGGTTGAGTGGCCGAGTTTTAATAACAGAGTACCTTTTCTTGTGTTCTCTAGAAGTGAAGTGGAGGTGACCTGCGAGATCTGTCTCGGCCGTGGACGGAATACCGGCAGTTGAGCGACAGCGGCGGTGCGGCAAAGGCGGCAGTTTTGTTGTGGCTAGTTGGTGGAAAGAAGATTCAGATTTGTCCCCACATTTAGGCGTGATCACGCCTAAACAGCCCCTCAAGTCTGTACGTCTAGTGGAAAATCGCCGAGCTCGGCATCTGCTTCAGACAGAAGAGACAGTGGGATAAGGCGTGATCACGCCTTATCTTGCTGTGAAGTCTGTCGGACCAATGAACACGGTGCTGCATCTGGCATCAAATGGGGCGTGACCACGCCCTATATGAACGTCAAATCTGTGGAGGTGAGAAGTAAAATCCTAAACTAAAAGTTCAAAATAAAGCATATAACACGCCGGGTGGCCTCCCAGCAAGGGCAATTGTTTATCGTCGTTATGCTCGACGGAATGCCTTTTTTTCAATATGTTAACTGTTGGAGTGACGCCAATGCAATAACAATGATACTTGTGACTTCATCACCACCAAGAAATGATTTTGATCGATGGCCATTCTTCGTGTTGAGACTTTTAATTCTTGCTACACCATGAGGAAAAACATTAACACTTTCAAAATGACCAAACCAAAAAGAACTCGACTTACTCGGGATGAGCTTCAAGCGAGATTTGTAGAATAACACCTTTGTGTCAACTTCAAATAGCTTCTTCAAAATCATATGATCATGAAATCTCCATGTTTTCTTCTTGCAACTTCTCAAGTCTTCTCCTTCATCCAACTTTCGTTCATTCAACTCTGTAAACAGTCCTTTTAAAATCACGGCAGATAATGTCTCTCGTATACCCAAATAGAGATCTTTTAGGTGGTTAGGAAAGTCTTTCAGCTTCAGTGGGGATGCCTTTGTGAAGGTATTCATTATCTCCATCTCACGCTCATCCTCCTGTGATTTCGTCATCCTGTATGAGGGAGGAAGATCACAAGTATTATATGAAGAAAGTAGGATTAAATCGGACTTTACCTTTTCTTTTTGGACGTCGGTATCTTCGAGAGCCTTTTCAACCTCATTGGATTGCACCGGTGTTTGTTCAATTAGGTGGATCTCCTCCCCACTCCGAAGTGTTATAGCACGAACATTTGCACTTGGATTTGTCTCGGTTTGTGACGGTAGCTTCTCGGATGTTTGAGTTTCCGACCTACTGATCGATGTCGCTAACTGCGCGAATTGGTTCGCCAAGTGTTGCAAGCTCGCCTCCGCCCTCTCTTGAAACTATTGAGTAGAAATAGCAAGGGATTTGACAATATCCTCTAAACTCATACTTGAATTTGATGCTTGAGGTGGGGCTTGCCAATATCCTCCGTCCCATTGGGTGTGCCAGGGTGACGGTGGAGGTCGGTTAAAGAATTGTGGTTGTTGCCTTGATTGCTCCCCATCACTCCTATAACTGAAGTTTGGGTAGTCTTTCCACCACGGGTTGTAGAAATTGGAGTAAGGATCATATTTCCATTGGGGTTGCCCAGGAAATCCCCCTACGACATTCACTTCTGGCAACGTTCCTTGTTGCAACGATGGGCATGCTTCGGTTGAATGTCTATGGCCTAAGAATATCCCGCAAACCTTGAATCTTTCCTGCAGCCATTTGGTGTACAAAAATAGTTAGTTCAGAGAGTTTTTTATGCCAAATCATTGGTGTTTACCTCGTTAACTTGTTGAACATCCCAATCTCTTTGAAATCTATAATGTCTATGATTCTCGGCCATGGGGGGAATCCACTGTCTTGTTGCCATCTCGTTTTCAATTTTCCTAGAAATAGATTCAACACCAACAGTTAGCTATATCAAGAACGAAAGTTCCTGCCAAAACAAAAAGATTAGCAAGGGGAAAAAAAGGCACAAAATTAGACTAAGAAACTAAAAATAGTCCCCTGGCAACGGCGCCAAAATTTGATTGATTGTCGAAGCCGTCAAATATAAAAACTGATTCTAAACTATAGTAGTCGTGGAACCAGGTCGAATCCCAAGGGAACTATCCATTAATTTCTCGATCTAGTTGTAGTAACCAAAAAGGGGGGTATGAATTGAGTACTAACTATGAATTAACTAGAACTAAATTAAAAAGCAGGAGTAAATAACTAAGATGAGATTGATAGATGAAAAGTCCAATTCAAGGAGTTCGTCATACCAATCATTATGTCTATCATAGGTCACTTGTGGTTAATTCCATAACCAAGCATTCAACTTTGAAATTAATTAGGATAGCCGTAACGAATCCCCGTTTTTCTATCGTAGTGGATTTGACTCAAGCATCTAAATCAAAACTTATTATATCAAGACTGGGCACGATAGCGTTCCATATCACATCAATAATAGCATTTGCATCAATGAAAACAATTGAATCTACATCAAACAACCGAGATAGCTGCAATTACCTAACCTAGTTTTCTCGTCCCCACAAATAAATTATGCAAAGCACATAATAAATTGCTCGCTACTCATACCATTCATTCATGACAATTACGGATCACTGAACTCATGGATAGCAATAGAACAATTAATATCAGATCGAGTTATCAGATCTATCAATAATAATCATTCCGTTCAGAGTAAATCAAGACGGGAAATACTTGGCGAAATTAGATAAATTCAAGACCTCAAAACATAACAATTGGGTTTAACGTTTTCCTTGAATTGGAATAGAAAAATTAGCTACTAAACAAAAGCATGAATGCAGAGGAAGAGAAAAAAACAATGATCAAAGGATGATTCTTCTCTGCGTTCTTGTCTTCCTTTTATAATTGAGAGTCCTCTCTCTACGCAACTTCAGAGTCCTCTTTTCGTGCAACTTCAAAGTCCTCCTTTCATGCAACTTCAGAGTCCTCCTTTCGTGCAACTTTCTCTTTTCGTGCCGTCTCAGAGTCCTCTTTCTATGCGTGTATCTTTCGTAAAATCAGGAAGAGGTCTGTTCAAAACTCTTCTACTCTTCCCGCGCAGACTCGGATGTCGGATAGGGCGTGATCATGCCCTAATGGTTGTTCAAGTCTGCTCATGACTGTTTTGTACTTGATCTCTTTTCTGTCTTCCTTTGGGGCTTTTTAACTCCTTTTCTTCATAACGGGTCAATCTCGATGCTTCATTCTAAAACCGCATAACTCGATTAAAAATGTGAAGGAAACCTTTAAAAACCATTCGAGTTAAGCATGTATATGTGAGATGAAATGCACCCTATCAAAAGGGAAGCAATCATGGGACAATTTATCATTAATTTAATATAAGTTAAATTTTATAATAAGATACTGTAAAAACATGAGTAACTTGAAATGTTTTATATTTTTTTAATTCTTGTATGATGATTAAAAATGTTAATTGCATCGAAATAATAATGTTATATGTCAATAGATAATATCTTTGGGTACCTAAGTAAACAGTATCATACATCAAGTTCAACGAAAAATAAAGTTCAATTAATTTGAAATGAGGACTTTAAATAAATTTATGTTAACATCATTTTTTATGAAAAACAAATTTAGAATAAGATTACTTACTTCTTAAATGGTTTCATAATTAATTATCTTTATAATATTAGTTATAAAATTATAAAAAATTATTCAATACTTACTTTATGAATTAATAAGTCGATTAGTGGAATGTCTAGTGCACTTATTACTTGGTCTACAAGAATTCTATTGCATCATTTTCAATAATAAGTAATTTAATTTCTGTATGTTTATATTTTTAATTTGACTCTAGCTTAATAAGATATTAGTCAATGATATTAATTATGCTTATTCCATCCAATTCATTTCATAAAATATTATTCCTCAATTTAAACTATTTTCCACCAAGATGAGGAACAAAATAAAAATTAAAGAGATTATTATTACAAAAAAATTAAATTATAAATAACTTTAGTGATAGTTAGTATAAGAGCTAAAAAAAAGAAAAATAAAACATAATTAGTTACTTTTTTCCTGATTTTCACAACTAGGAAAAAAAAATCTTATTTCATTCGTGATGCAAATTTAAAATATGGATTAATTTAATGTTAATTTGTTATTATCGATATAGGGATGTAAAACTTAAAGTAGTTAATTAATATAATATTTTGGTGGTATATATTGTATAAGAATTTAAAACTACACTTTAATAATTAGTTTTATACTCATGTAAAAGATTAAATGATAATAGGATTGTAACAGAATTTGTCTATATGCATATTACATATAAAATCATATTTTTATCATTATTTATTAGTTATTATATCAAAATAGTGTATTATAAATCATATTTTCATGTTACGTTGTATATGTATATCGTAAAGATATGAGTAATAATTTTGGATGTTTTAAATTTCTTGACTTTTTATAATATCTAAAATAACAACATTAAAATTACATAGTAAACATAGTTTGGTATCGTAATAGATGATATAATTGATGTCTAATTAATGAGACAAGACCAGTAATTGGGCTACTGAATATATATGCATCGAAGTATTTTCTCTATATATTAAATTCTACTAAATATATTTTTATGCAATATGTAATTTAACTTTTATATCATTAAAATTTTAATTTATCTCTAAATTAATTAAAATTAGTTAAGAATTTGATTTATAGCACTTCAATTCATTCCATAAAGCACTATTAACCAATTTAAAGCATGTTTCCACAATTTTATTGAACAACATGACAAATAACATGAAATATTAATTATTAGAGAATTATATTATAAATAACACTAAAAATAATCGACATAAGAATTAAAAAATAAAATAAAAATATTAATAATACATTTAATAAGTAGTGAAACAAATATAAGGATGGAAAGTAATATTACAAAGTTGAGAATTAATTATAAGATCTAAAATTTCAATAGAAGGCAAAATAACAAAAATATCAGGTATCAATATTTTTACATGAAATATGTAATGGTGAATTTCTCATCACAAATATAGAGATAAAAGATAAGTATCACGAAGAAAATTAATTATAAATTACAAAAGTATATAACAGCAAAATTCAGAAAGTCAAAATACCTACCTTCTTTTAAAAATTAGAGATCATAAATCTAATGAAACATAGAAGAAGATTAAAAAGCTCGGAGCTATTAAGTAAGAGAATTTTTTTGAAATGAAATTTATCATTTAATTTTTAATGATTATCAACTGGCATTTTCAAAAATTCTAATTTAAAAGTCATTTCGATCATTTGACCAAAAACAACTTTAATTTTTAAGTATAAACACAAATTTGTACATAACAAGATATTTAATTATAAGACTATATTTATATCGATACCACAAAACTTATACCTATATATAATAATTATTATGTAATGAATAATTGAAAAGGAGGGATACTTGGGCTTTCTTTTAACAATAACATAGTTTAAACATAATACCAAGTGTCCTTTCTATGTTCTAAATTCTTCTACTAAAATGGCCAACATGTTTTCCTTCTACCGTAATATTTTAATTACATTAAATTTTCAAATAAAATCAATTCGTATAAAACTAGAGTTTAAGAACTTTTTAACCATAGGTGACAGGCATATAAAGTACTTCCTGTGAGATAATTAGTTGTTTAAAATTAACATGTTTTTTTTTTTATATATATATAATTGGGGATATATGAAATGATATTTTTTGAATTTTTAATTTTACACTAATTAATTGTTGTCATCAATTATAATTCTAAAGTATAAAATTAAGAGTAATTTATAGGAAAACATAAAAGAAAAAATATAAAATCTTAACTCTAGCTAGAGAACTTTGTTACTGAATCAAAAGGAATTAATGATTAAATATAAATAAATATTCAATTATAATATTATCTGGATATAAACCTTTTTCAAATGTATTTAACCAATTAGTTGTTCATGATATATTTATTTTACTTGAATAATTCTATCATTGTTGTAATATAAACTTAAATTTGTAAAAGTACATATTAACATTAACGAGCCTGATAGAGTAAATAATTTAAAACTATTTTTTAATTTTAATTTTCAAAGATTTAGAAAAGAACAGGATAGTAAGAAATGTAATACTTTTACATTTTCTTATCATGTCTGGTCTTAATTAGGCTAATCAAATAATAAAAGGTTTAGAAAATATGAAAAAGATAAATGAAAAAAATAAAAGAAAGACAATACAATTCATAATTTGTTGTTGATTCTTTCTAATAAAGGTTAATAGTAAACTTTTCTTCTGGTTTATTTGTAATTTTATTTTTAACATGTTTCTTCATTAAAATTAGCAGAGAAAAAAGATATAGATAGATTTTTTTAAAAATTATTATGTAATAATTATTATTTATTCTCATGTTGGTTGAAGAAATTTAATATAGTTTTATAACTATGTTCTGAATTATATCTCACAAATCATAGAACACTAAGATGCAACTTAAAAATAGGATTTAAAGGATACATATGCCAAAGAAAAAAAATTATAGAGAAACCTTGATCTAATATACAAAATTAAGGTTCCAAACTCATTTTTAAAAGTTGTTGTATTTAACTATATATTAAAAGTTTTCATTTTATGATAAAAACATGTAGAATTGAGATTAATGAAATAATATTTGATTATACATTTTTTCTGTAATATTATTTTTGTTATAATATTTCAATTTTTATTTAGTTTACTTAAATATAGTTTTGTTATTGATGCCTAAAAATACACATGGCCCAAAAGGGAATTCAGCCAAGAGAAGGCCCAAGGTTACAAACGAGCCAAAGAGGAAGGGCTGTGGGCCTAGGTCTCTTGGAAGAGTTTGTCGGGAATGAAGGCCCGAAGAAGGGGCTGGGTGGCTTACCCTTAAGCCCAAGCAACAGGTTGACATGGCAGCCCCCCGACGACAGCATACTTTACACTCAAGTTGTGGTTGTTAGAATAAGTGACCAGAAAGCCAATCAAATTTGTTTTTATGTAATATATTCATCAGCCTCGATGTAATGTAATATTATGGAATGAATAAAATGGGTATTTATCTCGATTTTACCTTATTTGTGCTCATTTAATCATGTTTATATTGTATCGACATCACAACAAAGCCCACAGACCACATAGACAACTAATGTAGTTTCGCCACGCATTGAATGGTGGTTATGGAACCAACTGATGAGGGTTGGTTCTGAAACATTCCAAGTCAAGGACCTCGAGACAAGCAATGAGAGTCCTACTGAGACTTGCACTATGCATCGTATTCATTGGATGAGTGCCGCATTTCATCGGCGACAGACGTTGGACGTCTATACGATCTGTTAGAATAGGTAACCATGTAGTCAATTTTGGTAGGCGAATTATAACCTATGTCTGAAAAATTTTGAGGTTTTAATAAATCATTAATGAATAAGAAGTGAAATTCATTTGGCATTTATCTGCTTTATATATCTGTTCACTAAGCAAACAAAGCCCACTGACTGAAAACACATTTCGGGGACTGGGACTACGCTTGGAGGTAGGTCCATGAAATCAGTTCCGCCGAATCAGTCCGGAAATCTCCAAGTCAAGGAATCTCGAAAGTGGGTACCGAGATTCCCCTTGAGACTTGCACTAAGCATCTGCTGTCGTATTTCATCAACGGGTGACGAGGGTCGTCTACGCAGTGTTAGTGGGTTGGCCTGCTAGGGAGCAACTGACTGAGATGACTCGCAGGAACCGGCTTACGGAGGACCTTGAGTAGGGTCGGTTAGGTATGACGTGTGTTCCCGGTTCCAACAGTACAGGTCAAGTCCTTTGACTTGAGGAATTACTGACTTTACCTGTACATCAGGGCTGTATCTTAGATATGGTGAGAAATTGCCAAGTTGCACTTGAGTAGTCATAAGCCATATCTAGTGCAGCTCCGGTGTGCAGAGTGACAGTAGTTTCCAGGAAACGATCTGTCTCCTGTCAAAAGGTGTTGATAGTTGTGTCTCACAAATAATCTGAGTCTTGTCCCTAAAATCTATGGCCACAGTAACTGAACAGAAGGGAAAGGTTTCCCTTGCGGCGTTTAGTAAAGGACAGATCGACACTTAGGTCCAAAATGGGTACCTGCATTATCCGTGCCCTAGACCCTAAGTGGTGAGACTGTAGACGGAAGGATAAATGTACTATAGAGCCTAAATGTTCATCCCCGTATATTCACCTAGTCTCTAGTGTCATGGACCGTTGCTAGATGGCCACCCATGGTAACGAGCGGATTCTAGGAATCCAACCAAGTCTAGCTGAAGGTGAACCTAAAGAGTCACACACAATCCGCACACATAAAAGTATTTAATTTAGAATTAAATATTTGGAGAAATAGAGCGATTAAATTAGATTTAATCGGGTCCTTATTTTCTTGGGAAGAATTAATTCCTTTTTTTAGATAAAAGGGATTTATCTAATAAATTGGATTTATTAGAAATTAATTTAATGGGCTTGAAATAAATATTTATATTTAATATATTTATTTATTGCCCTTGGAATGTTTAAATAGGATTTGAAATATTCCCATTAAATTAAATTAATGGTTTAGATTAAAAGGGAGAAATCTATGGCTTAGATTGGTTTGACCAAAGAAGCTAGATTCTAGTCAAATCCTAGTTGTTGTGGAGTCTTCAAAGTGTAGGGAACTTGAAGAGGACTAGAATTCCTCTTCTATAAATACTCCTTAGCACACACATTGAAAAAGATGATGATTCTTTAAACACACACACACACACACACACACACACACACTCTTGTGTGCTCTCTCCCCTCTCTCGGCCACATCTCTCCTAGTCAAATCGTAGTTGTTGTGGAGTCTTCAAAGTGTAGGGAACTTGAAGAAGACTAGGATTCCTCTTCTATAAATACTCCTTAGCACACACATTGAAAAAGATGATGATTCTTGAAACACACACACACACACACACACTCGTGTGCTCTCTCCCCCTCTCTCGGCCGCATCTCTCTCTCTCTCTCTCCTTCCAAGGAAAAATACTTTCTTGTTCTTTTGTTTTAACAATTGAACAAAAGGAGGATTGATCTCGTTAAACTAATAACGTTTGATCGATCCGTCCTCTCCTAAATATACTTGTTCTTTCGCTAGCACGAAGTTGAAGATACGTGTGCGGATTGCGTGTCACGAATTAGAAGATCTCCTATACGAGTACCGGTTAGAAGGGGAAAATGACAAATCGGTAGGTTTTCGATTTACGTTTTTCTATCCTCTTTTTATTTAGAATCCTGTGGCCTCCATGATTCTTGTGTATGTTTATTATTATTTATGAGATACACCGAACGTCCGGGAGTTTCAAGGGTACACCCCTTGAATGTGTTTATTTTAATATGTATTTATGCATGTTTTAAATTCTTGAAATTAAATTATACCGCGCTTCCGCATTCGCGCTGCTCCCGGGATGATACACACGCCTACCCAAGGCTTTCTATGGTATCAGAGCCCGGTTCGGTGTATAGACCTAGGGTTTTTGTGTGCGTTTTGAGCATGAAAACGTGTTTGGCATGTTTTAATTTATTTCTTGATATTTCTTATCGTAAAGTATGTCGTTTTCTTACTTTCAATTATGTATCATTTTGGTATTGTTCGTTTTTTTTTGTTTTTCTTGGGAAATGGGGGGGCAAAATCGAATAAAACGGAGAAAACGTCACACGCGGTCAACCACCTCAGCCGGTGGCTGACCGCGCACGCTGTGCGCCTAGGCGAGGCGGGCGCGCGCAAGTAGGGGAGCCTGCGTGTGGTTGCCTTTGCCAGGCGCGCATGGCGCATGCGAATTAGTCCACCGGGCGCGCGGCCGGGCAACAGGCGCAGACGGGTGGCCGGGTGCACGCACATGCCGGTAGGGGAAGCCTGAGCACGCGCGCCAGGCCAACACGTTGGGGCGCCTTCGCGCCTGGAAGCACGGCCAGGGAAGCCCCGTGCAAGCACGCGCATGAGGCGGCGCCACCAGGCGCGCGCGCACGCAGACAATGGAGTTTGCGCGCGCGCGACTTGTGTGCAGGTAGGCCGCGCGCGACCGGCAGGCGGCCCCGATGCCCCTGCGCGCGCACGGCCTGCGCAGAGCAGACGCACGCAGGCGGCCGGCAGATTGGCGCGCGCGGGCAGAGGTGGCTGCCCGCGCGGGCAGGCAGGGGCCTGCGCGCGCGCGCCCGGTCAGGCAGGCCCTGCGCGCGCGCCAGGACAGCAGGCTGGGCCTGCTGACCTGTGTGCACAGGCAGAGTGCTGCCGGTGGCGGCGGTCGGTTGGCGTCATCGTTTTCTCGTTATTTTTAATTTCTGGATTATTCTTAAAAAATTCGTTTTATTTAATTTTGCATATTTTCTCTAAGAACATTATTTGGGAGGTTGGATTTATTAGATCTGGAATTCCGGGAATTACTTACCTTCAAATAATGAGGAAGGGCCTTCCTAAATGAGAAAGGTTGTTGCCAACGGTTGTACCATATTTTTCATACGTAGTTCATTTATTTATCATGGATTGATATGATTGGTAATCATGGATTATTAGCATGTGTTTATGTGATTCGATCATGTGATTATGTGCGTTTAATAGAAATGGATGATCGCGAGCCCTAGACCGAATGTATGGTTTAATTTATGTTGGGCCTGTGTGCCTCTTTTTTTGCTTTCTCCTTCTCCCCTTCTAGTTGCCTTGGAATAATAAGGCATTCTTTCTCCCTCCTAATGTACTCCCCCCGGGTTTTAGCTGGGGTTTCTTTTTACATATGTAATGAGAGTAGAATAGGAGTGAGGATTTTATTTTTATGTATTTGGTGGAGAAGAAGAAAGGTCCACATGGAGAGCCCAGAATGGAGGATCTAAGGCGTTTCCGTGAAGAGTTGAAAGAGAAAAGAGACCAAGGCCCATCAGAATGATGATCGGGTTACTGTTAATGTAATAGTGTAGGACCAACCCTAGATTGACCATAGATCCACTGCGGGCTCAGTGGGTCGCATAGGATTCGGGCTCGTGATCATCCAACAGGGGCGTGCTAGGCTTTAATTTTGCATGTGGCTGTTATGATGATGGATGGTTTTATTTATCGTATAACTGCTATGGGATGCAATTTATTTATTTCCGCATTGTGGATGAATGTGTTTATATATATATATATATATATATATATATATATATATATGAGATCTCGGTCATTTACAACTCTCACTTGGTTGGACCAATGTCCAAATATTAGACCCTAGACAAAGTGGACATGGACTCTAGGAGTTTGTCCATGCCTTCCAATCCATGGCATAGTCAGGAAGCTAATTTAGGTCGATAGCGTGGTCTCACGAGTCGTGGCACGTCTATCGTACTTAAAAGAAGCTGCACTGTGTCATGAACAAAAAATGGACCACTGTTACCTGTCTCACGAGTCGTGGAGGTAGCAGCAGGTCTATGATTCGGTTGATTGGGTCGGGTCTAACGCCCGATTAGCATGATTCGCTTGGAGTTCTCGGGATCATGTGAAAGGGTGAGGCAATTATCTTGGGAATCTCGTGGAACGAGAATGGTATGGCATACCTTCCACAGGATTCTTCCCATGCGAATCGTAAAAGTGGGGTATGGGAAAATTCGCTGTGGATCCCAAGCCCACTAGGAAAAAGATTTCCCAAAAACCACGTTTGAGAGTATCGTGTTTTCGTATAAATAGTGGGAGCATTAAATGACTAAAGACCAAGCGTTTAATTATTTATCAAAACTTCTGTCTTTTAAATTCTGCTGATAGCGAGTTCTGTTTTTAAATATAGATTTAAAATATCTAAGAACCCATTATCAACCATACTTGAGACCAACAAGTTAATGGAACAAATTACAACGACTGGTTGCGCAATCTGAGGATAGTCCTAGATTACGAGAACCAAGGCTACGTCATGGACGAGCCTCTCCCTAGGACCTTGCCGGAGGGATCCACACTAGAAGAACGTGAGACGTTCGAGACTTGGCATAAGGATAACCGGAAGGTCCGTAGCATCATACTTGCCTCTATGACTAATGAGATTCAGAAGCAGTATGAAAGGCTAGACGATGTCCCTTCCATTATGGCTTGCCTTAAGGATTGCTATGCAGTCCCGGACCGACATACTAGGTATGTCGCAACGAAGGCGTTTTTTGGAACTAAAATGACCGAAGGATCCTCTGTACAAGAGCACGGGGTTAAAATGCTTACCCTGGTGGAAAAGCTCGAGGACCTAAATTCAGGCCTCGATAACGAGACGTACATAGATGTGATCCTTCAGTCTCTCCCACCCTCCTTCGACTAATTTATTGTTAACTATAACATGAACACACTTGAGAAGGGTATTCATGAGTTAATCAATATGTTGGTGCAATACGAGGCAACGACCAAAAAGTCTACGCCTTCGGTATTGTTTGGAGGTGCTTCAACTTCCAAGATGAAAGGCAAAGGTGCCAGACGTTGGAAAAGGAAGAAGGGAAGGGAAAAGCCGTTAAAGCATCTACAAACACTAAGAGTGTTCCCATTGCCAAAGAGGGGAAATGCAAAGGAAAGGGGAAGGTTGTCTCCAAGCAACAGTCGAGGGCATATCACATATGTATCAATTGCCGTGACAAAGGGCATTGCAAGAGGGAGTGCCCCAAACTCCTCTCGAACCAAGGTACCTTTGTGATTGAGGTTAATATGGTTACTAACTCTGCCTCTTGGGTATTAGATACCGGCTGTGGAGCTCACATTTGCAATGATTTGCAGGTGCTGAAAAGAAGCAGAAAACTGGGTAGCGGGGATATGATCCTGAAGCTTGGGAATGGTAAGGCCATCTCGGCAGAAGCAGTAGGATCCGCCACTCTAGTAGTTAGTGATCGTATTAGTATAGAGTTAGAGCAAGTTTATTATGTACCTAGTATGATTAAAAACATCATTTCCATTCCGTTGTTAGACAATAGTGGATATGAGTTTATGATCAATAAAAAATGCTTTTATTTGATGAGGTGTGGAATTGCTCATCTGCTTGGTACACTTAATAATGGGCTCTATATCTTACAACAAACGAACTTCGTTCAAAACGCTCAACACAAACATAAAATAGATAACAACGAGAACTGATGACCATGGCACGCTAGGCTAGGTCACATATCCCAAGACAGGATGAAGAAATTGGTAGACTCAAAGAACCTAGAGGTAGGGGACTTGAGTGAGCTACCAACTTGTGAATCCTGTCTAAGAGGGAAAATGACCAAGAAGCCCTTTGTAGGTCAAAGCAGGCTTGCCACAGGTCTGTTGGACCTAGTCCATACAGACGTATGTGGACCACTAAGGACGTAGGCCCGAGGTGGGTTCTCCTACTTCATAACCTTCACCGATGATCATTCATGGTATGGTTATGTATACCTGATGAGGTACAAGTCTGAAGCTCTTGAGAGGTTTAAAGAATTCAGACTTGAAGTTGAGAACCAAACCGACTGCAAAATTAAAGTCCTACGGTCAGACCGAGGCGGAGAGTACCTTAGTACTGAGTTCCTTGATTATCTCAAAGAAAATGGTATAATATCTGAATGGACACCTCCCGGGACACCACAATTGAATGGCGTCTCTGAAAGGAGGAATCGAACCTTGTTAGACATGGTTCGATCCATGATGAGTTTTACCAAATTGCCCTTGTCCTTTTGGGGCTACGCATTGGAGACTGCGGCCAAATTATTAAATTTGGCGCCAACCAGTATATTGACCCAAACGCCATATGAAATATGGCACAGCAAGCCTGCGTCCTACAACTACTTGAAAGTGTGGGGTAGCCCCGCATACGTCAAGAGGTTAGTGGGAGATAAGCTAGAACCCAGGTCTAGCTTATGCAGGTTCGTGGGATACCCTAAAGAAACAGCAGGTTATTACTTTTATGACCCCTTGGAACAAAAGGTATTTGTTTCAAGGAACGCAGTGTTCTTGGAACAAGGCTTTCCAGAGGATATCCAACCTGATGAACTGATCCTTGAAGAATCAAGTGATGGAAACCAGTCAACAGAGGTAGCCGCGGATTCCTCACTCAGAGGGTTCAGGATATATACCCGAAGGGCTGACCAACTTCGAGAAGTCCAGCATGCTAGGCATGAAGGACAGCCTCAGGAAGGGCCAGCCTAGGTACCTGAACCACCGACTCCTATACAGTCAGCGCCCACAGTCACCACTGACGTTCCCATTTTCCATAGGTCAACTAGAGAGTCTCGACCTCCGGTGAGATATGGCTTTCTAAATACGACCAGTCTACTGGATAAGGATCCTAAGACATACGGAGAAGCGATGTTTGACATCGACTCTGGAAAATGACTTGAGACCATGAAAACCGAAATGGACTCTATGAGCGAGAACTAAGTCTGGAGACTTGTAGACCCACCGAAAGGGGTTAAGCCAGTTGGCTGTAAGTGGGTCTATAAGCGCAAACTTGGCGTTGATGGAGAAGTCACAACATTTAAGGCTAGTCAAGTAGCTAAAGGGTACACTCAACGACCCAGGGTCGATTTTGAGGACACCTACTCGCTAGTAGCCACGGCTAAATCCATTCGAATCCTGCTTGCCATAGCAGCATGGTATGACTATGAGATATGGCAGATGGACGTGAAAACGGCTTTCCTCAATAGTTTTGTTGAGGAAGAGATCTACATGGATCAGCCAGAGGGTTTCACGGTCACTGGAGAAGAACCGAAGGTCTGTCGTCTCCAGAAGTCCATCTATGGCTTCAAACAAGCATCTCGAAGCTGGAACATTCACTTTGATGAAGTAATACGGGGTTATGACTTCATCAAAAATGAATATTACTTCATCAAAAATGAATCCGACCCTTGTGTATACAAGAAGGTCAGTGGGAGCTCTATAGTGTTCCTAGTGCTTTATGTGGATGACATTCTACTCATAGGTAATGACATTAGAATGTTGGGTGACACAAAAGCATGGTTATCAACTCAATTTTCCATGAAGGATTTGGGTGAAGCCTCCTACATTCTAGGTATCCAGATTGTCAGGGACAGATCTAAGAGAATGTTAGGACTCACCCAGAACTCGTATATGGAGAAAGTCCTGAAAAGATTTCGGATGGACAGCTCTAAACGAGGATTCCTTCCCATAAGGCATGGGATCAAGTTATCCAAGAAACAGTCCCCGCAGATTGATGAGGAACTTGAAAGGATGAAAATCATCCCCTATGCTTCTGCCGTTGGAAGCATCCAATATGCGGTCCACTGCACCAGACCTGACATTGCTTACGCTTTGAGTGTAACGAGCAGATATCAGTCTTGTGCAGGAGAGGCACATTGGAATGCAGTTAAGGGCATCCTTAAGTACCTGAGGAGGACTAAGGAAATGTTCTTCGTCTATGGCAATGGACAACTGATCCTGGAAGGCTTTAGCGATGCTAGCTTCCAAGCTGATGATGATGCCAAGTCTCAATCGGGTTATGTATTCAGGCTCAATGGAGGAGTAGTGGCTTGGAAAAGTTCCAAGCAAGCCACCGCTGTTGATTCCACCACTGAGGCCGAATACATAGCGTCTTCAGAAGCTACCAAATAAGCGGTTTGGATGAGAAACTACATCCAAGAGTTGGGTGTGGTGCCTAGCATCGCCGAGCTCGTTGTCATCTTTTGTGATAACAACGGAGCAATAGCACAAGCAAAGGAACCGAGATCTCATCACCGTTCCAAACACATTCTTAGATGCTACCACATTCAAAGAGAAATGGTAGGAAGAGATGACGTTCGGATGGACCGAGTCAGCTCAGCAGACAATACAACAGATCCACTGACAAAGCCTATATCGCAGAGCGCTCATACGCAACATCTTGAGAAGATGGGGATTATGCATATGGGCGATTGGCTTTAAGGTCAAGTGGGAGATTGTTAGAATAGGTGACCATGTAGTCAATCTTGGTAGGCAAATTATAACCTATGTCTGAACAATTTCGAGGTTTTAATAAATCATTAATGAATAAGAAGTGAAATTTATTTGACATTTACTTTGTTTGTGTTCAGTTTATCTGCTTTATATATCTGTTCACTACGTAAACAAAGCCCACGGACTGAAAACATATTTCAGGGATTGGGACTACGCTTGGAGGTAGGTCCATGAAATCAGTTCCGCCGAATCCATCCGGAAATCTACAAGTCAAGGAATTTCGAAAATGGGAACCGGGATTCCCCTTGAGACTTGCACTAAGCATCTGCTGTCGTATTTCATCGACGGGTGATGAGGGTCGTCTATGCAGTGTTAGTGGGTTGGCCTGCTAGGGACCAGCTGACTAAGGTGACTCACGGGAACCGTCTTACGGAGGACCTTGTGTAGGGTCGGTTAGGTATGACGTGTGTTCCCGTTTCCAACAATACAGGTCAAGTCCTTTAACTTGAGGAATTGCTGAGTTTACCTGTACATCAGGGCTGTATCTTAGATATGGTGAGAGATTGCCAAGTTGCACTTGAGAAGTCATAAGCCATATCTAGTGCAGCTCCGGTATGCAGAGTGACAGTAGTTTCAAAGAAAGGTTCTGTCTCCTGTCAAAAGGTGTTGACAGTTGTGTCTCACAAATGCTCTGAGTCTTGTCCCTAAAATCTGTGGCCACAGTAACTGAACAGAAGAGAAGGTTTCCCTTGTGGCGTTTAGCAAAGGACAGACCGACACTTAGGTCCAAATGGGTACCTGCATTATCCGTGCTCTAGACCCTAAGTGGTGAGACCGTAGACGGAAGGATAGATGTACTGTAGAGCCTAAATATTCATCCCCGTATATTCACCTAGTCTATAGTGCCATGGACCGTTGCTAGATGGCCACCCATGATAATGGGCAGATTCTAGGAATCCAACCAAGTCTAGCTGAAGGTGAACCTAAAGAGTCACATACAATCCCCACACATAAAAGTATTTAATTTAGAATTAAATATTTGGAGAAACGGAGCGATTAAATTGGATTTAATCGAGTCCGTATTTTCTTGGGAAGAATTAATTCCTTTTATTAGATAAAAGGGATTTATCTAATAAATTGGATTTATTAGAAATTAATTTAATGGGCTTGGAATAAATATTTATATTTAATATATTTATTTATTGCCCTTGAAATATTTAAATAGGATATAAAATATTCCATTAAATTAAATTTATGTGTTATATTAAAAAGGAGAAATCTATGGCTTAGATTGGTTTGACCAAAAAAGCTAGATTTGACTAGGATTTGACTAGGTCAAATCCTAGTTGTTGTGGAGTCTTCAAAGTGTAGGGAACTTGAAGAGGAATAGGATTCCTCTTCTATAAATACTCCTTAGCACACACATTGAAGAAGATGATGATTCTTGAAACACACACACACAAACACACTCTCGTGT
Source organism: Sesamum alatum (assembly GCA_034509735.1). NCBI lineage: Eukaryota > Viridiplantae > Streptophyta > Magnoliopsida > Lamiales > Pedaliaceae > Sesamum > Sesamum alatum. Next base: position 41,153,644 of record JACGWO010000001.1, read on the forward strand.
GCTCTCTCCCCTCTCTCGGCCGCATCTCTCTCTCTCCTTCCAAGAAAAATACTTTCTTGTTCTTTTGTTTTAACAATTGAACAAAAGGAGGATTGATCTCGTTAAACTAATAACGTTTGATCAATCCGTCCTCTCCTAAATATACTTGTTCTTTCGCTAGCACGAAGTTCAAGATACATGGGCAGATTGCGTGTCACGAATTAGAGGATCTCCTATACGAGATCTTGGTGCAAATCGGGGAACAACGCGAGTACCGGTTAGAAGGGGAAAATGACAAATCGGTAGGTTTCCAGTTTACGTTTTTTTGTCCTCTTTTATTTAGAATCCTATGGCCTCCATGATTCTTGTGTATGTTTATTATTATTCATGAGATACACCGAACGCCCGGGAGTTTCAAGGGTACACCCCTTGAACGTGTTTATTTTAATATGTATTTATGCATTTTTAAATTCTTGAAATTAAATTATATCGCTCTTCCGCATTCGCACTACTCCCGGGACGATCCACATGCCTACCCAAGGCTTTCACGATCATAGTGGGTTGGTCGATCGGGAGTCAAGCCGACTGAACTGGCTCACGGGGAATCGTCATATGGAAGCCTTAGAGGCTTGGACTTGAGTAGTCCTCGGACTTTAGAAACCATGGCACTCACGTACACACAATGATTGTATCTTGGATTTGACGAGAGGTGATTATGTCACGGACATCTTCATCATAAGCCTTGTCCAGTGCAGTCAGAATGTGTAGCAAGGACGTGGTGTTTCAAGAAGAGGATTTGTTCCCTGTCGGTATTTGATAGTGGTATCTCCTATGAACTCAGAGGCACGTTTATAGATTTGCTAAAGTGATTGGCCGAATGGGAAATGGTTTCATATGCCGAGATAATGAAGCAAATGCTGTCTCGTGTACTAAGCATAGAAGCCTATTCTAGGATGAGAACCGACACCCAATTTCATGCCCTAAACTGAGGCCGGGCGGCGGTAGATGGAAGAACTATAACCATATTGAATTCGGGAGCCTAAAAGTTCACGCCAACGTTCACCTAGTCTCTAATGCCATGGACTGTTGTTAGACGGCCACCCACAGTAACAGACTCGTGTTGGACACAAGCCCAAGTCTAGTTGAGGGTGAACCTAAAGAGTCACACACAAATCACCGAGAAGGTGAAGGAATTAATTTAGAATTAATTTCAAAAGATGTTAAATAATTGGATTATTTATGGGATAGTCCATTGGATGGATGACCCAATATTGTATTGGGCTTATACTAATTAATAAATAGGATTTATTAATTAAGAGGATTTGACCTTAAGCCTTTAATTGAAATTAAATGTCTTTTCTAATTTAGATGGGTTTCGAATTAAACTAGATTTAATTAATTGGACCTTTTTTGGGCTTGTACTAATTGGATTAGGACAAGGCCTGGGCTACTAAATTAGCGCCCAAGGGCTGAGTTGACTTCAACGTTTGGAAGGGGAAGAGTTGGACTCTTCGCACATAGAGAGAGAGTGTTGTGGCCAATTTTATGCTTTTGGAAGCACAAAATCGGCCATCATCTTTAGAAGGTGAGCAAGTTATGCTTTTGGAAAGCACAACTTGGCCTTGATTGTGGCTCTCTCACTTGGTATGATTCCATCATACCTTATGAGAGATAGCTTGATTGATGAGATGATTAAAATGTATCTACACACTTCTTCATGTATCTAGACACATTTCTATCATTCCATTAATCATGGATATATCGCCAAACCACTACACACTCTCCTTGTTAGAATAGGTGACCAGAAAGTCAATGCGGTTGGCTGTTCTGAGAAGCATTCGCCAATCTTGGAACGAAAGTAATATTATGTTGATGAATGTGGTACGGATTCATCATTGGCAACGATGAGTTTCTTGTGCTTACTACTAGCATTGAACGTTGTTTCGATGTTACAACAAACGCCCACAGGCCGGACATATGAATCTAAGAAGTTGGACTGCGCATAGGTTGGCGGTCATGGAACCAACTTCTGTAGATAGATCTGAAACCCTCCAAGTCGAGGACCTCGAGGTTAGGTAGAGAGGGTCCCATAGAGACTTGCACTATGGATTGCATTCATTAGATGAGTACCGTGTTTCATCGGTGATAGACGTTGGATGTCTATGCAATATTAGTGGGTTAGTTAACAAAGGTATTGTCGGCTGACTGAGGTGACTCACGGGAATCATCATATGGAAGACGCACAGGCTTGGTCGGTATAACTTGTATTTTTGGTTCCGATAGTACGTGATTAGTCCTCGGACTTGAGGAATCACAACAGCCGCTTACATACGACTGTTGTATCTTGAATCTGGCAAACGATGATCGTGTCATAAGACATGGCCATCATAAGCCTTATTCAGTACAATCGAAGTACGTAGAGAGGACGGTGGATTCCAAGATAGGATCTGTCCCCTATCAAAGATTATGACTGCGAGATCTGCTATGCGCTTTGAGATGGTTTAGACTCTCAAAGTCTATCGAATGACACTTGATTGAGTGGGAAAGGATTTCCTACGTCAATCATAGAGTTAAACGTATCTCGAGTTTGAAGCATAGGTGCCTAGTCAAGGATGGGAACCAACATCCTATTCCATGCCCTAGACTAAGGCTGGGAGACAGGCGACAGTAGGATTGTACCTATATGTAACTCGGAGCCTAAATGTTCATGACACATATTCACATAGTCTCTAGTGCCATGGACCGTTGATAGATGGCCACCCATGGTGACAGACTACTTTGGTTATGAGATAACAAGAAGTAGATCCAAGTCTAGTTGAGGGTGAATCTAAAGAGTCACCCGCTTCACCGGATGTGAAAGGAGTTAATTTGAAATTAGTTTCGGGAGAAGGTTTTAATTTAATAGGATTAAATTATACTTCTTGGAGATTTAAGCCTTGATGGATTATTTGGATTAATCGGGCTTGAGTTCATAAATTGGATTTATGGATTTAATGAAGCATGGGCCTCCCTTTTAATTAGATTAAAAAGGATGAATTAATTAGTGGGCTTGGAAGATTAAATGGTATTTAATATAGAGTTCGTTAGACCTTTGAACTATTTAATTTATAATTAAATAGTCCCATTCCATATAGCCCACAAAAAAGGGATGGACGACATTTGATCTAGAGATTGATGAGATGAGGGGCCACGATTAATTTGACTTAATCAAAGCCTGGGTTGACTAGGTCAAAATCCTAGTCAAGTGTGCCTCTTTAGAAGAGGTTGAGTAGCAATAGGAAAACTATGTTTTTTATAAATACTCAAAACACACACACACACACACATACTAATCTCTACACTTTGCCATCTCTAATCTCTCTCTCTCTTTCTCGTCCACTCTCATAAGTCTCTCCAAGATTTTCCTTTATTTTTCTTGATTCATTCAAGGTAGAACAATAGAGATGTCGAAGTGTTAATCAATAGCGTTGTATTGATGTCTCTTCTCCCCTAAACAACTTCTTCCTAGAATGAGAGTTCGTTACTATCCGGTGAAGTGTGTGGACGATTTAGAGGGTCTCTACATTGAGATCTTGGTGGCAAAACGGGGAACAATGCGTGTAGCCGAACGAAGAAGACTACGAGGGTGAGTTTCCTCTTTACGTTTCTTGTTCTCCAAAATTCTATGGCCTCCATGTTGTGTCTTTCTTGAACATGAGATACACCAAACGCTTGGGAGCAAGGGCACACCCCGTAATCCGTTATGCATGATTTGATGTATGCTTTTATTCCATTTATTTTACGCTTTGTGTTTTAATACACAACCTCCCGTGCTTCCGCCGCGCTTCTCCCCGGTTGATCCACACGTTACACTCCTCACTCTTGCTCTCTCCATTCCCGGCCGCCTCTCTCTCTCCCCCCCCCCCCCATCCCTCTTCGTTTAATCTCACTTCATTAAAGGTTTGATTTCTTTTAGCAAGGAAATCAGGCCTCGCCCAGTGTGGTGTGGACGTCTTTAGAGGGTTTCTACACTTGAAACCTCGTGGACGTGTTTGAAACACAAGAAAGAGCAAAGCTAGCAGCCGGTGTTTAAGAAAAACTACAAAGGTACCATTTCCTTTTTATGTACTGTATCTTTGTTTATATTTTTCACTATATGCCTATGTTAGAGTAACAAATCTACATATTCTACATCGAACACCTGAGAGAGATCAAGGGTACACCTGTTGATCGTTTTGAAATGTTATATGCCATTGTGTTATTTTTTTATTTTCATGCTTCTGCTGCGCTCCTGGATGGATCCACTTCCCTTCAAGTGGTATCATAGCCCGGTTCGATGTAAAGGCCACAAATTGATGTGTTAAGCATGATCATTGTGATTTATCAACTTTTCTAGCATGAGATATGTTTTGGTTTGCATGATTATGTGTGGAAATGAACATGTTTAAGTTTGTGGATTAATTGATATTAAGTAGGTACTTTTGAGGAATTATTTTCTGAAATTACATGCTTGGTTTAGTTTAAATGTGTAGAAACAAAAAAAAGATAAAAATGGCAAGAGGCCGGACGTTGGAAAAGGAAGAAGGGAAATGCTATTGCAGCCATTGCTCGTGCTCCAAGTGCCCTTGTTGCCCGGTGGGGATGGGCAAAGGGAAAGGGAAGGTTGGCGGTTCACAACGTTCAAAGGAAAATGATGTCTGCATGAATTACCAAGGAAAGGGACATTGGAAGAGGGAGTACCCACATCTCCTCTCTAATCAAGGTATGTTTGTGATTGAAGTTAATATGATAACTAATTCTGCTTCTTGGGTATTGGATACCGGCTTTGGTGCTTACATCTGTAATAATTTGCAGGCGGTGCAAGGAGCAGAAGGTTAAGTAAGGACGAGATGATCTTGAGGCTAGGAGATGGTAAGGTCTTTGCTGCAGAAGCTGCAGGATCAGTCGACTTAGCCATTAGTGATCATATTAGGATTGTAGTAAAGGATTGCTTCTATGTACCGAGCATGATAAAACATATTATTTCTATTCCATCTTGGATAAAGAGCGATGTACTTTTACCATCAATGAAAACTATTTTTATATTATGAAAGATGGCGTTTCTCGTCTGCTTGGTATACTGATTAACAGTCTATACATTCTCCATCAGTCTCATTGGATTATGACTGCCTAACATAATTGGAAATTCGATAATCAAGATAAAACATTTAGACAACCTACCAATAGCCAGTGGTCCGTTGGATGATCCATATAGACGTCTGTGGACCACTGACCAGATGTGGGTACTCGTACTTCATAACTTTTACCGATGAGCACTCACGGTATGATTATGTTTACCTAATAAGGTACAAGTTTGAAGTCTTTGGAAGGTTTAAGGAGTACAGACTTGAAGTTGAGAACCAAACTGACCAGAAGATTGAGGCCTTTCGGTTAGACCAAGGAGTCAAGTATTTAAGTGGTGAATTCCTTGATTACTTAAAAGAGAATAGGATTCTCTCAGTGGACTACCCCTGGAACACCACAGTTGAATGGTGTGTCTGAAAGGAGGAACCGGAACTTGTTGGACATAGTCTGATCTATGATAAGTTTTACCGAGCTGCCCTTGTCCTTTTGGGGATACGCTCTTGAGATGGCGACCAAGCTACTGAATATTGCACCATCTAAAAAAGTGTCCCATATGCCATATTAGATATAGCATGGCAAGCCTGCCTCATACTTGAGAGTATGGGGTAGTTCTGCATACGTCAAGAGGCTAGTGGGAGATAAGCTGGATTCGTGATCTATTTATGCAGGTTTGTTGATTTTCCAAAGAAATTACGGGGTATTATTTCCATTATCCCTCCGAGTAAAAGGTTATTGTCTTGAGAAATACAGTGTTCTTGGAAAGAGTTTTCCATCGAATACCCGACGTGATGAGGTACTCCTTGAGGAATCTAGTGAGGTACCTCAGCAGGACATAATGACATCATCTGCGCCTGCAGTACCGCTGAGAATGTTCTAATCCATCGTAGGTCGACCAGAGTGTCCCATCTACTTGATAGGTATGGATTTCTAGGCCTGACCAGTCAGTTGGATAACAATCCAAAGATGTACGGAGAAGCGATGTCTAACATCGACTCGTATGAGTGGCTTGAGGCCATGAAATACTCAATTGGCTCAAACCAGGTTCGGACCCTAGTAAACCCACTTAAGGGTGTCAAGCCCGTTAGGTGTAAATGGGTCTACAAATGTAAGCTTGAAGCTGATAGGTATGTGACAACCTTCAAGGCGGCTTATGGTAGCAATGGCCAAGTTCATCTGGATATTGCTTCCCATAGCAGCACGATACGACTATGAGATATGGCAGATGGACGTGATAACGGTTTTCCTTAACACTTTCATTGAGAAAGAGATCTATATGGATCAGCTGGAAGGTTTCACATCTATTAGAGAAGAACGGAAGGTCTGTCGTCTCCAAAGGTCCATCTATGGCCTCAAACTGTTAGAAAAGGTGACCAGAAAACCAATTGGATTGGCGATTTTGGGTACTATTTAGCAATCTTTATTAAAGTAATATTGACTTGATGAATATAGTAGTATTCATTCATGGCACTATATGTTTGTTGTACCTACTGATTACGTTAAACGGTATTTTAACGTCACAACAAATGCCACAGACCAATTGGATAACCGATGTACTTGGGTTGCGCATTAGATGACAGCTATGAAACCAACTTCTAAGGGTTGCTCTGAAACGTTCCAAGTCGAGGACCTCGAGACAGGGCATCGAGGGTCCTGTACAGACTTGCACTAAGGATTGTATTCATTGTATGAGTGTCGTGTTTCATCGACGATAGACGTTGGACGTCTATGCAATATTAATGGGTTAGTTGACAAGGGTGTCAGCAGACTGAACTGACTCGCGGGAATCGTCATATGGAAGCCTTGGAGGCTTGGTCTGTATGACTGGAATTCCCGGCTCCGATAGTATGAGATTAGTTCTCGGACTTGAGAAATCATGGCAGTCACATGCATATGAACGCTGTATCTAGGGTCTGGCAAGAGATGTGCGTATTTGGGATACGTTCATCATAAGCCTTATCCAGTGCAGTCGGAATATGTATTGAGGACGGTTGATTCCAAGATAGGATCCGTCACCTGTCAGAATATGACAGTCGAGTCTCCTATGCGCTCTGAGACGGTTTATGCTCTTAAAGTCTATAGCTACATCGATTGGTCGAGTATGGAATGGTTTTCTACGTCGATCAATAGAGCAAACGTGTCTCGAGTTATTGAGCATAGTTGTCTAGTCCAGGATGGGAACCAACGCCCAATTCCATGCCCGAGACTAAGACCGGGAGACGGATGATGGAAGGACCATACTCGTATGGAACTCGGGAGCCTAAATGTTGACGCCAACATTCACCTAGTCTCTAGTGCCATGGACCATTGCTAGACGGACACCCATGGTGTCGGGCATTTTTTCGATTAAGGGTTAATTGGTAAAATAGTTAATTAAATTGGATTTAATTTGCCAATTTTGTTGGACACAAGCCCAAATCTAGCTGACTGTGAATCTAATGAGTCACACACAAATCACTTTGAATTTGGTGTAATTAATTTGGAATTCATTCTGGAAGAAGCGAATAAATTTAATTGGATTAAATTTATTCAAGAGGGAAAATAAATGATTGGATCATTTATTGAGAAATTCATTTGATGGATGGTCCAAGATTAATTAATTGGATTAGTTAATTTTGGACTAAGAACCTCTAAAATAATTTGATTAATTTATTGGGTTTTGGCTAGAATAATTGATTGGATCGATTATTCTTAATTTGGACTTATGTTTATTTAATTGGATTAAATAAACTATTGGGATTCAATTGGATTGAAATTAATTAGATTAATTAATTCCCAATGATTCTTGTTTGGACTTAAAATTATTTAGATTAATAAAGTCCAAAAGCATGGAATTCAAGTCCACATCTTATACAAGTTGGAGCATGTTGTAGGAGAATTTGGAGCTTTCTCCTAGTGTGTATAGGCCATGTGAGGTGCATGTGGAGGTGGTTCTCTATGTGCCATCATGGGTGACACTTGTGCTATAATAGTGTATATGTGGAAGTTAGCCTTGGAGGTTTATTGATGGAGGTTGAATTTTGAATTCAAAAATTCCTACTTACACATAAAAATACACTACACAAAGATACATAACATGCGTCAATTTTTTGCTGGAGATTTTAGCCAAAAAAAAAAAAAAAAAACCCTCTGAAAATTCTCTCTAAGAGTTCAATGATTTTGGAAAGAAAGAACCTAAAACAATCTAAAGATCACTAATTGATAGTGTTGCTTTGGAATTGTTTTCTTCTTCTCTAGCTATATTTTATCTAGAAATAAACTATAGTTTGAATCCCTTGTGAGGTGTGGACAATACTTAGAGGAATTCTATGTTGAATTCTCAAGTGAACGGAACAAGTAAACGTCAAAGGAATAAAGCTAGAATCGGTGCTACGTTTGTGAAACAAAAGGTAGGTTCTCATTTATATTCTTGTACCTTTTGTTTTATTCCTTTAGCCACATGTCCAGAATGTTTATTTTATGTTGTTATGCTCTTGACAAACACCGAATCCCTGGGAACTTCAAAGGGAATACCCCTTTGAATTCGTTTTATATTATGCTTTAATTTCACATTTTTACGCTTCCGTTGCATTCCCGGGCCGTACCCGATTCTTTCACAAATAAGCTTCTAGAAGCTGGAACGTATGTTTTAATGAAGTCATACGGGAATATAATTTCATCAAGAATGAGATTGAACATTGTATATACAAGAAGGTCAGTGGGAGCTCAGTTGCGTACCTCGGGCTTTATGTGGATGACATCTTGTTCATTGGGAATGATTTTAAGATGTTAGGTGACACTAAAGCTTTGTTGTCCACTTAATTTTCTATGAAAGATATGGTTGAGGCTTCCTACATCCTTGGCATCAAGATCTACAGGGATGGACCTAGAAGGATAATGGAAATGAACCAATCCTCGTATATTGAGGCCTTAAAGAGATTCAAGCTTGAGAAGTCAAAATGAGGATTTCTTCCTCTGAGGCGTGGAATTAAGTTATCCAAGAGCAGTCTTCCAAAACTGATGAGGAGCTTAAGCGGATGTTGGACATCTCTTGTGCTTCAGTCGTAGGCAGCCGTAGGAATCCGATGAAATATGTCTTATAAGAGAGCCTATCCGCCTGGAAGATAAATTCCCTAGCAACCAAAATATCAAGATTTCTTCCTGTTACGCTGAGGTTTATCTTTACCAATCGCTTTCTGGAGTCCCGAGGGGGATGTACTTTGCCAGCCGGCAAGGGACGAAAGGTATAAAAGCAGGCTCTTCCCCCCCAAGAAGGGTAACTTGACTTTGCACCACTCAAACGCAAAAACCATTCCTACTTACAATATTTTCGCATTACACCGGTATTCTACGTTATGTTTGCTTTATCCGATTTCTACTTTTCAAAACTATTTACTGACTTAAGCGTCAGAGCGCTAAAGTATTTTTTGCAGGTCCTCGTTTCAAGACTTGTGAAAAATTGGCCTGAAAATCTCAAGTTGGACATACCTAAACGAGCAACTTTTTTGCTCACATCAAGTGGCATCATTTGTGGAAACACAGAGATAAGATGTTAGATTAATGGAAGACCAAACAGTAGAATGGAGGAAAGGAGAAGCATATGGTTGTTGACTCTCAGCCGGAGGACACTCAGGCTTTGCAGGTGGTACTAGAGGACCCTCTGGCTCCTTTCGTTCGTGGAGTAGAAAGCTCAGTTGGCCCTACCGATCCTGTAGATCCTGCTCACAATAACACCTTCTCGGACACCCCTTCCAGGAGATTGTCCACTAAGTTATTGGAGACAATGCAACAAATGATCGCATTCGAGGTGTGGGCGCAGATGGTAGTCGTACCTCAAGTGCCTCTAGCAGCCCCCTTGGCTATAAAGGCCCCGTTGCTACTGAAGGGGAAGCTCTAGGTTACCCTCTCGGGGAATGGGGACCACCTCCCAACAACAGGAGGACCTTCCAAACCAATAAATAGCTCGCCTGGAGCGCTTGAAGAAGGGGCTTCAAGATGTCCAACACCCAGTTCATGGAATCTTACTGGAGAAGTAGGGAGGTATCCCTTTCAGTGTAGAAGTAATGGTGAATGAACTCCCTTCTAATTACCGGACCCCAGCCATAGCGCTGAGTATTATGGGACCATAGACCCAGGAGCACTTGTCCCGATTCAAGACTGGGCCCCTTCTTCACCGTTATTCAGATGGAATCAAGTATCGGGTCTTTGTCACTATATTCGCTAGGGCAGCACAACAGTGGTTCAATCAACAACCTACGGGTTCGATAATGAATTTCTAGGACTACCGATCTCTTTCCTTACATCAATTTGCTAGCAACAAGTGATACAGGAATACCGCCTTGAGCTTCTTCACCATCCAACAGAAGGAGTCGAAGTCCTTGAGGGACTACCTCCAGCGTTTCAACACTATGCCTTGGAGGTCCCCTCAGCCAGTCTGGAGGTTCGAGCTAGCGCTTTCTCCCTGAGACTATTGGATGGAGACTTCTTCAAATCTTTGGCGAAGAAGTCGGCCCTAGACTTCGACAGCCTCCTCGCACAGGCAGAGAAGTACTGTAGCACCCTCTAACAGCATTACGACTATATCTCTCCTAAATATACTACTTAATGTAAATACTATTTATACATGTAATTATGCACATAATTCAGTCTCTGCTGAGTATACATATACATGTAGTCTCATCATACAACAAGCATATTTATCATATCATCCACAAGATTATATATATATATATCGATCAAGTACGACAAAAAATAGAACCGTTAATATTTAGTTCACATGTCACTCTCGCTTTTAACCCAAAATGAGACTTTCTATTTCTATTTACGATGAGAAGAAAATTGCATACTGGCTCGACTTGACTAGAAAGCAAAATGTGGATCAAGTTCTCGTGAGTAGGCACAGCAAACCCTATCCCTAAAAAATATTAGTAGAGGAATGAGCCTGCAATTCAATAAGTTAATAACCAACACCAACTGTACATGTACATCAAATATAATTTCAAACAAGACAAAGTGAGCAACGTATATAAAATATAACCAATTTGATGCAACAAATTTCATTTCATTTATCAACGTAATCATCTCATAACAAGACAATCAATCAAACTTATTTTTTTCCTAGTCGACTTACCAAAAAAGGTGATATAGTGTTTTTCTATACCAACTCAACCTTACTATTCATTACATAATATATATATATATATATGTGTGTGTGTGTGTGTATGAATCCCCTTGACATGCCACACAGACTCACCAGCCTCATTTCGCATCATATCTATTTCATTTCGCATCAAAACTCTGTTCATATCACATCATGGCTCTGTCAATCGCACATAGCAATTTTTATTTTATTTTGCCACACAGGCTATTGAACAACATCAAGGGGTATTCATATCATAATTACATTGAATTTTCATTACTTCCCGTTTCCACATATCACCGTTCTTGTAAGAAAACTAGTAAAGTAAAAGCCCATTTTCATTTGCAAGCACGAACAACACATAATTCAACAAATAGAATATTTTTATACGTTTCGTCATTTCACTTTCACAACATTAATCGTTCAAATTAAAAGACCAATAACTGATAGAATTCAAAATACATTAATTCTAGCACGAATCATAGTCTTACATAAAAGTAGTATCACAAAGAAAGAACACATATATCATTAGTACTAATTATTTTCTTACCTCGATCTTACACGGATTTAGTTACCAGATATGAAGTCATTCAGTCCTCTACTTTATCCCCCTGTCCTATCATGTTATAATGCATATAACCAATATCTATAATGTCAATTTCTAAATAAGAGGTTAAATAGTATTTATATATATTTTTCACCAATCTGTCAATATTTCATTTCTATCAAAATTTATCTAATCGTTCCATTTCTTTAAAATAATTGAGCAATCTAGCTTCCCATATATATACATATATATATATAGTTTGTCAATTAACTCATAAGAATCTATTTCATTAATCCCTTCATCTTCATAGCTACCATTCTTACTAACATTTCTATATTAAATTATCTCAGAGCTCTTATATTCCTTTTTAATAAATATAATATCCCCAAATGTAACTTTCTAATATTTCTCAAATATAATTTTCTAATATCTCTACCTATTTTTCTATCAATTTTTCAGATACACCTTTCAACCAGATTAAATTGAGAATATCAATTACAAAAATGATTAAATCTAACAAATTAATAGTTTAATTTATCAATTATAGCATTCCTAATTCAATTGAGACGTTTAATCAATCACTAATTTACAAATACTCAAAACCATAAAATTTTCCCGTTAAATATTAAATGGGATAGTATAAATTACATTTGGTAAATGCATTAATTAAATAATATTAATATTTAATTAATAAATAATTTATAACTAAATTCTGCTTACCCATTTAATCGCACCTCCTACTATGTGTTTGAGCGTGGATATGCTTTCTGTATGTGTTAATGTGTAAAGTTTCCGTGTGTAAACAAATATATTAAAGACCACAAGTATGAGGTAGGGGGTGGCAGCACGTGCTGCTGCCCCAATTTCAATTGATATAAATATTTTTTTAAAAAAATTATTAATTTTTTTAAATACACATTACGTCCCTCCCTAATTTTTTTAATTAATATGATTTGCTCCCAAATATTATATAAAGCTCCAATTCACTGTGTTCAAGTATTAATATGGTTAAATTTAATCTATAACTTATCTACTAATCAATTAAATTTTGTGAATAATTACAGATAATGCCTCCAGATTTTGAATGCATGCACAATAACTGCCAATTCCAAATCATGAGTTGGATAGTTTCGTTCATGCGGGCTCAACTGCCTCGAAGCATAAGCTATAATCCTTCCATGTTGTATTAAGACACACCCAAGTCCTTCTCATGAAGCTTCAGTATATACGACATATCCACCATTCCCAGATGGCAATCCAAGAATAGGTGATAAGGTAAGTCGTTTCTTTAACTCTTCAAAACTCTGATTACACATGTTGTTCCAGTTAAATTAGGCATTCTTCTTTAACAGATTCGTCGGGGGTTTTGCACTCACAAAGAAGGTTTTTACAAATCTTCTATACTAACCAGCTAGTCCGAAAAAACTTCAAACTTCTGATGTATTTTTAGGTGGCTCCCAGTCTAAAATAGCCTTAACCTTTGCCGGATCAGGTTGTACCCCTTGTCTTGAAACAATGTGTCCTAAGAAAGCAATCTCCTCCATCCAAAATTCACATTTGCTAAATTTAGCATACAGTTGTTTTTCTCTCAAGATTTGTCAAATAATCCTTAAAGGTTGTTTATGTTCCTCGTGACTGCTAGAGCATATCAGGATATCATCGATAAACACAATCACAAATTGATCGAGGAATGGCTGTAAGGTTTTGTTCATTAAGGACATAAAAGCAGCAGGGGTATTTGTTAACCTAAATTGCATAACAACAAATTTATAACGGCTATGCCTGATTCCAAAAGTTGTCTTTAGAATAGACCCTTCTTCGATCCGCAGTTGCCAGTACCCTGATCTCAAATCAATTTTAGAAAACACAGTTGCACCCTTGAATTGATCAAGTAGATCATCTGTCCTTAGCAGAGGATATTTGTTCTTAATTGTAATCCGGTTCAATTGCCTATAATCAACACATAGTAGCTTCCAAAGCCGCTATGTATTCAAAACTCTATGGTGGAGTCCGCCGTGGTAGCCTGCTTGGAACTCTTCCAAGTAACCACACTACCATTTAGTCTAAATACAAAACCATACTGAGACTTGGCATCATCGTCATCCGACTGGAAGCTAGCGTCGCTATAGCCTTCCAGTATCAACTCTCCACCGCCGTAGATCAAGAACATGTCCTTATTCCTTTTCAGGCACTTTAGGATAGTCTTGACTGCAGTCCAGTGTGCCTCCCCGGCACACGACTGATATCGGCTAGTTACGCTCACAGCGAAAGCCACATCAGGTCTAGTGCACTAAACAACATACTGTATGCTGCCTACGGCTGAAGCATAGGGGATGTCCAACATCCTTTTAAGCTCCTCATCAGTCTTAGGAGACTGCTTCTTCGATAACTTAATTCCATGCCTCATAGGAAGGAATCCTCGTTTTGAGTTCTCCATCTTGAATCTCTTCAAGACTTTCTCAATGTACGAGGACTGGGCCATTCCTAACATCCTTTTAGATCTATCCCTGTAGATCTTGATGCCAAGGATGTAGGATGCCTCGCCCATATCCTTCATGGAGAATTGCGTTGACAACCAAGCTTTAGTGGTATCCAACATCTTAGCATCATTCCCAATGAGCAAGATGTACCATCCACGTAAAGCACCAAAAAACGCAACTGAGCTCCCACTGATCTTCTTGTATACACAAGGATCGGACTCGTTCTTGATGAAATCATATCCCCGTATGACTTCATCAAAACGTATGTTCCAGCTTCGGGAAGCTTTTTTGAGGCCATAGATGGACATTTGGAGACGGCAGACCTTCTGCTCTTCTCCAACAGTTATGAAACCTTCCGGCTGATTCATATAGATCTCTTCCTCTACGAAACCGTTGAGGAAGGCCGTTTTCACGTCCATCTACCATATTTCATAGTCATACCATGCTGCTATGGCAAGTAGTATCCAAATGGACTTGGCCATTGCTACGGGCGAGTAGGTTTCCTCAAAATCGACCTCGGGTCGTTGAGTGTAACCTTTCGCCACAAGCCTGGCTTTGAAGGTTGTAACATCCCCGTCAGCTCCAAGCTTACGTTTGTAGACCCATTTACACCCTACGGGTTTAACCTCTTTGGGTGGATCCACTAGGGTCCAAACCTTGTTTGTACCCATCAAGTCCATCTCGAATTTCATGGCCTCAAGCCACTTGTCCGAATCGACGTCCGACATTGCTTCTCCGTATGTCTTTGGATCATTATTCAACTGACCGGTCAAGCCCAAAAATCCATACCTATCAGGTGCATGGGATACTCTGGCCGACCTACGGAGGACTAGAACAATATCAGTGGGAACCACTGGCTCAGATGTCACTGCCGCCTCATGGGGTACCTCACTTGATTCCTCAAGGAGTACCTCATCGCGTCGACTATCCGATGGAAACCTTTTTCCAAGAACACTGCGTTTCGCGAGACAAAAACCTTTTGCTCGGAGGGATCATAGAAATAATACCCCGCAGTTTCTTTCAGATAGCCGATGAACCTGCATAAACTAGACCTCGAGTCAGTTTATCTCCCACTAATCTCTTGACATATGCGGGGCAACCCCACACTTTCAAGTATTTGTAGGAGGCAGGCTTGCCATGCCATATCTCATATGGCGTCTGGGATACACTTTTAGATGGCGCCAAGTTCAAAACTTTGGCCGCCGTCTCAAGAGCGTATCCCCAGAAGGAAAAGGGGAGTTCGGTAAAAACTCATCATGGATCGGACCATGTCCAATAAGGTCCGATTCCTCCTTTCAGACACACCATTAAGCTGCGGTGTTCCAGGAGGGGTCCACTGAGAGAGAATCCCATTCTCTTTTAGATAATCAATAAACTCACCACTCAAATACTCTCCACCTCGGTCCGACCGAAGGGCTTTGATCTTTTGACCGGTTTGCTTCTCTACTTCAAGTCTGTATTCCTTAAACCTTCCAAAGGCTTCAGACTTGTAGCTCATCAGGTAAACATAACCATACCGTGAGTGATCATCGGTAAAGGTCATGAAGTACGAGTACCCACCTCTAGCCTGAGTATTTAGTGGGCCACAGACATCCGTATGGATCAAATCCAACAGACCACTGGCTAGCGTGCTTTGTCTAACAAAGGGTTTCTTGGTCATCTTTCCCTTCAGACAGGATTCGCAGGTCGGTAGGTTGTCCAAATCGTCTATTTCTAGACTCTTTGAGTCCACCAACCTTCTTATCCTATCTTTAAAGATATGACCTAACCTCGCATGCCATATCTGTGCGTTATTATGATCATCACATTTTCGTTTGTGTTCTGCAGTCATAATCAAATTAGACTGTTGAAATATGTACAGACCGTTGACCAATGTACCAAGCAGATGAGAAATACCATCTTTGATGATGAAAAAATCGTTTTTATTGATGGTAAATTCATATCCCTCCTTATCAAGGACCGGGATGGAAACAATGTTTTTAATCATGCTAGGTACATAGAAACAGTCGTTCACAACAATCCTAACATGACTACTAATGGCTAACTCTAGTGATCCTACGGCCTTCGCAGCAACGGCCTTGCCATCGCCTAGCCTCAGGATCATCTCATCCTTGGTTAGGCTTCTGCTTCTTTGCAGTGCCTGCAAATCATTGCAGATGTGAGCACCACACCCAGTATCCAATACCCATGAAGCAGAATTAGTAATCATATTAACTTCAACCACAAACACACCTGGGTTGGAGAGGAGTTGTGGGCACTCCCTCTTCCAATGCCCTTTCCCTTGGCAATGTATGCAGACATCATTTGCCTTGGACCGCTGAGAACCACGGGCCTTCCCTTTCCCTTTGCTCGGTCCAACCGGAGCAACAGGGACGCCTGGAGCGCGAGCAGGGGCCACAACCGTCTTCCCTTTGCCCTTCTTCCTCTTCCAGCGTCCGGCCCTCTTGCCATTCGCCTTAGAGGTTGAAGCCTCTCCTATCAATACTGCCGACACCGACTTGTGGGTCGTTGCCTTGTATTGAACCAGCATGTTGATCAACTCATGAATAGATTTCTCAAGTCCGTTCATGTTATAGTTTACAACAAACGGGTCATAGGATGGAGGAAGCGACTGGAGGATCACGTCAATGTACGTTTCATTGTTAAGCCCAGCTTTAAGGTCCTCGAGTTTCTCCACTAGGGAGAGCATCTTGACCCCATGACTTTGTACAGACGCTCCTTCAGCAAGCTTGGTGCCAAAGAATGCTTTTGTGGCGGCATATCTAATATGCCTATCCGGAACCGCATAAACCTCGTTCATGCGGAGCATTATGGCGGAGACGTTGTCCAGCCTCTCATACTGCTTCTGGATGTCGTTAGACATCGAAGCCAGTATGATACTGCGTACTTTCCGGTTGTCCTCATGCCATTTCTCGAACGTCAAATGTTCTTCAGGCGTGGACCCCTTCGGTAAGTCGCTCGGTGGCGGCTCGTCCAAGACGTAGCCTTGGTTCTCGAAACCGAGGACAATCCTCAAGTTTCTCAGCCAGTCCGAGTAGTTCATTCCGTTGAATTTGTTAGTCTCGAGAATCATGGTTAATGGGTTCTTAGACATATCTACATTAATGAAAATGTAAAGCAGAAATTAGCAAATGATGGTAATATTATTGTTCAAGTTGAAGACTTGGTCTTTTAGTCTTTAACCCTCCCACTATTTATACGAAAGTCCGCCACTCTCAAGCGGAGTTTCGGGAAATCATTTCCTAGTGGGCTTGGGATCCACAAGCGTAATCTCCATGCCCCGCTTTTACGATTCACATGAAGAAGACCTCGTGGGAGATATCCAATATCATTCTCATCCAATGAGATTCCCAAGATATTTCGCCTCACCTATTCGCATGGTTCCGAGGACTCCAAGCGAACCATGTTACTCAGTGTTAGGCCCGACCCATCAAGCAAATCATACCTCAAACTGTCGCCCCCCACGACTCGTGAGACAGGGAAACAGCGAGCGCAGTCTTTTTGTTCACAAAAATAGTGCAGATTTCCCCTATTCCAAGTGTGCCACGACTCGTGAGACCATACTTGGGTAGTGGTAGCTTCCTCACCACATTGCTGTGGATGGAAGGCTCGGACAGACCAAAATACAACTTTGATCCAAGTCCGTTCTGGGCCTAATATTTAATCTGGTCCAACCAAATGAGAGTTTAAGTGTGACCGAGACCTCATCACATTATGGTGTTTTAGCATGCATAAATATCCAATATTTAAAGCGATAAATAAAAAACGCATCATGCATAAAACATAGCATACCCCTGTTAGGATGATCACAAGCCCAACCTATGCGACCCACTGAGCCCGCAGTGAGTCTATGGTCTGTCTAGGGTGGTCCTAAATTATTACAATAATAATAAACCCATTGTCATTCCAATAGGCCTTGAAGTGCTTCTTGTTTCACGCCTTGATGCTCCTCCTTGGGGTCTCCGACTCCAATTGCTTGTTAAAAGTAAAACCTCACCAATCCTATCTACTCTCATTACAACTGAAAGTAATACATTGGTAATAAAGAAAACAAGCCTTAACATCATGAGGCTGATAATACAGGAGATGATAGTCCCAAAAACAAGAGGCACGCATGCCCCACCCAACAGAAAATAAATGATCATACATTCATCCATACATAAGGTCTAGGGCTCTTGTGATCATCCATATTGATTCCATCAACACACATAACATAATTATTCCAAATAATCATGCATAAATTCCAATGGATATTCCAAATACCCAAGTGATGTCCAACATCACAAAAGTATAAGCATACAAATAATATGCAAAATTCAAATTTCAAATTTAATGGACATTTTAAACAATCCATCCAATG
Source organism: Sesamum alatum (assembly GCA_034509735.1). Lineage (NCBI taxonomy): Eukaryota > Viridiplantae > Streptophyta > Magnoliopsida > Lamiales > Pedaliaceae > Sesamum > Sesamum alatum. The sequence goes on from JACGWO010000001.1 coordinate 41,172,228, forward strand.
CATGTTAATCACAAATTAATTAAGCAAATTTAATCCAAGGAATAATCCAATTATTCCAAAATCAAAAATGCAAAATTAATATATTTTCAGAATATTGTGCAGAAAATACAGAAAATCAAATTTTTCGGAAAAAGTCGAAAAATGGCACAAAACGGCCCAGCCGTCGTGCTGGCAGGCCGGCCGCGTGCACAGGGCAGCGCGCGCATGCGCTGTGCCGCGCGCTGGCCTTAGCCAGCAGCGGTCGCCTGCGCACAGCGCGCGCGTCCGCGCACATGGCGCGGGCGCAGGCGCCCGCCTGAGCGGCCCATGCTGGCCCGATCAAATTTTTTCATTTTTTTTTTTTTGTTTTTCAAAACTGTTTCAGCACAATAACAATAATATTATTCTGAAAATAAGCATGCAATTTTAGATCCAATCTAACAAAATTAAGCATGCCAAAAGTCCATTAAATCCAAACAATTGAATCATCATATTATTCATATATTTATATAATCTAACATGCCAATAAAGCCATTTAAAAGCAAGTAGATCATGCTAAACACATAGGTCTATGCCCCTTACATCGAACCGGGGTCTGATACCACTTGAAGGACAAGTGGATCCACCCGGGAGCGCGAGCGGAAGCGAGAAAGCGAGAAATTGTGCACAAATTTAAATCTAATTTAAATATGCAAATTCCAAGGGGTGTACCCTTGGGTGCTCAACCGGGCGTTCGATGTAGGATGTGTAAATATTAAAAACATATATTTAAACACATAGGGCATAGATATATAAATGAAATCAATCAAAGCGTAATAAACCGTTACCTTTGATTGTTTAGCGTATGCTCCCGGCTACTAGCGTTGTTCCTTCTCCGGAATGCTCATGAAATCCAAACGTATGGATTCTCCAAAGGTGATCCACACTACACCGGAAGAAACACACATTCTTCTTGTTAGAAAAGAACGGGGTTAGGAAGGAATCAGTTTAAGAGAAGAACACTATGAATTAGTGTTCTCTTAAACTTACTTTGCTCTTCTTCTTGATTCAAAATCAAGTGAAGAACACAAGTGTAAGAAAGGGAGAGAGCACGAAAATTGAGAGACAGGAGAGGATTTTTGTCTTCTCTTTTTCCTAGAAAAAGATGAATAATGAATCACTTATGCTTGGTGTTGTATATTCTAATATATATACATAATTAATGTGATTATTGGAATGTGTCTAGGTTCATCCAAGGATGTCTAGATTCATTCCAATCAATCACCATCAATTCTTCAATCAAGCCTACCAAAATTTATGGTATGATCAAATCATACCAAAAGGGAAGAGCTTGATTGGAGTTGATTTGTCTCTTTCCAAAAAAGATAAGTCAACATACCACCTAGCATGAAACATGGCTGATTTTGCTTCCTCCAAGGGAGCATGTCGGCCATGTTTAATTAAGGGAAGAAGTCCAACTTCTTCCTATTCCAAAAAAGGAATTATTTCTCCTCTCGGGTATAATTTAACGGACCGGGTTTTATCATAATCCAATTACGACGAACCCAACATTAAATCCAATTTAATGTCCATTTAAATTATTCCTGTTGATCTTTTAATCCAATTAAAAGATCCAACGTCTCAACGTCTCAACTTTCCATATTTAATCGAAAATCCAATTTACCGATTAAACGGAAGCCCGATACAATATCGGCCGGTCCATCCAATGGACTTTCCCTTAAGTAATTCAATTACTTATTTTATCCTTCGAGATTGACTCCAAGTCGATCTCTCAACCTCCTCGGTGATTTGTGTGTGACCCTTTAGGTTCACCCTCAGCTAGACTTGGGCCCGTGTCCCACAAGAGCCCGTTACCATGGGTGGCCGTCTAGCAACGGTCCATGGCACTAGAGACTAGGTGAATTGGCGTGAACATTTAGGCGCCGATTCCGTACGGGTACGATCCTTCCGTCTACCGTCTCCCGGCCTTAGTCTAGGGTATGGAATTGGGCGTCGGTTCCCATCCTTGACTAGGCATCTATGCTTAATACTCGAGACCACGTATGCTTCATTGCGTCGACACAGGAAACCATTCCCTGTTCGACCAACCACTGTGGCCATAGCTTCAAACAGCATAAACGTGTCTCCGAGTGCATAGGAGATACCTCTGTCACATATTGACAGGGGACGGATCCTCTTCTTGGAATCCACCGTCCTCGCTACACATTCCGACTGCACTGGACCAGGCTTATGATAATCATCTTACAGAATGATTACCTCTCGCCAGATTCAAGATACAGCTGTCCTGTGCATGCGACTGCCATGATCCCTCAAGTTTGAGGATTACTCCCGTACTATCGGAACTGGGGAAAACCAATCATACCGACCAAGCCTCCAAGGCTTCCATATGATGATCCCCGCGAGTCAGTCCAGTCGGCTCGACCCCAGTCGCCCAACCCATCAAGATCGTGTAGGCGTCTCACGCCTGTCGCCGATCAAACACGGCACTCATCCAATGAACACGACTCTTGACGCAAGTCTCAATAGGACTCTCGATGCCCTGTCTCGAGGTCCTCGACTTGGAATGTTTCAGACCCAACTCTTAATCAGTTGGTTTCATGACCACCATCCAATGCGTGGCCCAACTGCACGAGTTGTTATCCATGGTCTGTGGGCTTTGTTGCGATATAAGTTAAACACCGTTTTAACAAATGTAAGATGAGCGCAACAAAGAAGGTACCGTTGGTGACGAACACTCATCTTATTCATCACATAATAATATTACATTTACATCAAGTTGTCAGATGGGTTACAAATCGGCAAACCTATTGGCTTTCTGGTCACCTATTTTAACAGTATAAACCCCGTGTCTAGTAACTCTTCTAATTGTTTTGTTAGTTCTTTCAATTCTATGGAGCCATTCTATATGGTGCAATCGCGATAGGTTTTGCCCCAGGAATAGTTTCTATTTCAAAATCTACTTCTCGATGAGGTGGTAACCCATGTAATTCTAATAGAAAAACATCAAGGAATTCCCTAACTACCGGAACATCTGACGCCCGCGAATTGACCATCTTAGTATCACGCACATTAGCTAGATATTGTTCACTTCCTCCTTTAATTAAATTAAATGCAGTCACAACAGAAATTAAACAATTAGGTATAACCTTTCTTTCTCTAACTATAACCGTCTTCATTTGCCCATTGATTTCTACAACCACCTCTTTTGTTTGATAGTCCATGAAAGCATGATTAGTAGATAACTAATCCATCCCAGAATAACGTCAAACTCCCTAAGGTTTATCACAACCAAATCTGCATATAGTGTGACACCATCCACTACTACTGGACAAGATTTCACTACTGTATTAACACGTATAACCCCACCAGCAGGCATAGATACACATATGTCATGCCCCAATAGTTCAATACTAGCATGCACACGTGATGCAAAAGCATATGATATAAATGTACTAGTACATCTTAGATCAATTAACCCATGTGCACTAGAATAGCAAATAGAAAAGGAACCAGTAACAACCTCAGGTGTAGTAGGAGCTTGTTCCCTGGTGATGTCATACACCCTTGCTTGCGGTTGGGGTTGACCACTCTCTGCTGTTGATGTTTTGGAAATATTCCCCCTGCCTCGACCACCTCTTCCTCGACCCCTACTTGTACTAGCCCGTTGCAAAATTTCCCCCACACTACTCGGTCCTAAAATTTGAGATCCACTGGAACCAACTCTTCATGTAGGACAATCGCTGATAATATGCCCTGATTACTGGCAACAATAATACACGATTGGTTGGACTCCCCAACATTCACCAGTGTGTTTCCTACTGCAATTTGTACAAGAGGGAATATACCTTCCACTATACGATCTGGTTGAACCCTGTCTTCCTTCAAATCCAACTGAGGTAGACCCACCTCTACGTGAAGACATTGTAGGGGGTCTATTAGTTAGACCCATTCCTCGGCCTCTACACCCACCTCTTTGAAAAACAGAACCTTTAAAGGAAACTGTATCACTTGGTCAGAGGCAAAGTTAGGATTTCCTGTCCACTTCTTCTGTTTATCCTCAGCGACAATCCTTTCTTGGGATGTCTCCTCTGCTCTCAATGTTGCTTCCAGAAGTGCACTATAACTTGGAGGTTTAATTGCAATTTTCTCCCAGATCTCGAGTCTCAGGTCTCTTTCAAATCTATATCTCCTCAATTCATCAATAATTACGTCTTCCGGAGCATATTTGGACAGCCTCACAAATTGTAGCACATACTCAGCAATAGACTGATTATTTTGCTTTAATTCAAGGAATTTAACTTTCTTACGATTCTGTAGACCGATGGAGTGTACTTATATGCAAATTCCCTTATATGAAAATTCCCTCAAAAAATTCATTCCATGTTAAAGTGATTGATTGATTCTTGCTCCCCGAAACAGTTTCCCATCAATCTAACGCATGTTTCTGCAATAAGGACACCGCATACCTCAATCTTTTCTTAAAGGTGCATTCAATTCGATCTAAAACTCGTTCTGTGTTTATCAACCATTCTTTTGCTTCTGCAAGATCAGTTGTGCCTACAAATACCTTTGCTCCTTGTATCCTTACTATCTCATAGTTTTTATCAATAACTATATCTTGTGGTTGGGGTTGGGTGGTGGAGCCATCTTCTGGATAAAGTTTAGGAATTGTTGCATAAAAGGATTTACGTCAGGTTGTGGGATGTTTTGATTTTGAGCTTCTAACCCCTGATGTCCAGATGCATGTGATGGCCTTGCACAGACTTTGACGACTCAGTTGGGCCAGCAGCATTTTCACCTGACGTTTCCATCCTATATGAAATGCACATGTATAATTAGAATCATAATATATATATATATATATATTATGTTTAAAACCACATATCATCAAATACCTCCAGAGAATCTAATCCCTGCTCTAATGCCACCAAATGTAGCACCCTCTAATAGCACTACGACTATATCTCCCCTAAATATCCCACTTAATGTAAAGCCGCATGTAATTATGCACATAATTCAGTCCCTACTGAGTATATATATATACATGTAGTCTCACCATCACAACAAGAATATTTATCATCTCATCCACAAGATTATATATAAATATATATATCAATCAAGTACGGCAAAAAATAGAATCGTTAATATTTATTTCACGTACTACTCTCGCTTTTAACTGAAAATCAGACGTCTATTTCTATTTACGATGAGGAGAAAATTGCATACTGGTCCGACCTGACTGGAAAGCAAAATATTGACCTAGTTCTCGTGAGTAGGCACCGCAAACCCTACTCCTAAAAAATATTAGCAAAGGAATGAACGTAGAACTCAATAAATAAATAACTAACACCAACTATTCATGTACATCAAATATAATTTAACACAAGACAAAATGAGTAACATATATAAATTGTAACCAATTTGGTCCAACACATTTCATTGCATTTCTCCACGTAATCATCTCATAACAAGACAATCAAACAAACTCATATCTTTTTCCTAGTCGGCTTACCAGAAAGGTGATATAGTAGTTTTCTCTACAAACTCAACCTCACCATTCATTACATAATATATATATATATATATATGAATTCCCTTGACATGCCACAGCTTATTCGCATCATAGCTCTTCCATTTTGCATCGAAACTCTTTTCATATGACATCATATCTTTTTCATATCGCATCATAACTCTTTCATATCGCATCATAGCTCTTTTCATTTTATTTTGCCACACAGGCTATTCAACAACATCAAAGGGTATTCATATCATAATTATATTTAATTTTCATTATTCTCTCGTTTCCACATATCATCATTCTTGTAAGCAAACTAGTCAAGTAAAAGCGAATTTTCATTTGCAAGCACCAACAACATATCATTCAACAAATAGAATATTTAAATATGTTTCATCATTCACTTTAACAACATTAATTGTTCAAATTAAATGACCAATAACTCATAGAATTCAAAATAGATTAATTCTAGCACAAATCATAGACTTACATAAAGGTAGTATCACAAAGAAAGAACACATATATAGATAGTATTAATTATTTATTTACCTCAATCGTACACCAATTTAGTTAGCAGATATGAAGTCGTTCAATCATCTACTTTATTCCCGTGTACTATCATAAGTTATAATGTGTATAATCAATGTCTATAAGTCAATTTCTAAATAAAAGGTTAAATAGTATTTATCTATATTTTTCACCAATCTCTCAATATTTCGTTTCTATCAAAATTCATATATTAGTTTCATTTCTATAAAATAACTAAGCAATCTAGCTTCCTAGATATATATATAGTTGGTAAATTAAGTCATAAGAATCTATTTCGTTAAACCCCTTATCTTTCAAATCTACCATTCTTACTAACATGTCTATATTAAATTATCTCAAAACTCTTATATTACTTTTTAGTAAATATAATAAAACCTAAATATAACTTTCTAATATTTCTCAAATATAATTTTCTAATATCCCTCCCTAATTTTTATCAATTTCTCAGATACAACTTTCAACCCAATTAAATTGAACAAATCAATTACAGAAATGATTAAATCTAACAAATAAAATAGTTTAATTCATCAATTATACCATCTCTGAATCAATTGAGACATTTAACCAAGCACTAATTTACAAATACTCAAACTCATAAAATTTATCGATTAAATGTTAAATTGGATAGTATAAATTATATTTAGTAAATGCACTAAATAAATAATATGAATATATTAATTAATAAATAATTTATAACTAAAATTTGCCTACCCGTTTAATCGCACCTCCAACTATGTATTGTATTTGTGTGTGTCTATGCTTTGTGTATGTGTTTGTGTAAAGTTTGTGTGTGTATACAAATATATTAAAGACCACAAGTATGAAGTGGTGGGGGTGCCAGCACGTGCTGTTGCCCCCAATTTCAATTAATATATTTTTTTTTTTCAAAATTTATTAAATTTTTTCAAAATACCCATTTTGTCCCTTTCTAATTTTCTTAATTAATATGATCTACTACCAAATATTATATAAAACTCCAATATTCACTCTGTTCAAGTCTTAATATCATCAAAATTTAATCTATAATATATTTACTAATTCACTAAATTTCGTGAATTATTACCAATTAAATATAAAAATTGCTGGATGCTACAAGTACATCAATATGGAGGAAGCCCGAGCTTCCAAGAAGGAAGGCTAGGGGGAGAAGATGAAAGACCGCGAGGAGGGATCCTCCAAGATGCTAAAGATGGAGTTTTGGCACAACAAGCCCCCGTTATAGAGGGGGTACCCCTCATATACTCCCTTAAACGCCCTTATAACTCAAGGCCTAATGGAGGTAGAAGGTAACGGGCTACTAGCTTGGCGAAGAATGGTCATGGATAGGCTTACACAACAAAAATCAGATAAAAAATTATCGGTTTCACAATGAATATGGGAACACTATGGAGGAATGCCAACACTTGAAGAACGACATACAAAGGCTCATTCAAAATGGATACTTGCAGGAGTTCATCTGTCGGGAGAAAGCACAAGGCATTGGCCCTTATCGAAAATGTGATGCACATGAGAGCAGGAGGACTCCAGCTCTGAACCCCTGCGGCGAGAAGGGCAAAAGCCCCCAGCACAGGGACACCTTGAGGAACCGAACCCCCCATGGAAATGGGTCATTCATATGATCGCAGGAGGGCCTGTGGGGAGACTCCCACAGGGTGCGCAAGGCTCAGATAAGAGAGTTGGGGAAGGGCATCCCCATTGACGTCTTTGATGTAGATGCAGTAGCTAACGCGCTGGCATTGTGCTGTCAGCAGCTGCTGCCAATTTTCGAAAAATACATGAATATCCATATTTAAAAGCAAAATTAATACATATTTTTCTAAACACATAATTATGCTTAAAACAATAAAACATGCTTTTCAAAAGCAAATCAAACATGTTTGACATGCTCATCACACAAAAATACGTTATTCCTAGAGCCACAACACTAAACTAGGCTCTAAAACCACTAAATGAATCGAAACGGTCCGAGAACGCAGCGAAGGCGTAAAATAAAATAAATTAAATTCGATTTCAAAAGGGTGTTCCTTTTGAATTTTCGGATTTTCAGTATTTACAAATGCATCATTACAAAAAATAAAAGATCCTTGCATAAATGGCTAAAGGAAAAAAATAAAAAGAATACAAAAAATGTAAACTGAAACATTACCTTTTCGTTTTCTTACGTAGAACGGCAACAAGTGTATTCCCTTTTTGCTCCTTCCCCGTTCACTTTAGGGTCCAAATTAGAACCCCTCTAATTTTTCCACACCACATTTATGGAATTTAGTCTAGATCTACTGCAAGGTAGAAGCTAGATCGAGGAAAAAACAAAACCGTATTACACTATTGATTAGTGTATACGTATTTCTCTTGTTCTCAACTTGAATCTAATTCATGGTGAACTCAAAACAAGGAGACAAGATGAGGGAAATTCATGGCTTATTTGAAAGAGAGGAGTTAGAAGAGTATTGTGTAGTTGTGTAATTGTAAGTAGTTTCCAAAACCACCCACACACTAATACCCAACATGTGCTCGACCTCCAACTATGTTAGCACAATATGTGCACCAACTAGCCATCATGGCCAGCCACATCATTGCTCACATGAAGGATTAGCAACTCTTCTCCAAATTGCTTCAATCCCTTGAGCTTGGACTTTAAGTCATGGACCGGTTTTGACCGGTTCTGATTTAATCAAATTATATCAAGTCCAACCAAGATCCATGCGTTTCAAATTAATCCAATTAATTTTAAACCTTATTGAAATCCAAAAGCTTATTTAATAAAATTAAATAAACATAAGCCTAAACACTAATTAATTGATCCAATCAATTAATTAAACCAAACTAATAAATTAATCCACTTAATTTTGATATTTGCCGAAGGGACCAGACCAAAACCGAGGCCTTAAAGTCCAAAGAGACTTCTAGGAGTCCGAAAGAGGTATCTGAGCCCTACACAAAGGCCCACCTATCTTCAGGCGAGGCCCATTCGAAGCACCGACCAATGGCCAAGGAAGTACTAGCCAGGCCTGCCCCCAGAAAGAGGGGAGTCCAGCCCAAGCTTGAGAGGAAGCCCCATCAAGGAGGCCCAAGATGGAGACTCAGGCCTAAGGTGGAATGCTCAGCAATGAGGCCCACACGGAGGCCTAGGCTCACGAAGAGCGGATAAGGGTTGACTGGGTCTACACCTTATCCTTATCCGCGGAAGACCCCTTCAATAGACTCCCTACTTTCAAGGAGTCCAAGGGCTGCAGAAGTCTGGGAAGGCTAGTACATGGTCCTTCCAGAGTCCATGTTAACAAGGAGTCTTTCCCAACCATATGACTCTTCCTCTAAAATACTAGCCCACTTGGCTGGCTCGAGTAATATTTCTTAGCACTCTAACACACAGTTTTATGCTCTCACACTCGCACTCAGCTTATTTTATGCTCTTCACTCACAAGAGTTTATCTTCTTTTTGCTTTACTTACGTTTATTCTCCTATAACTGTGTACTGACTTCAGAGCCGGAGTGCTAATGCTTTTTTTACCGGTCACCATTTCATAAGCTTACAAAAAATCGAAGTCCATTTCATTCAAGCACAGGAATGTGCTCTTTCAGCTCACATAAATTGGCACCTTCTGTGGGAACAGAGAGCTAAGACGTGAGGATCATGGAAACTCCCAACAATGGATCAAGCAAGCAGAACGCCGCAAATATTTCTGCCGACCCTCAGGTGTTGCAAGTTTTGTCTGGAGCCCGCTTGGCTCCCTTCGGGAGGGGGGAGGCTGGACCCCTGTCGGACTGCCCGCGGGACAGTACCCCCTTGGACTCATCCTCTGATAGGTTGTCCCCAGGACTGATGACGGCCATCCAACAGATGATCACGTCCACTATATGGGCGCAGATGGCAACGGTCGACACTACCCCCTGGCAGCAGTGGCTCTCGGGCACCGGAGGGGGGGGGGGGAAGATGGCGAGGCCCTTCCCTTCTAGGATAGAGGTTTCCCGGACAGCAGGAGGGAGAACTAGTTACCCCTCCCCCGTGTTGGGAGGCTCAGCTGGAGCACCTACAAAAAAGCTTACAAGATGTGCAACATAGGATGATGGGAATCCCGTTGGAGGTGCAAGGCGATATCCCATGCAAGGCGACCTAAAGGATCACCTGTTACGATTCGCGAACGCAATGCTGCTCCATCGATACACAGATGGGATCAAATGTCGGGTCTTTGTGACAACCTTCGCTCGAGCGGCCCAGCAATGATTCAACCAGCTGCCCCCTAGTTCAGTAAGGAGCTTCCAGGAGTTTCATTCGCCGTTCCTTCACGAATTTTCTAGTAGTACGAAACATTGCAAGACTTCCCTCAGTCTTTTCACCATTTTCCAGAAGGAATCCGAGTCCTTGAGGAACTACCTGCATCGTTTCAATGCTTTCAAAGGGCACCTCCTGTCTATACTCCCCTCAACACTCCCATCACTTAGGCCCTCATGGCGGTAGAAGGGAACGGACTGTTGATACGATCCAGCTGAGCTAGGGAGGGCCTTACGCGGCCCAAGTTGGACAAATTCTGTCGATTCCCCAACCACTATGGGCACTCCATAAAGGAATGCCAACATCTAAAATACGAGATCGAGCGACTCGTCTAGAATGGATACCTCCAAGAGTTCGTCTGCGGAGAGAAGTCTTAAGGCACCGGTCCCTACCAGACAAAGTACCAGAACCAAGGAAAAGTCCCAATGGAGTCCAATCTCGAGCCTCCCAAGACAGAAGGACAAGCCCCAACGGGGCCATCAGAGGACACGAACCCCCTCGGAAGGGCTCAAAAGGCTAGCTCGAAGGACTTATGGGGGGAGACTCCCATAGGGCTTAAAAGGCTAGCTCGGGAGCCAACGCCATGCCTCCTGAAGAAATCTTGGATGTAAGCACAAAGATGGGCACACCCGTCATTCAATTTGGGCCGACCGACGGAGCAAGAATCATTCTCACCCATAACGATACCCTAGTAATTACGGCCATCGTGGCCGACTATGAATTCAATAGAGTCTTCATAGACTCAGGAAGTTCGACGGACATCATATATAGGGAGGCCTATGATCAAATACAGTTAGGGGAAAGCCCCATGGAGAAGGTGGATACCTTGTTGTACGGGTTCGCAGGAGAGGTGGTACATCCCAAGGGGGCGATAGCCCTCCCCCCGTCCCTGCGGCAGGGGTCATTAAGGAGGACCTGTCTAATCAAGTTCCCAGTGGTGGATGCCCCCTCGGCATACAACTTAATTATGGGGAGGCCCTCCCTAAATGCCTTCCAGGCGATCATATCAACCTTCCATATGAAGATCAAATTCCCTGTACCAGGTGGAATCGGGGAAGTAGTTGGAGACCAACAACAATCATGGAGGTTCTATGCGGAGGCTGTCTGAAAAGGATAGAAACGGGGCGCCATAGAGCCCTCCCTAGAAGAATCACGTAAAACACTAGGGCAGGACCCCTCGGGGGAGAAGGAGGAAGTAGGCCCAAGCTCGTCCCCAGGAGAAGCCTTGCCTAGCAAGAAGGACCACTCAAAAGTCCAGCCGGTGAAAAAATTATTAACCATTGAGTTATGTCTAGAAAAACCTGGCAAGACTACTGGGATAGGCTCTCAGCTACAAGGAGCCCTAAAGGAGGACTTGATCTTGTGCCTCCAACGTAATATGGGGATATTCACCTGGAACCCTCAAGATTTGGAAGGTATAAACCCTGAAGTCATAATGCACCACCTCAATATTGATCCCTCCATGAAGCCGGTCAAGCAAAAGAAGAGGCACTTTGGCCCAGAGAAGGACAAGATCATCCAGGTCGAGATCGAAAGACTGACGGAGGCAGGCCATATACGGGAAATTCAATTCCCTGAATGGCTCTCCAACGTGGTGCTCGTACCTAAGCCCAGGGGGAAATGGAGGATGTGTGTAGACTTTCGTGTTAGAATAGGTGACCATGTAAGCCAATTTTGGCGGGTATATGTAACCTATGTCTAGACAATTATAGGTGTTTGATAAATCATTAATGAATAAAGAAGTGAATTTCATTTGGCATCACTTTGTTTGTGTTCACTTATATTTGTTTTCCATATCTGTTCACTACGCAAACAAAGCCCACGGGTTGAGAATCAATTTCGGGGACTGGGACTACGCTTGGAGGTAGGTCCATGGAATCAGTCTTCCCGAATCAGTCCGGAAATCTCCAAGTCAAGGAATCCCGAAAATGGGTACCGGGATTCCATTTGAGACTTGCACTAAGCACCTGCTGTCGTGTTTCATCGACGGGTGACGAGGGTCGTCTAAGCAGTGTTAGTGGGTTAGCATGCGAGGACGCAGCTGACTGAGGTGACTCGCGGGAACCGTCTTACGGAGGACCTTGAGTATGGTCAGCAAGGTATGACGTGTATTCCCGGTTCCAACGGTACAGGTCAAGTCCTTTGACTTGAGGAATTGCTGAGTTTACCTGTACATCAGGGCTGTATCTTAGATATGGTGAGAGATTGCCAGAATTCTCTTTGGTAGTCATAAGCCATGTCTAGTGCAGTTCTGGTGTGCAAAGTGACAGTAGTTTCCAAGAAAGGATCTGTCTCCTTTCAATAGGTTTTGGCAGTTGAGTCTCATGTATACTCTAGGTCTTGTCCCTAAAACTGTGGCCACAGTGACTGAACAGAAGGGAAGGATTCCCTTGCGGCGTTTAGTGAGGACAGACCGACACTTAGGTCCAAAATGGGTACCTGCATTTTCCGTGCCCTAGACTCTAAGTGATGAGACCGAAGACAGAAGGACAAGTGTACTGTTAGAGCCTAAATGTTCATCCCTGAATATTTCACTTAGTCTCTAGTGCCATGGACCGTTGTTAGATGGCCACCCATGGTAACGGAAGGATTCTAGGAATCCGACCAAGTCTAGCTGAAAGGTGAACCTAAAGAGTCACACACTATCCACACACATTTAGATATTTAGTTAAGAATTAAATATTGGAGTGAAGGAATGATTAAATTGGATTTAATCGGGTCCTTTATTTTTCTTGGAGAAATAATTCCTTCTATTAGATATAAGGAATTAAATTGATAAATTAGATTTATCAAAGGGATTTATTTAATGGGCTTAAATAATATTTATATTTATTTTAGCCTCTTGGAAATATTTAAATAGGTTTTAAATATTCCATTAAATTAAATTAAATCAACGGTTGAGATCAATGGGAGAGATGGATGGCTAGGATTTGTTTTGACTAGGTCAAAACACTACTTTGACTAGGACTTTGACTAGGTCAAAATCCTAGTCAAGTTAGAGTCCTTAAAAGAGGAGTTTAAAGAGGATTAAACTCCTCTTCTATATAAACCCCTAGCATCCTACAAGTTGAAGGATGATGAATCTCCAACACACACACAACACACACACAACTCGGCTCTCTCTCTCCCTCTATCTCGTCCGCCCTCTCTCTCTCTCACACACTCCAAGAAAAATTATTTTCTTTGTTCTCTTGTTCTTGGAACATTAGAACTTGATGAATCAATACCGTTAATTCATAACGTGTTGTTGATTCATCCACTCCAAAATATAAACTTGTTCGTTGCTAGCACGACGTGCAAGATACGTGGGTGGATCGTGTGTCACGATTTGGAGGGTCTCAAGAACGAGATCTTGGTGCAAAACGGGGAACAACGTGTGTAGCCGTTGAAGACGAAAACGACAACGGGTAGGTCTCGTTTTAGATTTTCGTCCTCTTTTATTTTCAACCCTATGGCTCCATGATATGTTATATGTGATTTATTCATGAGATACACCGAACACCCGGGAAATTTCAAAGGCACACCCTTTGAAACGTGTTTTAATTTAAAAGCATGTTTAAATTCCGCATTTATTTTTTTAATTATACCGCGCTTCCGCATTCGCGCTTTTCCCGGGACGATCCACAATTCCTTTCATTTCGGGACCTCAACAAAGCTTGCCTGAAAGATTTCTATCTACTCCTCGCATCGACCAGCTGGTGGACTCCACCTCCAGATGTGAACTTTTGAGCATGATGGACCCTTCACAAGGATACCATCAGACCATGTTGGCCTTGGAAGATCATAAGAGGATTAGTTTCATTACCTCAGCAGGAACCTTCTACTACTTAGTTATGCCTTTTTGTCTAAAGAACGCGGGAACCACATACCAATACTTGGTAGACAAGATCTTCCGCCCCCAACTAGGGAGGAACATGGAGGCCTATGTAGATGCCATGCTCGTCAAGAGCCAGAGGACGAATGATCACATTTCATATCTAAAGGAGACATTCGCTATCTTTCGGAAGTATTGCTTAAACATGAACCCCTCCAAGTGCGCCTTTGGGGTACGAGGGGGGCGTTTCTTGGGCTTCATGGTGATCGAGAGGGGGATTGAGGCCAACCCCCTCAAAATCAAGGTCGTTCTAGATATGAGGGCTCCCACCAACGTTAATGAGGTGCAACGTCTCACTAGGAAGATAGTGAGGCTCAACCATTTCATTGCCAAGTCAGCAGAAAGAAGCCTACCCTTCTTCAAAGTACTACGAAAAGCCAAGAACTTTGAGTGGGGGAAGGAATGCCACAAAGCTTTTAAAGAACTCAATCAATATCTAGCCAGCTTTTCTTTGCTGGTCAAGCCTTTGCTGGGAGATACATTATATGTCTACTTGGTGGCCACATCCCAGGCGGTAAGCTCGGTCCTCCTTCGAGAAGAAAACGGGTAACAGATGCCCATCTACTATGTTAGCACAGTTCTCAATGGGCTCATAGAAAAGATAGCCTTCGCATTGGTGATAACTGCACGAAGGCTGCGCCCTTACTTCCTGTCGTATCCAATAGGGGTCAGTACCAACCCACCCCCTTAAGTAGGTTCTAGGGAAGCTGGACACATCTGGCCGACTGACCAAGTGGGCCATCGACCTCAATGAGTATGATATCTCGTACCTCCCCAGGACAGCTATCAAAGCTCAAGCACTAGCTGATTTCATTTCGGAAAGCATGTCTCTCCCTCCAAACAAAGGGACTTGGCTCATGCACGTAGACAGATCCTCTACTGCCGAGGGAAGTGGCGTATTCCTGACCTCCCCCGAGGGGGTAGATGTTAGAATAGGTGACCATGTAAGCCAATTTTGGCAGGAATATGTAACCTATGTCTAGGCAATTTCAGGTGTTTGATAAAACATTTATGAATAAAGAAGTGAAGATTCATATGGCAACACTTTGTTTACGTTCACTTATATCTGCTATTACATATCCGTTCACTACGCAAACAAAGCCCACGGACTGAGAATAGATTTCGGAGACTGGGACTATGCTTGGAGGTAGGTCCATGAAATCAGTCTTACCGAATCAGTCCGAAAATCTCCAAGTCAAGGAATCTCGAAAATGGGTACCGGGATTCCCTTTGAGACTTGCACTAAGCATCTGCTTTCGTATTTCATCGACGGGTGACGAAGGTCGTCTAAGCAGTGTTAGTGGGTCAGCATGCTAGGAAGCAACTAACTGAGGTGACTCGCGGGAACCGTCTTACGGACGACCTTGAGTATGGTCAGCAAGGTATGACGTGAGTTCCCGGTTCCAACGGTACAGGTCAAGTCCTTTGACTTGAGGAACTGCTGAGTTTACCTGTACATCAGGTCTGTATCTTAGATATGGTGAGAGATTGCCAAAATACTCTTGAGTAGTCATAAGCCATTTCTAGTGTAGCTGGGGTGTACAGAGTGTCAGTAGTTTCCAAGAAAGGATCTGTCTCCTGTCAAAAGGCATTGACAGTTGAGTCTCATGTATGCTCTGTGTCATGTCCCTAAAATCTGTGGCCACAGTAACTGAACAGAAGGGAAGGTTTCCCTTGCGGCGTTTAGCAAGGACAGACCGACACTTAGGTCCAAAATGGGTACCTTCATTTTCCGTGCCCTAGACTCTAAGTGATGAGACCGAAGACAAAAGGACAAGTGTACTCTTAGAGCCTAAATGTTCATCCCCGATTATTTCACCTAGTCTCTAGTGCCATGGACCATTGCTAGACGGCCACCCATGGTAACGGACGGATTCTAGGAATCCAACCAAGTCTAGCTGAAAGGTGAACCTAAAGAGTCACACACTATCCACACACACTTAATATTTAATTTCGAATTAAATATTGAAGTAAAGGAATGATTAAATTGGATTTAATCGGGTCCCATATTTTTCTTGGAGAAAATAATTCCTTCTATTTGATAAAGGGAATTAAATTAATAAATTGGATTTATTAAGGGAATTAATTTAATGGGCCTAGAATAAATATTAATATTTATTTATTATATTTGGCCTTTTGGAATATTTAATAGGATTTAAATATTCCATTAAATTAAATTAATGGTTGAGATTTAATGGAAGAGATCAAAGGCTAGGATTGAATTTGACAAGGTCAAATTCTACTTTAACTAGGACTTTGACTAGGTCAAAATCCTAGTCAAATTAAGCTTCTAAAGAGGTGGAGTTTAAAGAGGATTAAACTCTTCCTCTATATAAACCCCTAGCCTTGCACCTTTTGAAGGATGATGAAATTCCAACACACACACAACACACACTCATTTTCGGCTCTCTCTCCCCTCTCTCTCGTCCGCCCTCTCTCTCCACTCTCTCCAAGAAATTCTTTTCTAGTTCTCTTGTTTTTGGAACATTAGAACTTAGATGAATCAATACCGTTAATTCATAACGTGTTGTTGATTCATCCACTCCAAAATATACACTTGTTCGTTGCTAGCACTACGTGCAAGATACGTGGGTGGATCGTGTGTCACGATTTGGGGGGTCTCAAGAACGAGATCCCGGTGCAAAACGGAGAACAACGCGTGTAGCTGTTGAAGACGAAAACGACAACGGGTAGGTCTCGTTTAATATTTTCGTCCTCTTTAATTTTCTACCCTATGGCCTCCATGATCATTTACATGTTGTTTACTCATGAGATACACCAAACACCCGGGAATCTCAAGGGTACACCCCTTGAGCGTGTTCTTTAATTTGATTAAAGCATGCTTTAAATTTTTGTATTTTATTTTATATCGCGCTTCCGCATTCGCGCAATTTCCCGGGACGATCCACATATTCTTTCAGTGGTATCAGAGCACGGTTCGGTGTATAGGCCTAGGATTTATGTGCATTTTAAGCATGAAACGTGATATTGGTATGTTTTTAATTAAATCTTTATTTTCTTGATTTTAAAGCATGTCGTTTTATGGCTTTTGATTCGTGTGACTTTCTGAATATTGGTATTTTTTTTATTTTTCTTGGGAAACGGGGTGGAATAATTGAACGGAAACCGAGAAACGCCGCAGCCGGCCAGTCGGGATTGCTGGCCGCGCGTAGCCGCGCGCTGCCGGCAGGGCAGACGCACGCAGGCAAGGGAAGCCTGCGCGCGCCCGTCCAGCCGGTCGCGCAGGGGCTGCGCGCAGGCGCGCGCGCACGCAGACGAGGGTGTCTGCGCGCGCGCGCAAGGCTGCGCGCCTAAGAGTCCGCCACCGGCAGCGCCGCCAGGCGCGCGCGCGCACGCAAACGGAGGAGTTTGCGCGCGCGCGCCCGGCAGGCGTGCCCAGTGCACGTCTGCGCGCGCACTGCACAGGGCAAGGGTGCGGCCGGCAGCCAGCAGGCCAGCGCGCGCGCGAGGCAAGGGAGCCTGCCGACCACGCGCACGCGCACGCAGCCAGGGGGCCTGCACGCGCGCGCCCGGCCAGTTAGCGCCTGCGCGCACAGGGGCGACAGGCTGAGCCTGCTGCCCTGTGCGCGCGCCGGCAGGCCACTGCCGGCGGCGGCGGCCGGTGCTGCTGCTAGGGTTTTTTTTGAACCCTAGTAGTGTTTTCTTTTATTTTTAATTATTTTCAGTTATAATTTTGAATTAATTCTGAAAAATCGTTTTTGGAGTTCAATTATGCCTAATTTTCTAAAGACATTATTTTAGGAGTAAAATACATTGGATTTGGAATCTTGGGGTTATTTTACTTAAAATAATGAGGAAAGGTTTTCCTAAAACGAGAAAATATTATTACCAATATTTATGTTTTATTTTTTTTTCACACGTTACGCACATATTCATTTATTTCTTATTTGTATAGTTATGATTGGAAATCATGAATTGTTGATACATTGTAATTATGTGATTAGATCATGTGATTATGTGTGTTGGATGGAAATGGATGATCACGAGCCCTAGACCGAATGTATGGTTTAATTTCTGTTGGGCCTGTGTGCTTTCTTTTACTGCTTTCTCCTTCTCTCTTTCTAGTTGCCTTGGAATAATAAGGCATTCTACCTCCCTCCTTATGTACTCCCTCCGGGTTTTCGCTGGGGTTTCTTTCTATTTTTTATATGTAGTGAGAGTAGACTAGGAGTGAGGTTTCCTTTTTTGTAATCGGTGGAGAAGAAGGAAGGACCACATGGAGAGCCCAGACGGGAGGTCCCTTGGAGTTTTCCATGAAGTGAAGAAAGAGAAAAGAGACCAAGGCCCATCAGAATGACGATTGGGTTACTATTAATGTAATAGTGTAGGACCAACCCTAGATTGACCATAGATCCACTGCCGGCTCAGTGATCATCCAACAGGGGCGTGCTAGGCTTTAATTTTGCATGTGGTTATTATGATGGATGAATGGGTTTTTTTCATTTATCATATAACTGCTATGGATGGTTTAATTTACGCATTATGGATGGATGTGTGACTGTTTATTTATTTTGAGATCTCGGTCATTTACTACTCTCACATTGGTTGGACCAATGTTGAAACATTAGACCCTGGACAAAATGGACATGAACTTTAGGAGTTTGTCCATGCCTTCCAATTCATGGTTTAGTGGGGAAGCTGTTTTAGGTCAATAGCGTGGTCTCACGAGTCGTGGCACGTTATTGTACTTAAAAGAAGCTGCACTTTGTCATGAACGAAAAATAGGCTGCTGTACCTGTCTCATGAGTCGTGGGGGTACCAGTGGGTCTGTGGCTCGGTCGATTGGGTTGGGTCTAACGCCCAAATAGCATGATTCGCTTGGAGTCCTCGGGATCATATGAAAGGGTGAGGCAATAATCTTAGGAATCTTGTGGAACGAGAATGGTATGGAATACCTTCCACAGGATCTTTTCCATGCGAATCGTAAAAGCGGGGTATGGGAAAAATCGCTGTGGATCCCAAGCCCACTAGGAAAGGATTTCCCGAAAATCACATTTGAGAGTACCGTGCTTTCGTATAAATAGTGGGAGGATTAAATGACTAAAGTCCATGCATTTAATCATTTTTATCAAACCACCGTCTTTTATTTTCTACTGATCGCGCGCTGTTTTCTAACTGTAGATTTAAAAAATGTCTAAGAACCCACTTTCAATCATTCTTGAGACAAACAAATTCAATGGAACAAATTACAACGACTGGTTGCGCAATCTCAGGATAGTCCTAGATTACGAGAACGAAGGCTACGTCATGGACGAGCCTCTCCCTAGGACCTTGCCGGAATGATCCACGCCAGAAGAACGTGAGAGGTTCGAGACATGGCATAAAGATAACTAGAAGGTCCGTAGTGTCATACTTGCTTCGATGACCAATGAGATTCAGAAGCAATATGAAAGGCTGGATGACGTCCCTTTCATAATGGCTCGCCTTAAGGATTGCTATGCAGTCCCGGACCGGCATACTAGGTATGTCGCGACCAAGGGGTTCTTTGGAACTAAAATGACAGAAGGATCCTCTGTACAAAAGCACGCGGTTAAAATGCTTACCCTGGTGGAAAAGCTCGAGGACCTAAAGGCAGGTCTCGATAATGAAACGTACATAGATGTGATCCTTTAGTCACTCACACCCTCCTTTGACCAATTTATCATCAACTACAACATGAACGCACTTGAGAAAGGCATTCATGAGTTGATCAATATGGTGGTGCAATACGAGGCAACGACTAAGAAGTCCACGCTTCGGTATTGTTTGGAGGTGCTTCGACTTCCAATACGAAAGGCAAAGGTGCCGGACGTTGGAAGAAGAAGAAAGGGAAGGGAAAGGCCGTCAAAGCAGCTACGAACACTAAGAGTGTTCCCATTGCCAAAGAGGGGAAGGGCAAAGGAAAGGGAAAGGTTGTCTCCAAGCAACAGTCGAAGGCATATGACATATGTATCAACTGCCGTGAGAAAGGGCATTGGAAGAGAGAGTACCCCAAACTCTTCTCGAACCAAGGTGTTGAAAAGAAGCAGAAAACTGGGTAGCGGGGACATGATCCTGAAGCTTGGGAATGGCAAGGCCATCTCGGCAGAAGCAGTAGGATCCGCCACTCTAGTGATTAGTGATAGTATTAGCATAGATTTAGAGCAAGTTTATTTTATACCTAGTATGATTAAAAAACATCATTTCCATTCCATTGTTGGACAATAGTGATTATGAGTTTAGAATCAATAAAAATTGCTTTTATTTGATGAGGTATGGAATTGCTCATCTACTTGGTACATTACATAACGGGCTCTATATCTTGCAAACAAATGAATTTCGTTCTCAACACTCAACACAAACGAAAATTAGATAATAACGGGAACGCACGTCTGTGGCACGCTAGGCTAGGTCACATATCCCAAGATAGGATGAAAAGGTTGGTAGACTCAAAGAACCTAGAGGTTGGGGACTTGAGTGATCTACCAACTTGTGAATCTTGTCTAAGAGGGAAAATGACCAAAAAGCCCTTTGTAGGACAAAGTAGGCTTGCCACAGGTCTGTTGGACTTGGTCCATACAGACGTATGTGGACCACTAAGAACGCAGGCCCGAGGTAGATTCTCCTACTTCATAACCTTTATTGATGATCATTCACGGTATGGTTATGTTTACCTAGTGAGGTACAAGTCTGAAGCTTTTGAGAGGTTTAAAGAATTCAGACTTGAAGTAGAGAACCAGACCAACTGCAAAATTAAAGTCCTACGATCAGACCGAGGCGGTGAATACCTTAGTAGGGAGTTCCTAGATTATCTAAAAGAACATGGTATAATATCAGAATGAACACCTCCAGGAACACCACAGTTAAATGGTATCTCTGAAAGGAGGAATCGAACCCTGTTGGATATGGTTCGGTCCATGATGAGTTTTACCAAACTGCCCTTATCCTTCTAGGGCTATGCACTACAAACGGCGGCCAAGTTGTTGAATTTGGGGCCTACCAGTGCATTGACCTAAACGCCATATGAGATATGGCACGGCAAGCCTGTGTCCTACAACTACTTGAGAGTGTGGGGTAGCCCCGCATACGTCAAGAGGTTAGTGGGAGATAAGCTAGAATCTAGGTCTAGCTTATGCAGGTTCGTTGGATACCCTAAAGAAACTACGGGTTATTACTTTTATGGCCCCTTGGAACAAAAGGTGTTTGTTTCAAGAAATGCAGTATTCTTCGAGCAAGGCTTCCCGGAGGATATCCAACCTGATGAGCTGATCCTTGAGGAATCAAGTGATGGAATCCAGCCATTAGAGGCAGCCACGGAACCCTCACTTAGAGGATTCAGGATAAACAGCCGAAGGGCTGACCAACCTCGAGGGTCCAACATGCTAGGCATGAAGGATAGCCTCAGGAACGGCCAGCCCCGGTTCCTGAACCGCCGGCTCCGATACAGTCAGCGCCCACAGTCACCACTGACGTTCCCGTTCTTCGTAGGTCCACTAGAGAGTCCAGACCTCCAGTAAGGTATGGCTTTCTAGGAGCGACCGATCTTTTGAATAACGATCCTAAGACATATGGAGAAGCGATGTCTAACATCGACTCCGGGAAATGGCTTGAGGCCATGAAAGCCGAAATGGACTCCATGAGCGAGAACCAAGTCTGGAGTCTTGTAGATCCACCGAAAGGTGTTAAGCCAGTGGGCTGTAAGTGGGTCTACAAGCGCAAACTTGGCGTTGATGGAGAAGTCACAACCTTTAAGGCTAGGCTTGTAGCTAAGGGATACACTCAACGATCCGGGGTCGATTTTGAGGATACCTACTCGCCAGTGGCCATGGCTAAATCCATTCGGATCCTGCTCGCCATAGCAGCATGGTATGACTATGAAATATGGCAGATGGACGTGAAAACGGCCTTCCTCAACGGTCTCCTTGAAGAAGAGATCTATATGAATCAGCCGGAGGGTTTCACGGTCACTGGAGAAGAACATAAAGTCTGTCGTCTCCAGAAGTCCATCTATGGCCTCAAACAAGCATCCCGAAGTTGGAACATTCGATTTGATGAGGTAATACGGGGTTATGACTTCATCAAGAATGAATCCGACCCTTGTGTATACAAGAAGGTCAGTGGGAGCTCAATAGTGTTTCCTAGTGCTTTATGTGGACGACATTCTACTCATTGGTAATGACGTTCGAATGTTAGGAAATACTAAAGCATGGTTGTCAACCCAGTTTTCCATGAAGGACTTGGGTGAAGCTTCCTACATCCTAGGCATCCAAATTGTCAGGGACAGATCTAAAAGGATGGTAGGACTCACCCAAAACTCGTATATGGAGAAAGTCCTAAAGAGATATCGAATGGACAACTCCAAACGAGGATACCTTCCCATGAGGCATGGGATCAAGTTGTCCAAGAAACAGTCCCCACAGAATGATGAGGAACTTGAAAGGATGAAAGTCATCCCCTATGCTTCTGCCGTAGGTAGCATCCAATATGCGGTCCACTGCACTAGGCCTGACATTACATACGCTTTGAGCGTAACAAGCAGATATCAGTCCTGCGCAGGAGAGGCACATTGGAATGCTGTTAAGGGCATCCTTAAGTACCTAAGGAGGACTAAGGAAATGTTCCTAGTCTATGGCAATGGAGAACTAATTCTGGAAGGCTTTAGCGACGCTAGCTTCCAGTCTGATGACGATGATGCCAAGTCTCAATCGGGGTACATATTCAAACTCAATGGAGGAGTAGTAGCTTGGAAAAGTTCCAAGCAAGCAACCATTGCTGATTCCACCACAGAGGCTGAATACATAGCAGCTTCAAAAGCTGCTAAAGAAGCGGTTTGGATGAGAAACTACATCCAAGAGTTGGGTGTGGTGCCTAGCATCGCCGAGCCTGTTGTCATCTTCTGTGATAACAATGGTGCAATAGCGCAAGCAAAGGAACCGAGATCTCATCACCGTTCCAAACACATTCTTAGACGCTACCACCTTCTTAGAGAAATGGTAGGAAAAGGTGACGTCCGGATGGACCGAGTCAACTCAGCAGACAACAGAGCAGATCCGCTGACAAAGCCGATGTCGCAGAGCGCTCATACGCAACATCTTGAGAAGATGGGGATTAGACATATGGGCGATTGGCTTTAAAGGTCAAGTGGGAGATTGTTAGAATAGGTGACCATGTAAGCCAATTTTGGCAGGAATATGTAACCTATGTCTAGACAATTTCAGGTGTTTGATAAAACATTTATGAATAAAGAAGTGAAGATTCATATGGCAACACTTTGTTTACGTTCACTTATATCTGCTATTACATATCTGTTCACTACGCAAACAAAGCCCACGGACTGAGAATCGATTTCGGAGACTGGGACTACGCTTGGAGGTAGGTCCATGAAATCAGTCTTACCGAATCAGTCCGAAAATCTCCAAGTCAAGGAATCTCGAAAATGGGTACCGGGATTCCCTTTGAGACTTGCACTAAGCATCTGCTGTCGTATTTCATCGACGGGTGACGAAGGTCGTCTAAGCAGTGTTAGTGGGTCAGCATGCTAGGAAGCAACTGACTGAGGTGACTCGCGGGAACCGTCTTACGGAGGACCTTGAGTATGGTCAGCAAGGTATGACGTGAGTTCCCGGTTCCAACAGTACAGGTCAAGTCCTTTGACTTGAAGAACTGCTGAGTTTACCTGTACATCAGGTCTGTATCTTAGATATGGTGAGAGATTGCCAAAATACTCTTGAGTAGTCATAAGCCATGTCTAGTGCAGCTCGGGTGTATAGAGTGACAGTAGTTTCCAAGAAAGGATCTGTCTCCTGTCAGAAGGCATTGACAGTTGAGTCTCATGTATGCTCTGTGTCTTATCCCTAAAATCTGTGGCCACAGTAACTGAACAGAAGGAAAGGTTTCCCTTGCGGCGTTTAGTAAGGACAGATCGACACTTAGGTCCAAAATGGGTACCTGCATTTTTCGTGCCCTAGACTCTAAGTGATGAGACCGAAGACAGAAGGACAAGTGTACTGTTAGAGCCTAAATGTTCATCCCCGATTATTTCACCTAGTCTCTAGTGCCATGGACCGTTGCTAGATGGCCACCCATGGTAACGGACGGATTCTAGGAATCCGACCAAGTCTAGCTGAAAGGTGAACCTAAAGAGTCACACACTATCCACACACACTTAGTATTTAATTTTGAATTAAATATTGGAGTAAAGGAATGATTAAATTGGATTTAATCGGGTCCTATATTTTTCTTGGAGAAAATAATTCCTTCTATTTGATAAAGGGAATTAAATTAATAAATTGGATTTATTAAGGGAATTAATTTAATGGGCCTAGAATAAATATTAATATTTATTTATTATATTTGGCCTTTTGGAATATTTAATAGGATTTAAATATTCCATTAAATTAAATTAATGGTTGAGATTTAATGGGAGAGATCAAAGGCTAGGATTGAATTTGACAAGGTCAAATTCTACTTTAACTAGGACTTTGACTAGGTCATAATCCTAGTCAAATTAAGCTTCTAAAGAGGTGGAGTTTAAAGAGGATTAAACTCTTCCTCTATATAAACCCCTAGCCTTGCAGCTTTTGAAGGATGATGAAATTCCAACACACACACAACACACACTCATTTTCGGCTCTCTCTCCCCTCTCTCTCGTCCGCCTCTCTCTCCACTCTCTCCAAGAAATTCTTTTCTAGTTCTCTTGTTCTTGGAACATTAGAACTTAGATGAATCAATACCGTTAATTCATAAACGTGTTGTTGATTCATCCACTCCAAAAGATACACTTGTTCGTTGCTAGCACGACGTGCAAGATACGTGGGTGGATCATGTGTCACGATTTGGAGGGTCTCAAGAACGAGATCTCGGTGCAAAACGGGGAACAACGCGTGTAGCTGTTGAAGACGAAAACGACAACGGGTAGGTCTCGTTTAATATTTTCGTCCTCTTTAATTTTCTACCCTATGGCCTCCATGATTATTTACATGTTGTTTACTCATGAGATACACCAAACACCCGGGAATCTCAAGGGTACACCCCTTCAGCGTGTTCTTTAATTTGATTAAAGCATGCTTTAAATTTTTGTATTTTATTTTATATCGCGCTTCCGCATTCGCGCAATTTCCTGGGACGATCCACATATTCTTTCAGTAGACTTGGAAATCGCAGTCAAGTTTGGTTTCAAAGCCTCTAACAACGAGGCCGAGTACGAAGTCCTGCCCTTGGGCATGAGAATGGCCTAGGAAGCAGGAGCTAGGCACCTGGTAGCCTACTCTGATTCCCAACTCATCGTTAAGCAAACAGAAGGAGTATACGAAGCCAATGAGGAAAGTATGAGGTAATATCTCCAAAGGATAGAGGAACGGAAGACCAAGTTTGATACCTTCCAACTCATTCAAATCCCTTGAGAAGAAAACAACAAAGCCGACTACCTATCAAAGTTGGCCAGCACCGTGGATGACTGCCGAACCAGACGGATAACCGTATATCACTTGCCAAAGCTCGGTCTCGCCCTGGAAGTTCAGACCATACTCCTTGATGGGGATGTCCTAGACTAGTTGAAAGAAGGCCGCCTCTTGACGCCTTGCCCAAGAAGAGGATCACTTCTTACCTCAGACATCATCCAAGTCATGAACAAAAATCATCCTATCTCCTTTTTAGGAGCTACAAGGAAACATACATGGGGCGGCCAGCCCCAATCATAAAAAAACACAAGATGACGCGTATGGAGCAAAAAAGTATATCATGTTAGAATAGGTGACCATGTAGCCAATCTTGGTAGGTGAATTGTAACCTATGTCTGAACAATTTCGAGGTTTTTAATAAATCCTTAATGAATAAGAAGTGAAATTCATTTGGCATGTACTTTGTTTGTGTTCACTTTATCTGCTTTATAACTGTTCACTAAGAAAACAAAGCCCACAGACTGAAATCGCATTTCGGGGACTGGGACTACGCTTGGAGGTAAGTCCATGAAATCAGTTCCGCCGAATCAGTCTGGAAATCTCCAGGTCAAGGAATCTCAAAATTGGGTACCGAGATTCCCCTTGAGACTTGCACTAAGCATCTGCTGTCGTATTTCATCGACGGGTGACGAGGGTCGTCTGGGCAATGCTAGTGGGTTGGCCTGCTGGGGAGCGGCTGACTGAGGTGACTCGCGGGAACCGTCTTACGGAGGACCTTGAGTAGGGTCGGTTGGTATGACGTGTGTTCCCGATTCCAATGGTACAGGTCAAGTACTTTGACTAGAGGAATTGCTGAGTTTACCTGTACATCGGGGTTGTATCTTAGATATGGTGAGAGATTGTCAAGATGCACTTGAGTAGTCATAAGCGATATCTAGTGCAGCTCCAGTGTACAAAGTGACAGTTGTTTCCAAGAAAGGATCTGTCTCTTGTCAAAAGGTGTTGACAGTTGTGTCTCACAAATACTCTGTGTCTTGTCCGTAAAATCTGTGGCCACAGTAACTGAACAGAAGGGAAGGCATCCCTTGCGGCGTTTAGTAGAGGACAGACCAACACTTAGGTCCAGAATGGCTACCTGCATAATCCGTGCCCTAGACCCTAAATGGTGAGACCGTAGACGGAAGGATAAATGTACTGTAGAGCCTAAATGTTCATCCCAGTATATTCACCTAGTCTCTGGTGCCATGGACCGTTGCTAGACGGTCACCCATGGTGACGGGCGGATTCTAGGAATCCAACCAAGTCTAGCTGAAGGTGAACCTAAAGAGTCACACACAATCCGCACAAATAACGTATTTAATTTGGAATTAAATATTTGGAGAAATGGAGCGATTAAATTAGATTTAATCGGGTCCTTATTTTCTTGGGAAGAATTAATTCCTTTGATTAGATAAAAGGGATTTATCTAATAAATTAGATTTATTAGAAATTAATTTAATGGGTTTGGAATAAATATTTGTATTTAATATATTTATTTATTTCCCTTGGAGTATTTAAATGGGATTTAAATATTCCATTAAATTAAATCAATAGTTGAGATTAAAGGGAGGAATAAATGGCTAAGATTGGTTTGACCAAGAAGCTAGAATTTGACTAGGATTTGACTAGATCAAATCCTACTCATGGTGGAGTCTTCAAAGTGTAGGAAACTAGAAGAGGAATAGGATTCCTCCTCTATATATACTCCTAAGCATACACTTTGAAAAGGATGGTGAATCTTGAAACACACACACACACACACCACTCGTCTCCGTCCCTCTCCCTCTCGGCCGCGCCTCTCTCCTCCTTCCAAGAAATACTTTTCTTGTTCTTTTGTTTTCACAATTGAACATTAAGGAGGATTGATCTCGTTAATCAATAACGTTTGATCGATCCATCCTCTCCAAAAATACACTTGTTCTTTCGCTAGCACGAAGACCAAGATACGTGGGCGGATTGCGTGTACGAATTAGAGGGTCTCCTATACGAGATCTTGGAGCAAATCGGGGAACAACGCGAGTACCGGTTAGAAGGCGAAAATGACAATCGGTAGGTTTCCGGTTTATCATTTTCGTCCCTTTTTATTTTAAACCCTATGGCCTTCCATGATTTTTTTATATGTTTTATTATTCATGAGATACACCAAACGCCCGGGAGTTTCAAGGGAACACCCCTTGAACGCATTTATTTTAATGTATATTAATGCATGTTTAAATTCTTAAAATTTAAATTATACCGCGCTTCCGCATTCGCGCTACTCCCGGGACGATCCACACGCCTACCCAAGGCTTTCATATCCGTACACCAGGGGGGAAGCACAATAGAAAATTAGTAGCAGCATTCAGCAACAAAGAATAAAATCTTTTCATCCCCGTACACCAGGGGGCAAGCACAACAGAAAATTAAAAGTTTAAATGAGGGGTATAATCAGGCATCCTTCCCCACAGGTGGGATATTCTCAGGCTCTTCCAGGGCTTCTAGCTCAGGGGAGGGGACAACAGCAACAGCAGGCTCAGCCGAAGAGGCTGGATCAGTTGCAGAGGGCTCGTCAGCCGGAGCCTCCACATCTCCCCCTTCCGGGGCTCGGATCTCCCCTATCACTATCTCCAACACATGATCTAGTTCCTCATCTGAAAAGAATTCTCCGGCCATATCATTCATGAGCCCAAAACCCTAGGTAACTGGAAGAAAAGAGGGTAAACTTGTTACCTGGATCAAGGATGGAAGACTTAGCTTTGGGGAGAGGGGGAGAAAAAGGGTTTGGGGCCCTCTTCACAACCCCATCCTAGTCCCGGAAGGAAAGGTACGCGCCCTCCGGTTGATAGCCTTAGGATGCGAACAGCTTTTGGCATGACACAAAGCCATACCTCAAGAATGGCCCCGCAATCTTGGCCACCTCTCCTTGAAATTCTTCAGACTTGTTGTAGTCCAAGAGGAGGCTCTCCCAATATGATTCCAAGAATTGCTTACCCTCCTTAGTGTTGGGGAATTCCAAAGGGGCCTTATCAGCAGCTTGTTGTAGAGCCTCCGACTATTCCTGGGACATGGCCCGGAAGTCCTATTGCAACCTCTTCCTCTCCTTCTCCACCTTCTGATACTTATCAACCACCTCCTTCTTAGCCTCTTTGAGCTTGGCCAAATCGGACGCCAGCCGGTCCACACAATCTTCAAATCACTTTCGCAGGGAGTCAGAAGGAGGAGGGGAAGGGGTCTCCAGGGGATGGCCCAAAAACTCCCCCGCCATTGAGGCCACCTACAAGAAAAGACGAAGACGAAAGTCAACACCTCACCAAATACAAAAGGAAAACCCAGGCGGGGTAGGACGTTATACCTTTGCTATCTGGTTGGGGAAGGCCTCTGCCAACTCCTCCCAAGAAGGGAGGCCAGCGAACGGCAGTCCACTAGAAGGATCAACCCCTACAGGAACTCAGTAGCGAGCCCAGAATCTCCTTCCCTCTCCCTTAGAAGGGACTGAAGGGCGTACACCCCGTAGTCAGGAATGAAGCATTGGCGTCGGGGGACGATCCCCCAGAGGAGGGAGGAGGCGGACGCGGAGGGGCCGCAGTCGATAGGGTGGACACTCGCAAGGAGCTCCCAGAAGGAGGGTGGCGGGAGGAGCCCCCTTTCCCAGACGCTACGTCAACCGGGCGGATATTAGAAATCCACTAGCAAGGGAAGGACCAAGGAAGAGGAGGGCGCACAAAAAAGATATTGCCCCTCTAGGACTCAGGCGCGCTTGGGGTAAACAGGAAGCAAACCCCCCTTCGTGGGAAGAAGTGGAAGATGTTGGGCTCTGACTTTTTTAATTGAAAACAAAAAGAGAAATTCTGACTAGTGGCAGA
The DNA here is from genome assembly GCA_034509735.1 of Sesamum alatum. Taxonomy (NCBI): domain Eukaryota; kingdom Viridiplantae; phylum Streptophyta; class Magnoliopsida; order Lamiales; family Pedaliaceae; genus Sesamum; species Sesamum alatum. The sequence goes on from JACGWO010000001.1 coordinate 41,201,675, forward strand.
TCAACTATGGTATGAGAAAAACATGGCAAAACTAGCAAGAAGGCGGAAAGAGTTGGGAATCAACTAGTTCAAAGGAACCTTAAATAAATTTGCAACGTCTTGGTAGAAGGAAGGGAGGGGAAACCTAAAGCCAACCCTCAACTAGGCCCAATAAAAACATTAAGTAACGGTAGGAGGATATTCAAGCCAACTATCAGAGGAGGGAACATAAATAGCGTGACCCTAGGAGATCCTATACTCCTCCCTCAGGCGAGCAGCATCAGAACCCCGGAAAAAGAAGGCCCTTTCTAGAGGAAGGGGGCTCGCCTCCCTCTCCTCCTCATCCTCCATATCCTCCCCCTCTAGCGGCTCATCTTGATGTTTTAATTGCAAAGCATGTTGTTTTCTTGCTTTTTAATTATGTATGATTTATTGGTACTATTGGTTTCTTGTTCTTCTTGGGAAACGGGGGCAAAACGAATAAAATGGAAGAAGACGGCATACGCCGCTAGCCGGTGCCTGACCGCGCATGTAGTGCGCCCAAGCAAGGCACGCGCACAGGCAGGGGAGCCTGTGCGCGGCAGCCCTGCCCGGCGTGCACAGCGCGCACGGATCTGGCTGGCATGTGAAAGAAATTGTGGATCGTCCCGGGAAAAGCGCGAATGCGGAAGCGCGGTATAATTAAAATTAAATATGGAATTTAAACATGCTTTTAAATTAAAACATGTTTCAAAGGGTGTGCCTTTGAAATTTCCCGGACGTTCGGTGTATCTCATGAACGAATAACACAAAACAAATCATGGAGGCCATAGGGTTGGAAATTAAAGAGAGGACGAAAAATTAAAACGAGACCTACCCGTTGTCGTTTTCGTCTTCAACGGCTACAAGCGTTGTTCCCCGTTTTGCACCAAGATCTCGTCTTTGAGACCCTCTAAATCGTGACACACGATCCACCCACGTATCTTGCACGTCGTGCTAGCAACGAACAAGTTTATGTTTTTGGAGTGGATGAATCAATAACACATTATTGATTAATGGTATTAATTCATCAAGTTCTTAATGTTCCAAGAACAAAAAGAACCAAGAAAATATTTCTTGGAGAGGGAGAGAGAATCGGACGAGAGAGAGGGAGAGAGAATCCATGTGTGTGTGTTGTAGTGTGTGTGTTGGAGTTTTATCATCCTTCAACTTGTAGGATGCTAGGGGTTTATATAGAAGAGGAGTCTAATCCTCTTTAAACTCCTCTTTCAAGAACTCTATTTTGACTAGGATTTTGACCTAGTCAAAGTCCTAGTCAAAGTAGTGTTTTGACCTAGTCAAAACAATCCTAGCCATCCATCTCTCCCATTCATCTCACCGTTGATTTAATTTAATTTAATGGAATATTTAAAACCTATTTAAATATTTCCAAGAGGCTAAAATAAATATAAAATATTATTTAAGCCCATTAAATAAATCCCTTTGATAAATCTAATTTATCAATTTAATTCCTTATATCTAATAGAAGGAATTATTTCTCCAAAAAAAATAAAGGACCCGATTAAATCCAATTTAATCATTCCTTCACTCTAATATTTAATTCCTAATTAAATATCTAAATGTGTGTGGATAGTGTGTGACTCTTTAGGTTCACCTTTCAGCTAGACTTGGTCGGATTCCTAGAATCCTTCCGTTACCATGGGTGGCCATCTAGCAATGGTCCATGGCACTAGAGACTAGGTGAAATATTCAGGGATGAACATTTAGGCTCTAACAGTACGCTTGTCCTTCTGTCTTCGGTCTCATCACTTAGAGTCTAGGGCACGGATAATGCAGGTACCCATTTTGGACCTAAGTGTCGGTCTGTCCTCACTAAACGCCGCAAGGGAATCCTTCCCTTCTGTTCAGTTACTGTGGCCACAGATTTTAGGGACAAGACACAGAGCATACATGAAACTCAACTGTCAATACCTATTGGCAGGAGACAGATCCTTTCTTGGAAACTACTGTCACTTTGTACACCAGAACTGTACTAGACATGGCTTATGACTACCAAAGAGAATTCTGGCAATCTCTCACCATATCTAAGATACAGCCCTAACGTACAGGTAAACTGAGCAATTCCTCAAGTCAAAGGACTTGGCCTGTACCGTTGGAACCGGGAATACACGTCATACCTTGCTGACCATACTCAAGGTCCTCCGTAAGACGGTTCCCGCGAGTCACCTCAGTCAGCTGCGTCCTAGCATGCTAACCCACTAACACTGCTTAGACGACCCTCGTCACCCGTCGATGAAACACGACAGCAGGTGCTTAGTGCAAGTCTCAAATGGAATCCCGGTACCCATTTTCGGGATTCCTTGACTTGGAGATTTCTGGACTGATTCGGGAAGACTGATTCCATGGACCTACCTCCAAGCGTAGTCCCAGTCCCCGAAATTGATTCTCAGTCCGTGGGCTTTGTTTGCGTAGTGAACAGATATGGAAAACAAATATAAGTGAACACAAACAAAGTGATGCCAAATGAAATTCACTTCTTTATTCATTAATGATTTATCAAACACCTGAAATTGTCTAGACATAGGTTACATATTCCTGCCAAAATTGGCTTACATGGTCACCTATTCTAACAATCTCCCACTTGACCTTTAAAGCCAATCACCCATATGCCTAATCCCCATCTTCTCAAGATGTTGCGTATGAGCACTCTGCGACATAGGCTTTGTCAGCGGGTCTGCTGTGTTGTCTGCTGAGTTGACTCGGTCCATCCGAACGTCACCTCTTCCTACCATTTCTCTAAGAAGATGGTAGCGTCTAAGAATGTGTTTGGAACGGTGATGAGATCTCGGTTCCTTTGCTTGCGCTATTGCACCGTTGTTATCACAGAAGATGACAACAGGCTCGGCGATGCTAGGCACCACACCCAACTCTTGGATGTAGTTTCTCATCCAAACCGCTTTCTTAGCAGCTTCTGAAGCTGCTATGTATTCAGCCTCAGTGGTGGAGTCAGCAGTGGTTGCTTGCTTGGAACTTTTCCAAGCCACTACTCCTCCGTTGAGTTTGAATACATACCCCGATTGAGACTTGGCATCATCGTCATCAGACTGGAAGCTAGCGTCGCTAAAGCCTTCCAGAATTAGTTCTCCATTGCCATAGACCAAGAACATTTCCTTAGTCCTCCTAAGGTACTTAAGGATGCCCTTAACGGCATTCCAATGTGCCTCTCCTGCACAGGACTGATATCTGCTTGTCACGCTCAAAGCGTATGCAATGTCAGGCCTGGTGCAATGGACCGCATATTGGATGCTGCCTACGGCAGAAGCATAGGGGATGACTTTCATCTTTTCAAGTTCCTCATCAGTCTGCGGGGACTGCTTCTTGGACAACTTGATCCCATGCCTCATTAGAAGGAATCCTCATTTGGAGTTGTCCATTCGATATCTCTTTAGGACTTTCTCCATATACGAGTTTTGGGTGAGCCCTAACATCCTTTTAGATCTGTCCCTGACAATCTGGATGCCTAGGATGTAGGAGGCTTCACCCAAGTCCTTCATGGAAAACTTGGTTGACAACCATGCTTTTGTGTTTCCTAACATTCTGACGTCATTACCAATGAGCAGAATGTCATCCACGTAAAGCACTAGGAACACTATAGAGCTCCCACTGACCTTCTTGTATACACAAGGGTCGGATTCGTTTTTGATGAAGTCATATCCCCGTATTACTTCATCAAATCGAATGTTCCAACTTCGGGATGCTTGTTTGAGGCCATAGATGGACTTCTGGAGACGACAGACCTTCTGTTCTTCTCCAGTGACCGTGAAACCCTCCGGCTGATCCATATAGATCTCTTCTTCAACAAAACCGTTGAGGAAGGCCGTTTTCACGTCCATCTGCCATATTTCATAGTCATACCATGTTGCTATGGCAAGCAGGATCCGAATGGACTTAGCCATGGCTACTGGCGAGTAGGTATCCTCAAAATCGACCCCGGGTCGTTGAGTGTATCCCTTAGCTACAAGCCTAGCCTTAAAGGTTGTGACTTCTCCATCAACGCCGAGTTTGCGCTTGTAGACCCACTTACAGCCCACTGGCTTAACACCTTTCGGTGGATCTACAAGTCTCCAAACTTGGTTCTCGCTCATGGAGTCCATTTCGGTCTTCATGGCCTCAAGCCATTTCCCGGAGTCGATGTCAGACATCGCTTCCCCGTATGTCTTAGGATCGTTATCCAGAAGATCGGTCGCACCTAGAAACCCATATCTTACTGGAGGTCTGGATTCTCTAGTGGACCTACGGAGGACGGGAACGTCAGTGGTGACTGTGGGCGCTGACTGTATCGGAGCCGGCGGTTCAGGGGCCGGGACTGGCCTTTCTTGAGGTTGTCCTTCATGCCTAGCATGTTGGACTTATCTAGGTTGGTCAGCCCTCCGTGCGTTAATCCTAAATCCTCTTGGTGAGGTTTCCGCGGCTATTTCTGATGGCTGAGTTCCAGCACTTGATTCCTCAAGGATCAGCTCATCAGGTTGGATATCCTCCGGGAAGCCTTGCTCCAAGAATACTGCATTCCTTGAAACAAATACCTTTTGTTCCAAAGGGTCATAAAAGTAATAACCCGCAGTTTCTCTAGGGTATCCAACGAACCTGCATAGGCTAGACCTGGATTCTAGCTTATCTCCCACTAACCTCTTGACGTATGCGGGGCTACCCCACACTTTCAAGTAGTTGTAGGAACGCAGGCTTGCCGTGCCATATCTCATATGGCGTTTGGGTCAATGCACTGGTAGGCGCCAAATTCAACAACTTGGCTGCCGTTTCTAATGCATAACCCCAAAACGATAAGGGCAATTTTGGTAAAACTCATCATGGACCGAACCATGTCCAACAGGGTTCGGTTCCTCCTTTCAGAGATGCCGTTTAACTGTGGTGTTCCGGGAGGTGTCCATTCTGATATTATACCATGTTCTTTTAGATAATCAAGGAATTCGGCACTAAGGTATTCACCACCTCGGTCTGACCGTAGGATTTTAATTTCGCAGTTGGTCTGGTTCTCCACTTCAAGTTTGAATTTTTTAAACCTCTCAAGAGCTTCAGACTTGTACCTCATTAGGTAAACATAACCATACCGTGAATGATCATCGGTGAAGGTTATGAAGTAGGAGAACCCACCTCGAGCCTGCGTCCTTAGTGGTCCACATACGTCTGTATGGACCAAGTCCAACAGACCCGTGGCAAGCCTGCTTTGACCTACAAAGGGCTTCTTGGTCATTTTCCCTCTTAGACAAGATTCACAAGTTGGTAGATCGCTCAAGTCCCCAACCTCTAGGTTCTTTGAGTCTACCAACCTTTTCATCTTATCTTGGGATATGTGACCTAGCCTAGCGTGCCACAGACGTGCGTTCCCGTTATTATCAAATTTCCGTTTGTGTTGAGCGTTAAGAACGAAATTCGTTTGTTGCAAGATATAGAGCCCATTGTGCAATGTACCAAGTAGATGAGCAATTCCACACCTCATCAAATAAAAGCAATTTTTATTGATTCTGAACTCATAACCACTATTGTCCAACAATGGAATGGAAATGATGTTCTTAATCATACTAGGTACAAAATAAACCTGCTCTAATTCTATGCTAATGGTATGACTAATCACTAAAGTGGCGGATCCTACTGCTTCTGCCGAGATGGCCTTGCCATTTCCAAGCTTCAGGATCATGTCCCCGCTACTTAGTTTTCTGCTTCTTTTCAGCACCTGCAAATCATTGCAAATGTGAGCTCCACAGCCGGTACCCAATACCCAAGAGGCAGAATTAGTGACCACATTAACCTCAATCACATATATACCTTGGTTTGAGAAGAGTTTGGGGCACTCTCTCTTCCAATGCCCTTTCTCACGGCAGTTGATACATATGTCATATGCCTTTGACTGTTGGTTGGAGACAACCTTTCCCTTTCCTTTGCCTTTCCCCTCTTTGGCAATGGGAACACTCTGAGTGTTCGTAGCTGCTATGACGGCTTTTCCCTTCCCCTTCTTCTTTTTCCAACGTCCGGCACCCTTGCCTTTCGTCTTGGAAGTTGAAGCACCTCCAAACAATACCGAAGGCGTGGACTTCTTAGTCGTTGCCTCGTATTGCACCAACATATTGATCAACTCATGAATGCCCTTCTCAAGTGCATTCATGTTATAGTTGACCATAAATTGGTCGAAGGAGGGTGGGAGTGACTGAAGGATCACATCTATGTACGTTTCGTTATCGAGACTTGCCTTTAGGTCCTCGAGCTTTTCCACTAGGGTAAGCATTTTAACCCCATGCTCTTGTACAGAGGATCCTTCTGTCATTTTAGTTCCAAAGAACGCCTTGGTCGCGACATACCTAGTATGCCGGTCCGGGACTGCATAGCAATCCTTGAGGCGAGCCATAATGGAAGGGACATCGTCTAGCCTTTCATATTGCTTCTGAATCTCATTGGTCATCGAAGCAAGTATGACGCTACGAACCTTCCGGTTATCCTTATGCCAAGTCTCGAACGTCTCACGTTCTTCTGGCGTGGATCCTTCCGGTAAGGTCCTAGGGAGAGGCTCGTCCATGACGTAGCCTTGGTTCTCGTAATCTAGGACTATCCTGAGATTGCGCAACCAGTCGTTGTAGTTGGTTCCATTAAATTTGTTTGTCTCAAGAATGGTGGAAAGTGGGTTCTTAGACATTTTAAAATCTACATTTAGAAAACAACGCGCGATCAGCAGAAAATAAAGACGGTGGTTTGAAAAAATAATTAAATGCTTGGTCTTTAGTCATTTAATCCTCCCACTATTTATACGAAAACACGGTACTCTCAAACGTGATTTTCGGGAAATCCTTTCCTAGTGGGCTTGGGATCCACAGCGATTTTTCCCATACCCCGCTTTTACGATTCGCATGGAAAAGATCCTGTGGGAGGTATTCCATACCATTCTCGTTCCACGAGATTCCCAAGATTATTGCCTCACCCTTTCGCATGATCCCGAGGACTCCAAGCGAATCATGCTAATTGGGCGTTAGACCCGACCCAATCGACCGAGCCACAGACCCACTGGTACCCCCACGACTTGTGAGACAGGTAACAGCAGCCCATTTTTCGTTCATGACATAGTGCAGCTTCTTTTAAGTACAATAACGTGCCACGACTCGCGAGACCACGTTATTGACCTAAAACAGCTTCCTCACTGTGCCATGGATTGGAAGGCATGGACAAACTCCTAGAGTTCATGTCCACTTTATCTAGGGTCTAATATTTCAACATTGGTCCAACCAATGTGAGAGTAGTGAATGACCGAGATCTCATAATATATATGCATACATCCATCCATAATGCATAAATAAAATCCATCCATAACAATTATATGATAAATAAAAAACCCATTCATCCATCACAATAACCACATGCAAAATTAAAGCCTAGCACGCCCCTGTTGGATGATCACGAGCCCGAATCCTATGCGATCCACTGAGCCCGCAGTGGATCTATGGTCAATCTAGGGTTGGTCCTATACTATTACAATAATAGTAACCCAATCATCATGCTGATGGGCCTTGTTGTCTTTTCTCTTTCTTCACTTCATGGAAAACTCCAAGGGACCTCCGGTCTGGGCTCTCCATGTGGTCCTTCCTTCTTCTCCACCAATTACAAAAAGAAACCTCACTCCTAGTCTACTCTCATTACATATTAAAAAATAGAAACCCCAGCGAAAACCCGATGGGAGTACATAAGGAGGGAGGTAGAAAGCCTTATTATTCCAAGGCACTAGAAAGAGAGAAGGAGAAAGCAGTTAAAGAGGCACACAGGCCCAACAGAAAATTAAACCATACATTCGGTCTAGGGCTCGTGATCATCCATTTCCATCCAACACACGTAATTACATGATCCAATCACATAATCATAATATTCCAACAACACATGATTTCCAATCATATTAATCCAAGATGAAAATAAATGAACATGTGCGCAACGTGTGAAAATAAAAAAATATAAATATTGGTAATATGAATCTTTTTTCTCGTTTTAGGAAAACCTTTCCTCATTATCTTAAGTAAAATAACCCCGGGATTCCAAATCCAATTTATTTTACTCCTAAAATAATGTCTTTAGGAACTTAGGAAAAATGGAACAAAAAAAAAAACGATTTTTCAGAATTAATTCAAAATTAAAACTGAAAATTAATTTAAAATAAAATAACACTAGGGTTTCAAAACCCTAGCTTCACAGCCACCGGCCGCCGCCGCCTGCGGCAGCCAGCCGGCCGGGCGCGCGCGCAGGCGCTGCCGGGCCGGGCGCGCGCGCGCAGGCCCCTGCCTGCTTGCGCGCGCGCCTGACCGGCAGCGCACTGCACGGCCTAGCGCATCGGCAGGCCGACGCGCGCGCAGGCTCCTCTTCCTTGCGCGCGCTGGCTTGCTGGCAGCCGGCCGTGTGCCTGCGCTGTGTGCAGAGCGCGCGCGCAGACGCGCACTGGGCGTGCCTGCCGGGCGCGCGCGCGCAGACGCCTCCGTCTGCGTGCGCGCGCACCTGGCGGCGCGCCTGGTGCCCGTCCGCGTGCGGGCTCCCCGCCCGTCAGCCTTGCGCGCGCACGCGCATGGGCGTCCCTGCCGGGCGCGCGGTCGCAGACTCCTTTGTCTACCCGCGCGCGCGCCTGGAGGCGCTTCCATGCGCGCACGCTCGCGCAGCCATCCTGGCTGCGCGCTGCCCCTGCGCAGCCGGCAGCGCGCAGGCTTCCCATGCCTGCGCGCGTCCGCCCTACCGGCAATGCTCGGCTGCGCGCGGCCAGCCTTCCCGACTGGCCGGCTGTGGCGTTTTCTCTCGTTTTTCAGATTAATTTCCCATCCCGTTTCCCAAGAAAAAACAGAAAAAACACCAACATTCATAAATTCACACGAATTAAAAGCAATAAAATAACATGCTTTAATAATCAAGAAATTCAAGATTCAATTAAAACATGCTAAATCACGTTTCATGCTTAAAACGCACATAAACCCTAGGCCTATACACCGAACCGGGCTCTGATACCACTGAAAGAAATTGTGGATCGTCCCGGGAAAAGCTGTTAGAATAGGTGACCATGTAAGCCAATTTTGGCGGGTATATGTAACCTATGTCTAGACAATTATGAGTGTTTTGATAAATCATTAATGAATAAAGAAGTGAATTTTCATTTGGCATTACTTTGTTTGTGTTCACTTGCACCTATTTTTCCATATCTGTTCACTACGCAAACAGAGCCCACGGACTGAGATTCGATTTCGGGGACTGGGACTACGCTTGGAGGTAGGTCCATGAAATCAGTCTTCCCGAATCAGTCCGGAAATCTCCAAGTCAAGGAATCCCGAAAATGGGTACCGGGATTCCATTTGAGACTTGCACTAAGCATCTGCTGTCGTGTTTCATCGACGGGTGACGAGGATCGTCTAAGCAGTGTTAGTGGGTTAGCCTGCTAGGACGCAGCTGACTGAGGTGACTCGTGGGAACCGTCTTACGGAGGACCTTGAGTATGGTCTGCAAGGTATGACGAGTATTCCCGGTTCCAACGGTACAGGTCAAGTCCTTTGACTTGAGGAATTGACTGAGTTTACCTGTACATCAGAACTGTATCTTAGATATGGTGAGAGATTGCCAGAATTCTCTTTGGTAGTCATAAGCCATGTCTAGTGCAGTCCTGGTGTGCAAAGTGACAGTAGTTTCCAAGAAAGGATCTGTCTCCTGTCAATAGGTTTTGACAGTTGAGTCTCATGTATGCTCTAGGTCTTGTCCCTAAAACTGTGGCCACAGTGACTGAACAGAAGGGAAGGTTTCCCTTGCGGCGTTTAGTGAGGACAGACCGACACTTAGGTCCAAGATGGGTACCTGCGTTATCCGTGCCCTAGACACTAAGTGATGAGACCGAAGATAGAAGGACAAGCGTACTGTTAGAGCCTAAATGTTCATCCCTGAATATTTCACCTAGTCTCTAGTGCCATGGACCGTTGCTAGATGGCCACCCATGGTAACGGACGGATTCTAGGAATCCGACCAAGTCTAGCTGAATGGTGAACCTAAAGAGTCACACACTATCCACACACAATTAAATATTTAATTTGGAATTAAATATTGGAGTGAAGGAATGATTAAATTAGATTTAATCGGGACCTTTATTTTTCTTGGAGAAATAATTCTTTCTATTTGATAGAAGGAATTAAATTGATAAATTGGATTTATCAAAGGGATTTATTTAATGGGCTTAAATAATATTTATATTTATTTTAGCCTCTTGGAAATATTTAAATAGGTTTTAAATATTTCCATTAAATTAAATTAAATCAACGGTTGAGATTAATGGGAGAGATGGATGGCTAGGATCGTTTTGACTAGGTCAAAACACTAGTTTGACTAGGACTTTGACTAGGTCAAAATCCTAATCAAATTAGAGTTCTTAAAAGAGGAGTTTAAAGAGGATTAAACTCCTCTTCTATATAAACCCCTAGCATCCTACAATTTACATGATGATGAAACTCCAACACACACACACAAAACACACACACGGTTTTTCTCTCTCTCCCATCTCTCTCGTCCGCCCCTCTCTCTCTCAAGAAAATAGTTTTCTTGATTCTTTTGTTCTTGGAACATTAGAATCTTGATGAATCAATACCATTAATTGATAATGTGTTATTGATTCATCCACTCCAAAATTATACACTTGTTCGTTGCTAGCACGACGTGCAAGATACGTGGGTGGATCGTGTGTCACGAATTAGAGGGTCTCAAAGACGGGATCTTGGTGCAAAACGGGGAACAACGCGTGTAGCCGTTGAAGACGAAAACGACAACGGGTAGGTCTCGTTTTAAATTTTCGTCCCTCTTTAATTTTCAACCCTATGGCCTCCATGATTTATTTTATGTTATACGTTCATGAGATACACCGAATGCCCGGGAAAATTTCAAAGGCACACCCTTTGAAACGTATTTTTTAATTTAAAAGCATGTTTAAATTCCGTTTTAATTTTTAATTATACCGCGCTTCCGCATTCGCGCTTTTCCCGGGACGATCCACATAATCTATCAAAAGCGTGAATGCGGAAGCGCGGTATAATTAAAATTAAATATGGAATTTAAACATGCTTTTAAATTAAAACACGTTTCAAAGGGTGTGCCTTTGAAATTTCCCGGGCGTTCGGTGTATCTCATGAACGAATAACATAAAACAAATCATGGAGGCCATAGGGTTGGAAATTAAAGAGAGGACGAAAAATTAAAATGAGACCTACCCGTTGTCGTTTTCGTCTTCAACGGCTACAAGCGTTGTTCCCCGTTTTGCACCAAGATCTCGTCTTTGAGACCCTCTAAATCGTGACACACGATCCACCCACGTATCTTGCACGTCGTGCTAGCAACGAACAAGTTTATGTTTTTGGAGTGGATGAATCAATAACACATTATTGATTAATGGTATTAATTCATCAAGTTCTTAATGTTCCAAGAACAAAAAGAACCAAGAAAATATTTCTTGGAGAGGGAGAGAGAATCGGACGAGAGAGAGGGAGAGAGAATCCGTGTGTGTGTGTTGTAGTGTGTGTGTTGGAGTTTTATCATCCTTCAACTTGTAGGATGCTAGGGGTTTATATAGAAGAGGAGTCTAATCCTCTTTAAACTCCTCTTTCAAGAACTCTATTTTGACTAGGATTTTGACCTAGTCAAAGTCCTAGTCAAAGTAGTGTTTTGACCTAGTCAAAACAATCCTAGCCAACCATCTCTCCCATTCATCTCACCGTTGATTTAATTTAATTTAATGGAATATTTAAAACCTATTTAAATATTTCCAAGAGGCTAAAATAAATATAAATATTATTTAAGCCCATTAAATAAATCCCTTTGATAAATCTAATTTATCAATTTAATTCCTTATATCTAATAGAAGGAATTATTTCTCCAAAAAAAATAAAGGACCCGATTAAATCCAATTTAATCATTCCTTCACTCCAATATTTAATTCCTAATTAAATATCTAAATGTGTGTGGATAGTGTGTGACTCTTTAGGTTCACCTTTCAGCTAGACTTGGTCGGATTCCTAGAATCCTTCCGTTACCATGGGTGGCCATCTAGCAATGGTCCATGGCACTAGAGACTAGGTGAAATATTCAGGGATGAACATTTAGGCTCTAACAGTACGCTTGTCCTTCTGTCTTCGGTCTCATCACTTAGAGTCTAGGGCACGGATAATGCAGGTACCCATTTTGCACCTAAGTGTCGGTCTGTCCTCACTAAACGCCGCAAGGGAATCCTTCCCTTCTGTTCAGTTACTGTGGCCACAGATTTTAGGGACAAGACACAGAGCATACATGAGACTCAACTGTCAATACCTATTGGCAGGAGACAGATCCTTTCTTGGAAACTACTGTCACTTTGTACACCAGAACTGTACTAGACATGGCTTATGACTACCAAAGAGAATTCTGGCAATCTCTCACCATATCTAAGATACAGCCCTAACGTACAGGTAAACTGAGCAATTCCTCAAGTCAAAGGACTTGGCCTGTACCGTTGGAACCGGGAATACACGTCATACCTTGCTGACCATACTCAAGGTCCTCCGTAAGACGGTTCCCGCGAGTCACCTTAGTCAGCTGCGTCCTAGCATGCTAACCCACTAACACTGCTTAGACGACCCTCGTCACCCGTCGATGAAACACGACAGCAGGTGCTTAGTGCAAGTCTCAAATGGAATCCCGGTACCCATTTTCGGGATTCCTTGACTTGGAGATTTCCGGACTGATTCGGGAAGACTGATTCCATGGACCTACCTCCAAGCGTAGTCCCAGTCCCGAAATTGATTCTCAGTCCGTGGGCTTTGTTTGCGTAGTGAACAGATATGGAAAACAAATATAAGTGAACACAAACAAAGTGATGCCAAATGAAATTCACTTCTTTATTCATTAATGATTTATCAAACACCTGAAATTGTCTAGACATAGGTTACATATTCCTGCCAAAATTGGCTTACATGTTCACCTAACGCACGCCGGGCAGGGGAGCCTGCGCGCGCGCGCCAGGCCAGTGCGCCGAGACGCCCGTGTTAGAATAGGTGACCATGTAACCAATCTTGGCAGGCAAAATGTAACCTATGTCTAAACAATTTCAAGGATTTTGATAAATTATTAATGAATAAAAAGTGATATTCATTTGGCATGTACTTTGTTTGTGATCACTTTATCTGCTTTATATATATATGTTCACTAAGCAATCAAAGCCCACGGACTGAAAATGTATTTTGGGGACTGGGACTACGCTTGGAGGTAGGTCCATGAAATCAGTCCTGCCGTATCAGTCCGGAAATCTCCAAGTCAAGGAATCTCGAAAATGGGTACCGAGATTCCCCTTGAGACTTGCACTAAGCATCTGTTGTCGTATTTCATCGACGGGTGACGAAGGTCGTCCAAGCAGTGTTAATGGGTTATCCTGCTGGGGAGCAGCTGACTGAGGTGACTCGCGGGAACCGTCTTACGGAGGACCTTGAGTAGGGTCGGCTAGGTATGATGTGTGTTCCCGATTCCAATTGTGCCGGTCAAGTCCTTTGACTTGAGGAACTACTCAGGTTACCTGTATATCAGGGTTGTATCTTAGATATGGTGAGAGATTGCCAAGAAGCATTTGAGTAGTCATAAGCTATGCCTAGTGCAGCTCCGGTGTACAGAGTGACACTAGTTTCCAAGATAGGATTTGTCTCCTGTCAAAAGGCATTGACAGTTGAGTCTCACAAATGCGTTGTGTCTAGTCCCTAAAATCTGTGGCCAGAGTAACTGAACAGAAGGGGAGGTTTCCCTTGCGGCATTTAGTAAGGACAGACCGACACTTAGGTCCAAAATGGGTACCTGCATTTTCCGTGCCCTAGACCCTAAGTGGTGAGACCGTAGACGGAAGGACAAGTGTACTGTTAGAGCCTAAATGTCCATCCCCGTAATTTGACCTAGTCTCTAGTGCCATGGACCGTTGTTAGATGGCCACCTATGGTAACGGGCGGATTCTAGGAATCCGACCAAATCTAGCTGAAAGGTGAACCTAAAGAGTCACACACAATCCGCACACATTAAGTATTTAATTTAGAATTAAATATTTGGAGAAATGGAATGATTAAATTGAATTTAATCGGGTCCTTAATTTTCTTGGAAAGAATTAATTCCTTTTATTAGATAAAAGGGTTTTATCTAATAAATTCGATTATTAGAAAATTAATTTAATGGGCTTAGAATAAATATTTATATTTATTATATTTATTTATTGTCCTTGGAATATTTAAATAGGTTTTAAATATTCCATTAAATTAAATTAATGGTTGAGATTAAAAGGAGAGATGGATGGCTAGGATTAATTTGACTAGGTCAAATTACTACTTTGACTAGGACTTTGACTAGGTCAAAATCCTAGTCAAATTAGTCTTCTAGAGTTGGAGTTTGAAGAGGATTAAAGTCCTCCTCTATATATAGTCATAGCCCCTCACCATAAGAGAGATGATGAAACTTCAACACACACACACACACAACTCGTGTGCCTCTCCTTCTCTCTCGTCCGCCACCTCTTTCTCTCTTTCCAAGAATTGTTCTTTTGTGTTAACAATTGAACAAAAAGGAGGATTAATCCCATTAAGTAATAACATGTGATTGATCCGTCCTCTCCAAATAATATACACTTGTTCGTTCGCTAGCACGACGTACAAGATACGTGGGCGGATTGCGTGTTACAATTTGGAGGATCTCATATACGAGATTTTGGAGCAAATCGGGGAACAAAGCGAGTACCGGTTAGAAGACAAGAACGACAAATCGGTAGGTCTTTGTTACATTTTGGTCTCCTTTTTCTTTTCAAATCCTATGGCCTCCATGATTGCTTGTATGTCTTTAATTCATGAGATACACCAAACACCCGGAGCTTCAAGGGCACACCCCTTGAACGTGTTCTTTATTTTACGTATAAAGCATGTTTAAATTCTGTAATTTAAATTTATACCGCGCTTTCGCATTCGCGCTATTTTCCGGGACGATCCACACGCCTATCCCAGGCTTTCAGCACGAGCGCCCGGATCGTGGCCAGGGAAGCCGCGCACACGCGCGTGCGCGCATGGGGCGGCTCCACCAGGCTCGCGTGTACGCAGACAAGGTAGTCTATGCGCGCGCGCCCGGCAGGCGCGCCCGATGCGCTTGCGCGCACATAGCCTGCATGTAGGAGGCTCACGCAAGCGGCGCGGCAGGGTGGCGCGCGCGGGCAAAGGTGCCAGCGCGCGAAGCCTGCTGACGCGCGCAAGCATGCGCAGCGTGGCCGGCCAGGCACACGCGCGAGCAGGCAGGGGCCTGTGCGCGCACTCGGCCGGGCGTGCCCTGCCCGCGCAGGACAGCAGGCAGAACCTGCTGGCCTGTGTGCGCCGGCAGAGCCTGCTGGCCTGTGTGCGCCGGCAGAGCGGTCATGATTTGCGTTTTCCTCTTATATATTTTTTTTTAGATTATTCTAAAAAATTAGTTTTATTTATTTTTTGCATGTTTTCTCAAAAACATTATTTGGTAGGTTGTAGTACTAGATTTGGAATCCCGGGGTGTTACTCACCTTCAAATAATGAGGAAGGGTCTTCCTGAAAGAGAAAGGTGTATGCCAAAGATTGTACCATATTTTTCATATGTTGTTTGTTTATTTATCATGGAATGATATGATTGGTAATCATGGATTATTAGCATGTATTTATGTGATTGGATCATGTAATTATGTGCGTTTAATGGAAATGGATGATCGCGAGCCCTAAACCAGATGTATGGTTTAATTTATGTTGGGCCTGTGTGCCGTTTTTGCTTTCTCCTTCTCCTCTTCTAGTTGCCTTGGTGGAGAAGAAGGAAGGCCCACATGGAGAGCCCAGAATGGAGGTTCCAAGGCATTTCCATGGAGATCTTAAAGAGAACAGAGACCAAGGCCCATCAACATGATGATCGGGTTGCTATTAATGTAATAGTGTAGGACCAACCCTAGATTGACCATAGATCCACTGCGGGCTCGGTGGGTCGCATAGGATTCGGGCTCGTGATCATCCAATAGGGGCGTGCTAGGCTTTAATTTTGCATGTGGCTGTTATGGTGAATGAATGAATGGTTTTATTTATCGTATAACTACTGTGCGATGCAATTTTTAATTACGCATTATGGATGAATGTGTTTATGTATGATATCATGGTCATTTATAACTCTCACTTGGTTGGACCAATGTTCAGATAGTAGACCCTGGACAAAGTGGACATGGACTCTAGGAGTTTGTCCATGCCTTCAAATCCATGGCATAGTGAGGAAGCTGATTTAGGTCAATAGCGTGGTCTCACGAGTTGTGGCACAACTATCGTACTTAAAAGAAGTTGTACTGTGTCATGAACGAAAAGTAGACCACTGTTACCTGTCTCACGAGTCGTGGAGGTAGTAGAGGGTCTATCATTCGGTAGATTGGGTCGGGTCTAACGCCCAATTAGCATGATTCGCTTGGAGTCCTTGGATCATGTGAAAGGGTGAGGCAATTATCTTGGGAATCTCGTGGAACGAGATTGGTATGGTATACTTCCCACAGGACTCTTCCCATGCGAATCGTAAAAGCGGGGTATGGGAAAATTCGCCGTGGATTCCAAGCCCACTAGGAAAAGGTTTTCCGAAAACGACGTTTGAGAGTATCGTGTTTTCGTATAAATAGTAGGAGCATTAAATGACTAAAGTCCAAGCGTTTAATTATTCATCAAAACTTCCATCTTTTAAAATTCTGTTGATCGTAGTTTTGTTTTAAATATAGATTTAAAATGTCTAAGAACCCATTATCAACCATACTTAAGACCAACAAGTTTAATGGAACAAATTACAACGATTGGTTGCGTAATCTGAGGATAGTCCTAGATTACGAGAACCAAGGCTACGTCATGGACGAGCCGTTCCCTAGGACCTTACTGGAAGGATCCACGCCAGAAGAACGTGAGACGTTCGAGACTTGGCATAAGGATAACCGGATAGTCCGTAGCATCATACTTGCCTCTATGACGAATGAGATTCAGAAGCAGTATGAAAGGCTAGACGATGTCCCTTCCATTATGGCTCGCCTGAAGGATTGCTATGCAGTCCCGGACCGGCATACTAGGCATGTCGCGACGAAGGTGTTCTTTGGAACTAAAATGACCAAAGGATCCTCTGTACAAGAGCACGGGGTTAAAATGCTTACCTTGGTGGAAAAGCTCGAGGACCTCAAGGCAGGCCTCGATAACGAGACGTACATAGATGTGATCCTTCAGTCTCTCCCACCCTCATTCGATCAATTTATTGTTAACTATAACATGAACACACTTGAGAAGGGTATTCATGAGTTAATCAATATATTGGTGCAACATGAGGCAACGACCAAAAAGTCCGCGCCGTCGGTATTGTTTGGAGATGCTTCGACTTTCAAGACGAAAGGCAAGGGTGCCGGGCGTTGGAAGAGGAAGAAGGGAAAAGGAAAAGCCGTCAAAGCAGCTACAAACACTAAGAGTGTTCCCATTGCCAAAGAGGGGAAAGGCAACGGAAAAGGGAAGGTTGACTCCGAGCAACAGTCGAGGGCATATGACATATGTATCAATTGCCGTGAGAAAGGGCATTGGAAGAGGGAGTGCCCCAAACTCCTCTCCAAACAAGGTATCTTTGTGATTAAGGTTAATATGGTTACTAACTCTGCCTCTTGGGTATTAGATACCGGCTGTGGAGCTCACATTTGCAATGATTTGCAGGTGCTAAAAAGAAGTAGAAAACTGGGTAGTAGGGATATGATCCTGAAGCTTGGGAATGGCAAGACCATCTCGGCAGAAGCAGTAGGATCCGCCACTCTAGTAGTTAGTGATTGTATTAGTATAGAGTTAGCGAAAGTTTATTATGTACCTAGTATGATTAAAAACATCATTTCCATTCCGTTGTTAGACAATAGTGGATATGAGTTTATGATCAATAAAAATTGCTTTTATTTGATGAGGTGTGGAATTTCTCATCTGTTTGGTACGCTTAATAACGGGCTCTACATCTTACAACAAAGGAACTTCATTCTAAACGCTCAACACAAACGTAAAATAGATAACAAGGGGAATGCACGACTGTGGCAGGCTAGGCTAGGTCACATATCCCAAGATAGGATGAAGAAATTGGTAGACTCAAAGAACCTAGAGGTAGGGGACTTGAGTGAGCTACCAACTTGTGAATCCTATCTAAGAGGGAAAATGACCAAGAGGCCCTTTGTAGGACAAAGCAGGCGTGCCACAGGTCTGTTGGACCTGGTCCATACAGACATATGTGGACCACTAAGGATGCAAGCCCGAGGTGGGTTCTCCTACTTCATAACCTTCACCGATGATCATTCACGGTATGGTTATGTATACCTGATGAGGTACAAGTCTGAAGCTCTTTAGAGGTTTAAAGAATTTAGACTTGAAGTTGAGAACCAAACCGACTGCAAAATTAAAATCCTACGGTCAGACTGGGGCGAAGAGTACCTTAGTACTGAGTTCCTTGATTATCTTAAAGAAAATGGTATAATATCTGAATGGACACCTCCCGGGGCACCACAGTTAAATGGGGTCTCTGAAAGGAGGAATCAAACCCTGTTAGACATGGTTCGATCTCTGATGAGTTTCACCAAATTGCCCTTGTCTTTTTGGGGCTACACATTGGAGACTGCGGCCAAGTTATTAAATTTGGCGCCAACCAGTGTATTGACCCAAACGCCATATGAAATATGGCACGGCAAGCCTGCATCCTTCAACTACTTGAAAGTGTGGGGTAGCCCCGCATACGTCAAGACGCTAGTGGGAGACAAGCTAAAATCCAAATCTAGCTTATGCAGGTTCGTTGGATACCCTAAAGAAACTACAGGTTATTACTTCTATGACCCCTTGGAACAAAAGGTATTTGTTTCAAGGAACATAGTGTTCTTGGAACAAGGCTTTCCAGAGGATATCCAACCTGATGAACTGATCCTTGAGGAATCAAGTGATGGAAACCAGTCATGAGTGGAAGCATCCTCTGCAAGAGGATTCAGGATAAATACCCAAAGGGTTAACCAACCCGGAGAAGTCCAGCATGCTAGGCATGAAGGACAACCTCAGGAAGGGCCAGCCTCGGTACCTAAACCGCCAGCTCCTATACAGTCAGCGCCCACAGGCAGATGGACGCGAAAACGGCTTTCCTCAATGGTTTCGTTGAGGAAGAGATCTATATAGATCAGCCGGAGGGTTTCACGGTCTCCAGAGAAGAATAGAAGGTCTGTCATCTCCAGAAGTCCATCTGTGGCCTCAAACAAGCATCCCGAAGTTGGAACATTCACTTTGATGAAGTAATACGGGGTTTATAATTTCATCAAAAATGAATCCGACCCTTGTGTATACAAGAAGGTCAGTGGGAGCTCTATAGTGTTCCTAGTGCTTTATGTGGATGACATTCTACACATAGGAAATGACGTTAGAATGTTGGGTGACACAAAAGCATGGTTATCAACTCAGTTTTCTATGAAGGATTTGGGTGAAGCCTCCTACATTCTAGGCATTCAAATTGTCAGGGACAGATCTAAGAGAATGTTAGGACTCACCCAAAACTCGTATATGGAGAAAGTCCTGAAAAGATTTCGGATGGACAACTCCGAACGAGGATTCCTTCCTATAAGGCATGGGATCAAGTTATCCAAGAAACAGTCCTCGCAGACTGATGAGGAACTTGAAAGGATGAAAATCATCCCCTATGCTTCTGCCGTAGGAAGCATCCAATATGCGGTCCACTACACCAGACCTGACATTGCTTACGCTTTAAGGGTAACGAGCAGATATCAGTCTTGTGCAGGAGAGGCACATTGGAATGCAGTTAAGGGCATCCTTAAGTACCTGAGGAGGACTAAGGAAATGTTCTTGGTCCATGGCAATGGAGAACTGATCTTGGAAGGCTTTAGCGATGCTAGCTTCTAGGCTGATGACGATGATGCCGAGTCTCAATCAGGTTATGTATTCAGGCTCAATGGAGGAGTTGTGGCTTGGAAAAGTTCCAAGCAAGCAACCACTGCTGATTCCACCACTGAGGCCGAATACATAGCAGCTTCAAAAGCTGCTAAAGAAGCGGTTTGGATGAGAAACTACATCCAAGAGTTGGGTGTGGTGCCTAGCATCGCCGAGCCCGTTGTCATCTTTTGTGATAACAACGGAGTAATAGCGCAAGCAAAGGAACCGAGATTTCATCACCATTCCAAATACATTCTTAGACGCTACCACCTTCTAAGAGAAATGGTAGGAAGAGGTGACGTTCGGATGGACCGAGTCAACTCAGCAGACAACACAACAGATCCGCTGACAAAGCCTATGTCGCAAAGCGCTCATACGCAACATCTTGAGAAGATGGGGATTAGGCATATGGGCGATTGGCTTTAAGGTCAAGTAGGAGATTGTTAGAATAGGTGACCATCTAGCCAATCTTGGTAGGTGAATTGTAACCTATGTCTGAACAATTTCGAGGTTTTAATAAATCGTTAATGAATAAGAATTGAAATTCATTCGGCATTTACTTTGTTTGTGTTCACTTTATCTGCTTTATATAACTGTTCACAACGCAAACAAAAGCCCACGGACTTAAAATACATTTCGGGGACTGGGACTACGCTTGGAGGTAGGTCCATGAAATCAGTTCCGCCGAATTAGTTTGGAAATCTCCAAGTCAAGGAATCTCGAAAGTAGGTACCAAGATTCCCCTTGAGACTTGCACTAAGCATCTACTGTCGTATTTCATCGACGGGTGACAAGGGTCGTCTAAGCAGTGTTAGTGGGTTGGCCTGCTAGGGAGCAGCTAACTGAGGTGACTCGCGGGAACCGTCTTACGAAGGACCTTGAGTAGGGTCGGTTAGGTATGACGTGTGTTCCCGGTTCCAACAGTACAGGTCAAGTCCTTTGACTTGAGGAATTGCTGAGTCTACCTGTACATCAGGGCTGTATCCTAGATATGGAGAGAGATTGCCAAGTTGCACTTGAGTAGTCATAAGCCATATCTAGTGCAGCTCCGGTGTGCAGAGTGACAGTAGTTTTCAAGAAAGGATCTGTCTCCTGTCAAAAGGTGTTGACAGTTGTGTCTCACAAATGCTCCGAGTCTCTTCCCTAAAATCTGTGGCCACAGTAACTGAACAGAAGGGAAGGTTTCCCTTGCGGCGTTTAGTAAAGGACAGACCGACACTTAGGTCCAACATGGGTACCTGCATTATCCGTGCCCTAGACCCTAAGTGGTGAGACCGTAGACGGAAGGATAGATGTACTGTAGAGCCTAAATGTTCATCCCCGTATATTCACCTAGTCTCTAGTGCCATGGACCGTTGCTAGATGGCCACCTATGGTAACGGGCGGATTCTAGGAATCCAACCAAGTCTAGCTGAAGGTAAACCTAAAGAGTCACACACAATCCACACATATAAAAGTATTTAATTTAGAATTAAATATTTGGAGAAATGGAGCGATTAAATTGGATTTAATCGGGTCCTTATTTTCTTGGGAAGAATTAATTCCTTTTATTAGATAAAAGGGATTTCTCTAATAAATTAGATTTATTAGAAAATTAATTTAATGGGCTTGGAGTAAATATTTATATTTAATATATATTTATTGCCCTTGGAATATTTAAATAGGATTTAAATATTCCATGAAATTAAATTAATGGTTGAGATTAAAAGGGAGAAATCTATGACTTAGATTGGTTTGACCAAAGAAGCTAGTCAAATCCTAGTTGTTGTGGATTCTTCAAAGTGTAGGGAACTTGAAGAGGAATAGGATTCCTCTTCTATAAATACTCCTTAGCACACACATTGAAGAGGATGATGATTCTTGAAACACACACACACACTCTTGTGTGCTCTCTCCCTCCTCTCGTCCGCATCTCTCTCTCTCTCATTCCAAGAAAATAGTTTCTTGTTCTTTTGTTTTAACAATTGAACAAAAGGAGGATTGATCTCGTTAAACTAATAACGTTTGATCGATCCGTCCTCTCCTAAATAATACTTGTTCGTTCACTAGCACGAAGTTCAAGATACGTAGGCGGATTGCGTGTTACGAATTAGAGGGTCTCCTATACGAGATCTTGGAGCAAATTGGGAAACAACGCGAGCACCGGTTAGAAGGGGAAAACGACAAATCGGTAGGTTTTCGGTTTACATTTTTTCGTCCTCTTTTATTTATAATCCTATGGCCTCCATGATTCTTGTGTATGTTTATTATTATTCATGAGATACACCAAACGCTCAAGAGTTTCAAGGGTACACCTCTTGAACGTGTTTATTTTAATATGTATTTATGCATGTTTCAAATTCTTGAAATTTAAATTATACTGCGCTTTTACATTCGCGCTACTCCCGTGACGATCCACACGCCTACCAAGGCTTTCAGTATTCAGTGACCCACAGATGTCTGACTAGATCCAATCCAATAGACCAGTAGCAAGCATACTTTGTCTTACAAAGAGCTTCTTGGTCATCTTCCTGCTCAGGAAGGACTTCCAAGCTAGCAGCCTCAAATTGTCTATTTCTAGACTCCTTGAATGTACTAACCTCCTTATCCTATCTAGAGGAATGTTACCTAGGTTTGCATGCCAAATCTGTGAGTTTATCTTGATTATCCAATTTATCATTTGTTTTGAGCATTCATAATCTAATTATGGGATAGTATTGAAACAATTATGCAAACAATCTAGCAGACAAGAATAACCATCCTTTGTCAAATAAAAGAAACTTTCATTGATCAAAAACATGTAATTCTAATTGTCCAACAATAGAAAAACATAATTTGATCATGCTAGGTTACATAATTGTGACCTATCAACTCTATCCTAACATGATTACCAATGGCTAAGTCTAACTAGTCATATAGCTTCTACAACAACAATGCTGCCATCGCTTAGTCTTTAGAACCAACTCGGTCTTAGCCGTCTACTCCTTTCCACCACCTGCAAACCATTTGCAGATATGAGCTCTACAGCTGGTATCCAATACCCAAGAAGTAGAATAGTAATCATATTAATGCTCAAATCAAATATACCTTGGTTGGAGAGGAGTGTAGGACACTCCCTTTTCTAATGCCCCTTTTCACGGCAATATATGCAAACATCTTTTCCAATCCTTGACTGCTGAACCGCCTTCCTCTTTCCTTTACCCATGCCTAGCTTGGGAACAGGAGTGCTCTGAGCGCTTGCAGCGGCTAATTCTGTCTTACCCTTCTTCCTCCTCCAGCGTCCAACACCTTTTCCTTTCGCTCTTGAGGTCGAAGCCTCCCCACCAATACAGACGGAGTAAATTTTTCAGTCGTTGCCTCGTATTGGACCAACACGTTTATCAACTCATGAAGGTCTTTTTCAAGCCCATTCATGTTATAGTTAACGATAAACGGGTCAAAAGAGGGAGGAAAAGACTGAAGGATCACGTCGATGTACGTCTCTTTTTCAAGATCAACTCGGAGGTCTTTGAGCTTCTCCACTAGGGATAGCATCATCACTCCATGCTGGTGTACAGAGGACCCTTCTGTCATCTTAGCTCCAAAAACTGCCTTCGTCGCAGCATTTCTAATATGCCGGTCTGGTACCACATAAACGTCTTTCATGCGTAGCAATATCGAGCTGACATCATCCAGCCGATCATACTATTTCTGGATCTCATTAGTCATGGATGCTAGTATGATGCTGCAGTGGTTGTCCTCCTGCCATTCATTGAACGTCAAACACTCTTCTGACGAGGACCCCTCCAACAAGACCCGAGGAAGAGGCATATGCAAAACATAAGCCTGGTTTTCGAAATCTAAGACAATCCTCAGATTTCGCAACCAATTGTTATAGTTTGTTCCGTCAAAATATATTAGTCTCAAGAATTACAACGAGTGGATTCTTAGACATCAACATTCAAAATGTAAAGCAGAAATTTAGTAGATTATTATAATATTGAATTTAAGTTAAGACTTGGTCTTTAGTCATTAACCCCTCCCACTATTTTTTCAAAAAGCCCACCACTCTCAAGTGGGGTCTTCGGGAAACCATTTCCTGATGGGCTTGGAGTCCACAAACGCAATTCTCCATGCCCTGCTTTTACGATTTACATGGGAAAGGCTTTATGGGAGGTATCCAATACCATTCTCATCCAATGAGATCCCCAAGATATTTTTCCTCGCTTCTTCACATGATCCCGAGAACTACAAGCGAATCATGTTACTTAGCATCAGGCCTGACCCATCAACCAAATGAATATCTCAACTATCGCCCCCCACGACTCGTGAGATAGGGAAATAGGAGCATATTCCATTCATTCAGAACAACAGTGCAGCTTTCTTCCATTCCAAACGTGCCACGACTCGTGAAACCACGAATGGGTGAAAGCAGCTTCCTCACTACATTGTTATGGATGGAAGGCATGGAATAATCAAACCATTTGATTTTAATTCCATTTTGGGCCTGATTTTTACTTGGACCATCCAAGTGAGAGTTATAGTTTTTTTAGACGGAGACCTCATCATTATTAGTATTTTGCATGCTCAAGTTTAAACATTTAATGTAAATAGATGCATTCCAAACACATCATACATCAAAGCATTAAAACATTAAACACATGCAAAAGAAGCCTAGCACGCCCCTATAGGATGATCACAAGCCCGTTCCTAAGTGATCCACTGAGCCCGCAGTAGATCTATGGTCAATCTAGGGTAAGCCTACACTATTATAATTTTTACATCCCATTATCATTCTAATGGGGCCTTGTAAATCCTTCTTTGTTCTTCTTGGGCCTTCCGTCGTGGGCTCCATCCAACGGACCTCTTTTGGGCCTTCATCTCCATGGAAGCTTACATTTATTAAAGAAAAACCTCACAACTAATCTACTCTCATTACAACTTAAATGAAACTCCAATCAGAAGTTGGGGGGAGTACATTTAAAGAGAGAAAGCAAGCCTTATTATTTCAAGACTAAAAACGATAAAAAAGGAATAAAAAATAAAGAGGCACACAGGCCTCATCCAACATAAAAAAAACCCTACATAGGTCAATGGGCTAGTGATCATCCTTATTGTTTATCAAATAAACAACAACAACAACAATGCACATATATATCAAATATAAGTATGCCAACAAATAAATACATCCCATGCATTTATTACAAAATATCCAATATCTTACAATAAACATATTTAAGTGCAGAAAATAATACATTAATAATGCAATTGAAAAAATGGATATGCCATACATCCAATGTATAAATATTTTTTTATTTGGAAACCATTTCAAAAATAATCTAAGGCATCAAAATAATTTTAGAAAAATCCAATTTAACTAAAATTAAAATATGCCAAAATTAATCACATTCAGAAAACAATAGAAATCAGAAAATTAAAATTTATACGAAAAACAGTGCAGAACGGCCCAGCCGTTCACGCTGGCAGATGGTTGGCTGCACAGCGCGGGCGCGCGCTGCAACAGGCGCAGGTGGCCACGCGCACAGGCGCTCCTCGCCCAGCACGCAGCAGCAGGTGTGGTCGCCCGCGCGCAGGCGCGTGCCTGCTGCCCCTTCCGGCCGGCCGGCCCCGTTTTTCACCAACCTTTTTTTTGTTTTTTTTAAAATTTGTGCTATAAAACTGAAACATAAACATGCTTTTACAGAAAATCCAATTCTCAAAAAAATGCATGGATATCCATAATTTCAAAAGCAAAATTAACTCATATTTTCATACAATTAATCACGCTAGAAAAGCCGTAAAACATGCTTTCCAAAAGAAATTTAAACATGTTATTCATGCTCAACACATAATAACATGTAAATCCTTAAGCCACAACACCGAATCGGGCTCTGATACCACTGAAAGAATCAGGTACGACCCGAGAACGCAACAGAAGCGTAAAAAATATTAATTTGAAGCATAATATAAAACGGGTTCAAAGGGGTGTGCCCTTTGAAGTTCCCGGTCGTTCGGTGTATACCAAAGCATAAATTAAATAGGAGAAGATGCTGGACAAGTGGCTAAAGGAAGAAAACAAAAAGGTACATGTAACGTAAATGAAAACCAACCTTATGTTCATTGCACGTAGAACCGGTTCTAGCTTTATTCCCTTTTCGTTTCCTTGTTTCGTTCACTTGAGAGTCCAACGTAGAACTCCTCTAAGTATTGTCCACACCACACTAAGGATTCAAACTATAGTTTATTGCTAGAGAAAATATAGTGAAGAGAAGAAGAAAACAATTCCAAAGCAACACTATCAATTAGTGATCTTTAGAATGTTTTAAGTTCTTTTCTTTTGGAAAGAAAAGAACACTTAGAAAGAATTTTCAGAGGTGTTTATTGCTTAAAATCTCCAGCAAAAATGAAGCATGTTAGTGTATTTTTGTGTAATGTATTTTTATGTGTAAGTAGGTTTGAATTCAAAATTCAACCTCCATCAATAAACCTCCAAGGCTAACTTCCAGATATACACTATTATAGCACAAGTGTCACCCATGATGGCACATGGAGAACCACCTCCGTATGCACCTGACATGGCATATACACATTAGAAGAAAGCTCCAAATTCACCTACAACATGCTCCATCTTGTATAAGATGTGGACCTGAATTCCATGCTTTTGGACTTTATTAATCTAATTAAATTTAAGTCCAAACAAGAATCATTGGGAATTAATTAATCTAATTAATCTCAATCCAATTGAATCCCAATAGTTTATTTTATCCAATTAAATAAATATAAGTCCAAATTAAGAATAATTGATCCAATCAATTATTCTAGCCAAAACTCAATAAATTAATCCAATTAATTTAAAGGTTCTTAGTCCAAAATTAACTAATCCAATTAATTAATCTTGGACCATCCATCAAATGTATTTCCCAATAAATGATCTAATCATTTATTTTCTCTCTTGAATAAATTTAATCCAATTAAATTTATTCGCTTCTTCTAGAATTAATTCCAAATTAATTCTACCAAATCCAAAGTAACTTGTGTGTGACTCATTAGGTTCACCCTCAGCTAGACTTGAGCTTGTGTCCAACACAATTAGTCAATACTGTCTTTCCAATTAACCATTAATCAGAAAAACGCTCGTCACCATGGGTGGCCGTCTAGCAACGGTCCATGGCACTAGAGACTAGGTGAATGTTGGCGTGAACATTTAGGCTCCCGAGTTCCATACAAATATGGTCCTTCCATCATCTGTCTCCTGGTCTAAGTCTAGGGCATGGAATTGAGCGTCGGTTCCCATCCTGGACTAGACAACTATGCTCAATAACTCGAGACACGTTTGCTCTATTGATCGATGTAGGAAACCATTCCCTACTCGACCAATCGTTGTGGCCACAGACTCAAAGAGCTTAAACTGTCTCAGAGCGCATAGGAGACTCGACTATCATATACTGAAAGGTGACGGATCCTCTCTTGGAATCCACCGTCCTCAATACATATTCCGACTGCACTGGATAAGGCTAATAATGAACGTATCCCAGATACGGGCATCTCTTGCTAGATCCTAGATACAACCATCATATGCATGCGACTGTCATGATTCCTCAAGTTCTAGGACTAATCTTGTACTATCGGAGCCGGGAATTTCAGTCATACCGACCAAGCCTCCAAAGCTTCCATATGACGATTCCCGCGAGTCAGTTCAGTCAGTTGACACCTTTGTCAACTAACCCACTAATATTGCATAGACGTCAAACATCTGTTGCCGATGAAACACGGCACTCATCTAATGAATGCAATCCTTAGTGCAAGTCTCTATAGGACCCTCGATGCCCTGTCTCAAGGTCCTCGACTTGAAACATTTCAGACAAACCGTCAGAAGTTGGTTTCATAGCTGGCATCCAATGCGCAACCCAACTACATGGGTTATCCAATTGGTCTGTGGGCATTTGTTGTGACGTTAAAACGTTGTTTAACGTAATTAGTAAGCACAACAAACACATAGTGCCACGAATGAATACTTACTATATTCATCAAGTCAATATTACTTTAATAAAGATTGCTAAATAGTACCCAAAACCGCCATTCCAATTGGCTTTTTGGTCACCTATTCTAACATTGAGCACACCACATGGAATTCTTTCAAGTGCTAGTGTGGGTTTTCTCCTGCAAGGCCATGAAAAGCAGGAAGCAAGTGGATTAGTCCGGATTTAAACTCAAAATCAGCATCATCATCATGAAATGTAATGCACAAAGGTTGTTGATCAGGATTTGGTGCATTAATATCCTTTATAGTTCTCCAATTATTGACCGCCATCTCGATCTCAGGTTCGTCAAAGATAGATTCTCCTCCAACAGTCAAATCTATGTCGAGTCTCGCCCGAGTTCTCTTTTGCTTGGTCTTTTTCCTTAGACGACGCGTTGTTTTCTCGATTTCTTGGTTGAACTGTAATTCACCTGTTCGAGAAGAACGCGGCATAAAAAACAAAGAGATCAACAAACTAGGATGAAGCACAACAAGATCAAGAAAATTAATATAGTCCCCGGCATCGGCGTCAAAATTTGATCGGTTGTCAAAGCTGTCAAATATAAAGACTGATTCTAAACTGTAGTAGTCGTGGAACCAGGTCGAATTCCTACGGAACTATGGATTAATTTCTCGATCTAGATGTAGTAACCAAAAAAGGGGGGTATGAATTGAGTACCTATGAATTAACTAGAACTAAATTAAAAAGCAAAAGTAAATAACTGAGATAAGATTGATAGATGCAAAGTCCAATTCAAGAGGTTCGTCTCACCCAATCGTTCTGTTTATCATAGGTCACTAAAGGTTAATTTCACAACTAAGCATTCAACTTTGAAATTCATTAGGATAGCCGTAACAAATTCCCGTTTTTCTATTGTAGTGGATTTGACTGGAGCATCTAAATCCAAACTTATTATATCAAGACTGGGCACGACAGCGTTCTATATCACATCAATAATAGCATTTGCATCAATGAAAATAGTTGAATCTGGATCAAACAATCGAGATAGCTGCAATTATCTAACCTAGTTTTCTCGTCCCCACAAATAAATCATGCAAAGCACATAATAAATTTGCTCGCTACTCATACAACTCATTCATGACAATTACGGATCACTGAACTCATGGATAGCAATTGAATAATTAATATCGAATGGAGTTGACAGATCTATCAATAATAATCATTCTGTTCACAGTAGTCAAGACGAGAAATACTTGGCGAAATCAGATAAATTCAAGACCTCAAAACATAACAATTGGGTTTAACGTTTCCCTTGAATCGGAGTAGAAAAATTAGCTACTAAACATGTTCATAGAAAAAGAAGATGTTCTAAAAGAAAACATGAATTGAGAGAAAGAGAGAAAAACGAAGCGATGTCGCCGATGTCTTCCGCCTCTTCTTCCTCTCCAAAAGGATGATCAAAGATATTCTTCTCTGCTTTTTTCCCCCTTTTAAACTCCCAGATTCCACTTTCCTTCCATGCTTCTTTTGGAAATAAGGAAAGAGATCTTTCCAAATTTCTTCTCCTTTTCCCGCAGAGACTCGGCTGTCGGATATGGCGTGATCACGCCCTAATGGTTGCTCGAGTCTGCGCATGACTGCTTGTACTTGATCTCTTTTTCTGGCTTCTTTTGGGGCTTTTTGACTCCTTTTCTTCACAACGGTTCAATTTCGATCCTTCATTCAAAAGCCGCATAATTCGATCATAAATGTGAAGAAAACCTTTAAAAAAACATTCGTATTAAGCATGCATATGAGAGATGAAATACACCCTATCAATAACCTAGCCATTGGAAACAAGCCGTGGGAGTTTGTGACCATCATTTGGCGTCTGAAAATTTATCTCAAATATTAAATTTTGAGATGGATTTTCTTATGTAATCCATCGGAAATTATTTTTTGTGCTTTACTGTTGCAAAAAATTGTCAAATGGTTACAAATTCCGTAAAAAATTTCCGATGGCCGATATGCTATCAGAAATTTCTGTGCCAAGATTCAGAAGAAAATCTGATTATTCAAACGATTAATGATGGCGGTATCTTCAAGTCCTATTTTATGATGAAATTTCCGACACCTTTTTCTTTTTCCAACGGAACATGCAATTCCTGTGTCTATCGAAGGAATTCATCATAATGTACTAAAATTCATTACAAAATCGCCAGAATGTGGGATCACTTTTGCGACCACTTTTGGCCCTCCCAAATTTCCGTCCCAATAAATGATTTCTTTTGTAGTGATATACTTCTATTTATATATTAAATATTCACATATATATTAATTATAAATATATGTACTTTTAAAATATTAATTTTGAAGAATTTGATTTAAATTAAACAAGATATTAAAAAAATTATTAGTTTAAAAATATTTTATAAGATTTTTTAAATAAGCATAGCGAAACAACCTCTAAATATATGAATTTATTATAAAAATTTCTCATTTAACAAACATAATTCAAATATAACAACTATAGACACACATTGGATTCACACGAAAAATAAGAGGTAGTCCTTTCTTACTAATCACATGCAGACATTAATTCTTGTTCCAAGGTATAGGGACTACACTATAAGCGTTGTGAGTCCAGGTGGTCCCGAGTTATGGCGAGGATTTGGTCCTGTAGGTACTTCTCTGAATGATGAGTCCTTGATGTCCATGGCTACATTCCTGAGCAAGGTTGGTGGTTTTGAGTTACGGTGAGAATCCAGTCCACCAGGTACCTCTCTTAACGATAAACCTCTATCTATGGCTGATTTCCTGTTCCGACAAATCAAACCTAAGTTTGTGAAAAAGTGCCCGACTATCACTGGATTCGTCGTGCATAAGGACTCGAGACGACAGGATCACTGAAAATACACAAAATGCAATAAAGAATGCTATGAAGACTTTAGTTATAGGAGAGGGAGCCATTTATTTGCACTGCAATTTGTAGGTAGCCCAAACTCATGAAGGAATTCCTTTATATAGCCATGAAGAGAAGATAGAAATAATCTTTACCTAAAAATTAGGATTACAAATTATAAATAGTGGATTATTAGTATCTTAAAAATAGAATGATAATAAAGTTGAGGCTGAATTCCATGAACTATCTTTAAAAATGGGTTCAATGCAAGTTACCACTGTGAAAATAAACAAATTTCACCAACTTTTTGGTTTTCGTGCCAATCTGAATTATTTGGGAATGTATTCTGTGAGAATTACATCAAAAGTTATGTTCCAAAATTTCAAAAAAAAAAGGAGACTGATTCCAAATAATCCTTAATTTTAAAAGTATCAAATCGACCACCGAACAAATAAAAAAGTATAACTAGGTTAATTTCAAATATTTTTGTGACTTTATTACACGTAAAAAATATTGTATTAAATAATAATTCAAATTTTATTTAATCTAAAGTGGTATCTCGTTCTTCGCGCTTCTCGATTTTTCACAACAGAATGACCAACCACAAATTTTAGAATGCGCGAATTCAATATAATATATATATATATATGATATAATTATTATAAAAAAGAACTTGCGGTTGATATGTTTTATATATTCAGATTTGAAAACTTAATTTGAAAGGTAGGATGTAAGAGAGTGGGAAAACACACATGACAGGGTGCACGCGAATTTATACTTTTATTTGTAACGGATTTATGAATGACATATAGCCGTTATAATATAGTTGTCGAAAGGACCATTTTCAGAAGGTTTTTGAGATGGATTTCGTGACGACATAACCTAGCCATTGAAAACAAGCCGTGGGAGTTTGTGACCCACATTTGGAGTCTGAAAATTTGTCCCAAATATTATATTTTGAGACGGATCCTATGCAACCCATCGGAAATTATTTTTCGTGCCATACTGTTGCAAAAAATTATTAAATGGTTATAAATTTCGTCAAAAGTTTCCGATGATCGACATGCCTTCGGAAATTCTGTCCCAAGATTCAAAAGAAAAAATCTGATTATTCAAGCGATTAACGACGGAGGTATTTTCAAGTCCTATTTTATGATATAATCTATGATGCCTTTTTTTTTTTTTTTTTTCCGACAGAACATACAATTCCTGTGTCTATTGAAGAAACTCATCAGCTAGTACTAAAATTCGTTACAAAATCATCGGAATTTGGGACGGCTTTTTGCCACCACTTTTAGCCCTCCCTAATTTGCGTCGCAATAAAATAAATTTTTTTGTAGTGCTTCATTTATATATTAAATATTCACATAAATATATTTATTATAAATGTGTGTACTTTTAAAATATTAATTTTGAAGAATCAGATTTAAATCATACAAGATATAAAAAAATTTATTAGTTTTAAAAATATTTTGTAAGACTTTTTAAATAAGCATAGCGAAACAACCTCTAAATATATGAATTTATTATAAATACTTCAAATTTAACAAACATAATTCAAACATAAAATCCATAGAAACATACTGGATTGACACGAAAAATAAGAGGTAGTCCTTTCTTAGTAGTTACATGAACACATTATTCTTGTTCCTAGGTATACGGATACAGGTGGGCCCGAGTTATGGCGAGAATTTGGTCCTGTAGGTACTTCTCTAAATGATGAGTCCACGATGTCCATGGCTACATTCCTGCGCAAGGTTGGTGGTTTTGAGCTATGGCGAGGATCCGGTCCACCAGGTACCTCTCTGAACGATGAACCTCTATCCATGGTTGCTTTCCAGTGGCGAATTCCATCTTCTGAGGAAGCCTTGTGAATGTGTAGCGAAAGAATTCCGGACATTTCTTGAAAGAATCCAAATTAGCGACCGAACCGATGGGGCTTATACGGCTTAACTACAAAGTGATTGCCTTGACGCAAGGGGGGAGGTAATTTGAACGAATAGCCATGAAATAAGTTCCTTCAACTTCCTTGGCGTGTCCATCATCTACAAATGAGAAGTCCTTGTCCTTCGTGATCGTGTTGCAAGTCAAAGTGACAAAGTCACATTTGTGAAGTCGTTTTCTCACCTATTGTAGGTCGTAATATTTCACTCCACCTTCACCTGAGAAGAGCATAATTGTTGGGCCCACATACACCTTGCAAAACTTGGTATTGAGTCTTGAAATAGTGTGCTATACAACTATAAACGAAATGAATCGGAAATGGGGAATACACATGAGTCGGTCTTGGAGAGTTGGAGATCTTGTTCAAAACCTTTGTAGATACTCGCCAAGACAGGAACAACTAGACCAACCTCTCGACCAGATGCCATGATACTCGCCACTTGGAAACTGCTTGGACGTATTAAACCAATATCGTCAATGGGAAGAACAAAAGTCCAAAGCCAACACGCCAAGTACGTGTTAGAATAGGTGACCAGAAAGCCAATAGGTTTGGCGATTTGTGACTATTATACAACTCGATGTAAATGTAATATTATTATGTGATGAATAAAATGAGTATTCGTCACTTCTGGTGCTTACGTTGTTGCGCTCATTTCACATTTGTTAAAATGGTGTTTAACTTATATCGCAACAAAGCCCACCGACTACGGATAACAACTCATGCAGTTGGGCCACGCATTGGATGGTGGTCATGAAACCAACTGATTAAGAGTTGGGTCTGAAACGTTCCAAGTCGAGGACCTTGAGACAGGGCATCGAGAGTCCTATTGAGACTTGCGTCAAGAGTCGTGTTCATTGGATGAGTGTCATGTTTCATCGGCGACAGGCATGGGACGCCTACACGATCTTGATGGGTTGGTCGACTGGGGTCGAGCCGACTGGACTGACTTGCGGGGATCATCATATGGAAGCCTTGGAGGCTTGGTCGGTATGATTGGTTTCCGCCGATTCTGATAGTACGGGAGTAATCCTCAGACTTGAGGGATCATGGTAGTCACGTGCACAGGACGGTTGTATCTTGGATCTGGCGAGAGGTGATCATTCTGTAAGATGATTATCATAAGCCTTGTCCAGTGCAGTCGGAATGTGTAGCGAGGACGGTGGATTCCAAGAAGAAGATTCGTCCCCTGTCAGTATGTGACAGAGGTATCTCCTATGCACTCGGAGACACGTTCATGTTGTTTGAAGCTGTGGCCACAGTGGTTGGTCGAACAGGGAATGGTTTCCTATGTCGACACAAAGAAGCATACGTGGTCTCGAGTATTAAGCATAGATGCCTAGTCAAGGATGGGAACCGATGCCCAATTCCATACCCTAGACTAAAGCCGAGAGACGGTAGACGGAAGGATCGTACCCGTACGGAATCGACGCCTAAATGTTCATGCCAATTCACCTAGTCTCTAGTGACATGGATCGTTGCTAGACGGCCACCCATGGTAACGGGCCCCTGTGGGACACGGACCCAAATCTAGCTGAGGGTGAACCTAAAGGGTCACACACAAATCACCGAGGAGGTTGAGAAATCGACTTGGGGTCAATCTCGAAGGATAAAATAAGTAATTGGATTACTTATGGGAAAGTCCATTGGATGGACGGGCCGATATTGTATCGGGCATTCGTTTAATCGGTAAATTGGATTTTCAATTAAAAATGGAAAATTGAGACGTTGAGACGTTGGATCTTTTAATTGGATTAAAATATCAAAGGGAATAATTTAAATGGACATTGAATTGGATTTAATATTGGGTTCGTTGTAATTGGATTACAATAAAAACCCGGTCCTTTAAATTTTACCCGAGAGGAGAAATAATTCCTATTTTGGAATAGGAAGAAGTTGGACGTCATCCCTTAATTAGGCATGGCCGAGATGCTCCCTTGGAGGAAGCAAAATCAGCCATGTTTCATGCTAGGTGGTATGTTGACTCATCTCTTTTGGAAAGAGACAAATCAACTCCAATCAAGCTCTTCCCTTTTGGTATGATTTGGTCATACCATAAGTTTTGGTAGGCTTAATTGAAGAATTGATGGTGATTGATTGGAATGAATCTAGACATCCTTGGATGAACCTAATCACATTCCAATAATCACATTAATTATGTATATATATTAGAATATACAACACCAAGCATAAGTGAATCATTATTCATCTTTTTCTAGGAAAAAGAAGAAGAAAAATCGGCCTCTCCTCTCCCTCTCAACTCTCGATTTTTCACTCCCCCTCTCTACTAATGCTCTTCACTTGGTTTTAAATCAAGAGGAAGAACAAAGTAGGTTTAAGAGAACACTAATTCATAGTGTTCTTCTCTTAAACCGATTCCTTCATTAAACCCATTTTCTTCTAGCAAGGAGAACGTGCGCTTCTTCCGGTGTGGTGTGGATCACCTTTGGGGAATCCATACATTTGGATTTCGTGAGCATTTCGGAGAAGGAACAATGCAAGTAGCCGGGAGCATACGTTAAACAATCAAAGGTAACGGTTTTATTACGCTTTGGTTGATTTAATATATATATCTATACCCTATGTGTTTAATATACATTTCTAATATTTACACATCCTACATCGAACGTCCGGTTGAGCACCCAAGGGTACACCCCTTGGGATTCGTTTATTTAAATTAGATTTAAATTTACGTACCATTTCTCGCTTTCTCGCTTCCGCTCGCGCTCCCGGGAGGATCCCCTTGTCCTTTAGTACGCCGCCAGGAATGTCTCTTCTTTTAGGCTTCCTTCAATGCCAAGTTTGTAAATATCGCTTCATCTACGGTAGACCACTTTCCATGTACGCCAAAGGTCCCGAAAGGATTATGAGTTAACTTGGGACGAACCGCCTTTTTTCTCTTTACGCGAAGGAGGCTCGCAATACTTCGTGGTCATTTTAAACCAAAACTTGATCCACTTGTCAGCAGAGACTTAAGAAAGTTGACCTCCGCTACTACTTCCTTGAAGCAAATGATAGGCATGGAGCAAGAATCTGCAAGAGCGAGGCATAAATCTTCGTCCCATTTCGTCAACACCGTCAAGCTCCTTGGCACTTGGAACAACTTCATAATAGAGGAGTCTGGTCATTAAAAGTCCAGCGAGGGTATGCAAGTCCCACAGTGAGATCGACAACTCCCCAAAGGACGTCAAAAGAGTGTTGGTTGATGGACAGCACGCCTCGCAAAATGCTTTGATGACATCAGAGTTGCGGTCATAAGTGAACAATGAGGCGTACACTGAGTTGTATACTTGAGTAGCAATTAATTTGTTCTCACATCAGCTAAGGATGTCCTCAATCCACTCCCGAAATCCTTTGATATAGTGAAATTCATCGGGAAATTGAATAGCGTCTCCCCACTTGGCTTTACCTTCAACGATGCGACAGCCTAATGTTGGTAGGTGACTTGGTTCGTTGGAACGGCGGTGATGAGTTGCTTGTAAAGACCACGCCTTGGACGTCTTGCTTAATGGAACCTCTTGAAAAGCTCAAAAGGGAAGAAATATGGGGTATTCACTATTTCAAGCCAAGAAAAAAAAGATCGTCTGTCATGGAAAACTTTGCAGAAAAAGAGCGAGTGTATTCTCCAATTCGAGCATGGAAAGTCCGCAAATCGCCTACAAAATTTTGCGAAACCATTCGTTGAAATTCTTTGCCTAAAATCAGCACCGCAAATTTTTTAAAGTGGTGTTCTTCCTTCTGTGATCAACAGAAACCAAAAGAAAAAGAAAAAATTTCTATATCTTGGGGCCGGAATGGACGCGGTGAAGAATTGACGAGGAGAAGGCAAATTCTGCCACACAAAAGGGAATTACACGGCTGAGAATAGATTTTGGAACAGGGAAGAAGAAAAATGGAAAGAAAACAAGAAGGAAACTAGAATGAAGAAAAGGAAAAAGAGCAAGAAAAGTCGGAAACAAAGAAAATTAGAAGAACGAAAGGAGGAAATCGTGAAGGAAAGAAAAAGAATAAGAAAGAAACAGAGGAGAAAAAAATAAGGAAGAAGAAAAAGGAAGAAACAGTGCAAAATCAGAGAA
Organism: Sesamum alatum; assembly: GCA_034509735.1. Classification (NCBI taxonomy): domain Eukaryota; kingdom Viridiplantae; phylum Streptophyta; class Magnoliopsida; order Lamiales; family Pedaliaceae; genus Sesamum; species Sesamum alatum. The sequence continues at coordinate 41,238,481 of JACGWO010000001.1, forward strand.
AGCAAGAAAAAAGAGAAGGAAATTCAGAAGAAGAAAAGGGAAGAAAAAGAAAAGATGGAAAAAAAGGAAGAAATAGGGAAGGAAGAAAGGCAAAAAGCGGAAGAGAGAAAGTGGAGGTGAAGAAGAAAAGAAAGAGAGACAAAAAGGAAAGAGAAGGAGAAATAGAGAAGAAATGGGTTTTCGGCAGAAATATTCGATTTGAAGAGGGAGGTGCCAATCATGTGTGATTGGTGTAATGCACCATCAAAATGGGCTCAATAGATTAATGGGCTGTTGCTTTGCAAAATAATTTTTGATGCGGGCTCTCTCCAAATGGGCCATTCGGCCTGCAAAGGAAAAGGAAGAAAATAAAGGCTTGGGCTACAAAAAGGGAAGGAAAAAGAGGACTTTGGGCCGAAAAAAAAATGAGCCCATAAAAAAAATTCAAGCCTTTAGTCTACAAAAAAAGGGGCCTTCCCATGTGTTTGTCAAAGCTCAAATTGCATATACAAAAAATGGCAAAAAAAATGTCGTGACTTATTCACTCTAAGACGCGCTTCAAAGCATTGTCCGTGAATAAGTCTCGAGGGGGTATTTGTAGACAAATTAAATTTGTGCCCAATAAAATTGCGTCACATGGAAAATAATATATTAAATATCAATTTTTATTTATATGTTGAGAATTTTAATTAAATTTAATTCCTAAATTAAATAGTTAATTAATTGATATTAATATTTATTTTTCGGCCAATCAAATGACGCCAAGTGTCAAATTCCATATTCTTGGCGAGAGGATCAAATATTCTAAATCAAGCAAGTGCAAGTCAATATGAAAATAAAATCGCATCTTGCAAATATGGAAGCAAATGACGAAGGGCCAATTAAATCACGCCACTTCATCAAATAAATATGGAAAAGTCTTCTACCCTACAACTATAAATGGAGGTTCTCTACACAATTGAAGACACAAAAGACAATTGAAAAGCACAAGCAAGAGAGCATTCAAGAAGCTTCAAAATCCTCTCAAGCACAAATCAAGGAGAATCCATGGCGTTCAAGCAAAATTCAAGGCGTTCGTCGCGGAAATCATCCAAATAAAACGTGTAATTCGAGAAAAAGTCAAAGGACCCGCGGATTAACGTTATCAAAGCATAAATCCACCTCAGCGGAAGATCAAAGCTTCAATTCCACAAAGAAACACAAAGAGTTCAAGGCAAGTCTTCCAAACTTATAGCGTTTAATTCGGAAAGAAGTCAAAAGACCCCCACATAAATGTTATTGAAGATCCAAGTCAACATCGAAGAAGATCAAAACGTTAAGTTCCTCCTTTTGAAGTTGCCGAAATTGAAGATTGCGAAGAATCAGAGGCTTAAATTAGAGATTTCGCACCCACAAGATATCATATTAAATTCAAAAATCATTTGTAATATTTTTTCTTGTTTCAATAAATTCGAAAACACGAAATTTGCATTACAGGTACTTCCTATTCCGAGAAATCGAACCCAAGTTTGTGCAAAAGTGTCCGACTATCACTAGATTCGACATGCATAAGGACGCGAGATGACATGATAACTGGAAATACACAAAATGCAACAAAGAAGGCAATGAAGACTTCAGGTGTAGGAGACGGAGCCATTTATTTTCACTTCAAGTTTAAGGTAGCCCAAACTCATGAAGAAATTCCTTTATATAGCCATGAAGGGAAGACAAAAATATTTTTTACCTAAAAAATTAGGATTACAAATTATGTATAGTGGATTAATAGTATCTTAAAGATAGAATGATAATAAAGTTAAGGGTGAATTCCATTAACCATGTTTAAAAATGGGTTTAATGCAACTTACCCCCATTTGAAAATAAGCATATTTCACTCACTTTTTGGTTCTCATGCCAATTTGAATTATTTGGAATGTAGTTTCTGATAATTTCATCAAAACTTATGTTCCAAAATTTCAGGAAAAAAAAAATAAAGAGACTGATTCCAAATAATCATTAATTCTAAAGTATCAAATCGGCCACCGAACAAATAAAAAATTATAACTAGCTTAATTTCAAATATTTTTGTGAATTTATTTTATATTTATACATGTACAAAATATTGTCTTAAATAATAATTCAAATTTTATTTAATCTGACGTAGTATCTCGTTCTTCGCGCTCCTCGATTTTTCACAGCATAATGACCAACCACAAATTGCGCGCGAATTCAATATATATATATATATATATGATAGAATTAATATAAAACAAACATGAATGTTGATATGTATATATATTCAGATTTGAAAACTTAATTTGAAAGGTAGAATGTAAGAGAGTGGGAAACACAAATGAGAAGGTGTACGTGAATTCATTCCTTTATTTGTAATGGATTTTCCAACAAATTTATGGATGACATATAGCCGTTATAATATAGTTGTCGAAGGACCATTTTCGGAAGGTTTTTAAGACGGATTTCGTGACGACATAACCTAGCCATTGGAAACAAGCCGTGGGAATCTGTGACCATCATTTTGGTGTCTGAAAATTTGTCCCAAATATTATATTTTTAGACGGATTGTCCTATACATTCCATCAAAAATTATTTTTCGTGCCTTACTGTTCCAAAAAATTGTCAAATGGTTATAAATTTCGTCAAAAAATTTATGACGGTCGACATGCCTTCGGATATTCTGTCCCAATATTCAAAAGAAAAATCTGATTATTCTAAGGATTAACGATGGAGGTATTTTCAACTCCTATTGTATCATAAAATTTGCGACGCCTTTTTCTTTTTTTCGATAGAACATGCAATTCCTGTGTCTATTGAAGGAACTCTTCAGAAAGCACTAAAATTCATTACAAAATCGTCGGAATTTGGGACGAATTTTGCGATCACTTTTAGCCCTCCCAAATTTTCGTCGCAATAAAATTACTTTTTTTTTGTAATGATGTACTTCTATTTAAATATTAAATATTCACATTTATATGTATACTTATTATAAATATGTGTATTTTAAATTATTAATTTTGAAGAATCAGATTTAAATCAAACAAGATATAAAAAAATTTATTAGTTTTAAAAAAAATTAATAAGATTTTTTAAATAAGCATAGCGAATTTATTATAAATACTTCTAATTTAACAAAAATAATTCAAACATAAAATCCATAGACACACACTGGATTGACACGAAAAATAAGAGGTAGTCCTTTCTTAGCAGTTACATGGACACATTGACTCTTGTTCCAAGGTATAGGGACTACACTAGAAACGATACGGGTCCAGGTGGGCCCGAGTTATGGCGAGGATTTGGTCCTGTAGGTACTTCTCTAAACGATGAGTCCCCGATGTCCATGGCTGAATTCCTGTCCAAGGTTGGTAGTTTTGAGTTAGGGTGAGGATCCGGTCCACCAGGTACCTCTCTGAATGATGAACCTCTATCCATGGTTGCTTTCGTGTGCAAGGGTACTTCTTGTTCCGAGAAATCGAACCCAAGTTTGTGGAAAAGTGCCCGACTATCACTGGATTCTTCGTGCATAAGGACGCGAGACGACATGATAACTGAAAATACACAAAATGCAACAAAAAAGGCAATGAAGACTTTAGTTGTAGGAGACGAAGCCATTTATTTTCACTGCAATGTTTAGGTAGCCCAAACTCATGAAGGAATTCCTTTATATAGCCATGAAGGGAAGACAGAAATATTTTTTACCTAAAAATTAGGATTACGAATTATGAATATTGGATTACTAGTATGTTAAAGATAGAATGATAATAAAGTTAAGGGTGAATTCCATTAACTATTTTTAAAAATGGGTTTAATGCAACTTACCCCATGTGAAAATAAGCATATTTCACCTATTTTTTTGGTTCTTGTGCCAATCTGAATTACTTTGGAATGTAGTTTCTGACAATTCCATCAAAAATTATGTTCCAAAATTTCAGAAAAAAAAAAAAAAGATAAAGAGACTGATTCCAAATAATCCTTTATTCTAAAATATCAAATCGACCAGCAAAAAAATGAAAAATTATAACTAGCTTAATTTTAAAATATTTTTGTGAATTTATTTTATAGTTCTACATGTACAAAATAATGTATTAAATAATAATTTAAATTTTATTTAATCTGAAGCGGTATCTCGTTCGTCGCGCTCCTCGATTTTTCACAGCAGAATGACTAACCACAAATTTTAGAACGCGCGAATTCAATATATTTATCTATATATACATATATGATATAATTAACATAAATCAAACTTGAAGGTTGATATGTATATATATTCAGATTTGAAAACTTAATTTGAAAGGTAGAATGTAAGAGAGTGGAAAACCCAAATGAGAGGGTGCATGCGAATTTATACGTTTATTTGTAACGGATTTATGGATGACAAATAGCCGTTATAATATAGTTGTCGAAAGGACCATTTTTGGAAGGTTTTTAAGACAGATTTCATGACGACATAACGTAGCCATTGGAAAGAAGCCGTGGCAGTTTATGACCATCATTTGGCGTCTGAAAATTTGTCCCAAATATTATACTTGGAGACGGATTGTCCTATGCAATCCATCGAAAATTATTTTACGTGCCTTACTGTTGCAAAAAATTGTCAAATGGTTATAAATTTCATCAAAAATTTCTGACGGTCGACATGCCTTCAGAAATTCTGTCCACGATTCAAAAGAAAAATGTGATAATTCTAACAATTAACGATGGAGGTATTTTCAAGCCCTATTGTATGATAAAATTTGCGACGCCTTTTTCTTTTTTCGACGGAACATGCAATTCCCGTGTCTATTGAAGGAACTCATCGGAAAGTACTAAAATTCGTTACAAAATCGTCGGAATTTGGGACGACTTTTGCGACCACTTTTAGCCCTCCCAAATTTTCGTCGCAGTAAAATGATTTTTTTTGTAATGTTATACTTCTATTTATATATTAAATATTCACATATATATGTATATATTTATTATAAATATGTGTATTTTAAAATATTAATTTTTAAGAATCAGATTTAAAACAAACAAGATATAAAAAAAGTTTATTAATTTTAAAAATATTTTATAAGATTTTTTAAATAAGCATCGTGAAACAACCACTAAAAATATGAATTTATTGTAAATACTTCTCATTTAGCAAACATAATTCAAACATAAAATCCATAGACACACACTAGATTGACACGAAAAATAAGAGGTACTCCTTTCTTAGCAGTTACATGCACAAATTGATTCTTGTTCCAAGATATAAGGACTACACTAGAAACAATGCGGGTCCAGGTGGGCCCCAGTTATGGCGAGGATTTGGTCCTGTAGGTACTTCTCTAAACGATGAGTCCCCAATGTCCATGGCTACATTCCTATGCAAGGTTGGTGGTTTTGAGTTATGGTGACGATCCGGTCCACCAGGTACCTCTCTGAACGATGAACCTCTATCCATGGCTGCTTTCCTGTGCAAGGGTACTTCCTGTTCCGAGAAATCGAAACCAAGTTTGTGGAAAAGTGTCCGACTATCACTGGATTCTTCGTGCATAAGGACGCGAGATGACATGATAACTGGAAATACACAAAATGCAACAAAGAAGGCAATGAAGACTTTAGTTGTAGGAGACAAAGCCATTTCTTTTCACTGCAATTTTTAGGTAGCCCAAACTCCTGAAGGAATTCCTTTATATAGGCATGAAGGGAAGACAGAAATATTTTTTACCGAAAAATTAGGATTACAAATTAAGAATATTGGATTATAAGTATGTTAAAGATAGAATGATAATAAAATTAAGGGTGAATTCCATTAACTATTTTTAAAAACGGGTTTAATGCAATTTACCCCCTGTGAAAATAAGCATATTTCACCTATTTTTTTGGTTCTTGTGCCAATCTGAATTACTATGGAATATAGTTTCTGACAATTCCATCAAAAATTATGTTCCAAAATTTCAGAAAAAAAAAAAAGATAAAGAGACTAATTTCAAATAATTCTCAAATTCTAAAGTATCAAATCGACCACCAAATAAATAAAAATTATAACTAGCTTAATTTAAAATATTTTTGTGAATTTATTTTATAGTTCTACATGTACAAAATATTGTATTAAATAATAATTTAAATTTTATTTAATCTAAAGTGGTATCTCATTCTTCGCACTCCTCGATATTTCACAGCAGAATGACCAACCACAAATTTTAGAACACGCGAATTCAATATATTTATATATATATATATATATATGATATAATTAATATAAAACAAACTTGAATGTTGATATGTATATATATGCAGATTTGAAAACTTAATTTGAAAGGTAGAATGTAAGAGAGTGGGAAACACAAATGAGAGGGTGTACGTGAATTCATTCCTTTATTTGTAATGGATTTTCCAACAGATTTATGGATGACATATAGCCGTTATAATATAGTTGTCGAAAGGAGCAGTTTCAGAATGTTTTTAAGACGGATTTCGTGACGACATAACCTAACCATTGGAAACAAGCCGTGGGAATCTGTGACCATCATTTGGTGTCTGAAAATTTGTCCCAAATATTATATTTTGAGACGGATTGTCCTATACATTCCATCAAAAATTATTTTTCGTGCTTTACTGTTGCAAAAAATTGTCAAATGGTTATAAATTTCGTCAAAAATTTATGACGGTCGACATGCCTTCAGATATTTTGTCCCAATATTCACAAGAAAAATCTGATTATTCTAACGATTAATAATGGAGGTATTTTCAACTCCTATTGTATGATAAAATTTGCGACGCCTTTTTCTTTTTCGACAGAACATGCAATTCCTGTGTATATTGAAGGAACTCTTCAGAAAGTACTAAAACTAATTACAAAATCGTCGGAATTTGGGACGACTTTTGCGATCACTTTTAGCCCTCCCAAATTTTCGTCGCAATAAAATTATTTTTTTTTTTTGTAATGATGTACTTCTATTTATATATTAAATATTCACATATATATGTATACTTATTATAAATATGTGTATTTTAAATTACTAATTTTGAAGAATCAGATTTAAATCAAACAAGATATAAAAAAATTTTATTAGTTTTAAAAAAAATTAATAAGATTTTTTAAATAAGCATAGCGAAACAACCACTAAATATATGGATTTATTATAAATACTTCTAATTTAACAAACATAATTCAAACATAAAATCCATAGACACACACTGGATTGACACGAAAAATAAGAGGTAGTCCTTTCTTAGCAGTTACATGCACACATTGATTCTTGTTCCAAGGTATAGGGACTACACTAAAAACGATGCGGGTCCAGGTGGGCCCGAGTTATGGCGAGGATTTGGTCATGTAGGTACTTCTCTAAACGATGAGTCCTCGATGTCCATGGCTACATTCTTGTGCAAGGTTGGTAGTTTTGAGTTATGGTGAGGATCCGGTCCACCAGGTACCTCTTTGAACGATGAACCTCTATCCATGGTTGCTTTCGTGTGCAAGGGTACTTCCTGTTCCGAGAGATCGAACCCAAGTTTGTGGAAAAGTGCCCGATTATCACTGGATTCTTCGTGCATAAGGACGCGAGACGACATGATAACTGGAAATACACAAAATGTAACAAAGAAGGCAATGAAGACTTAAGTTGTAGGAGACGAAGCCATGTATTTTCACTGCAATGTTTAGGTAGCCCAAACTCATGAAGGAATTCCTTTATATAGCCATGAAGGGAAGACAGAAATATTTTTTACCTAAAAAATTAGGATTACAAATTATGTATGTTAAAGATAGAATGATAATAAAGTTTAAGGTGAATTCCATTAACTATTTTTTAAAAATGGGATTAATGCAACTTACCCCCTGCGAAAATAAGCATATTTCACCCATTTTTTTGTTCTTGTGCCAATCTGAATTACTTTGGAATATAGTTTCTGACAATTCCATAAAAAATTATGCTCCAAAATTTCGGAAAAAAAAGATAAATAGACTGATTCCAAATAAACTTTTATGCTAAAGTATCAAATCGACCGCCAAACAAATGAAAAATTATAACTAGCTTAATTTAAAAATATTTTTGTGAATTTATTTTATAGTTTTATATGTAAAAAATATTGAATTAAATAATAATTTATATTTTTATTTAATCAGAAGTGGTATCTCGTTCTTCATGCTCCTCGATTTTACACAGCAGAATGACTAACCACAAATTTTAGATTGCGCGAATTCAATATATTTATGTATACATATATATATGATATAATTAATATAAATCAAACTTGAAGGTTGATATGTATATATAATCAGATTTGAAAACTTAATTTGAAAGGTAGAATATAAGAGAGTGGAAAACACAAATGAGAGGGTGCACACGAATTTATACTTTTATTTGTAACGGATTTATGGATGACAAATAGCCGTTATAATATAGTTGTCGAAAAGACCATTTTTGGAAGGTTTTTAAGACAGATTTCGTGACGACATAACCTTGCCATTGGAAACAAGTCGTGGGAGTTTATGACCATTATTTGGTGTCTGAAAATTTGTCCCAAATATTATACTTGGAGACGGATTGTCCTATGCAATCCATCGAAAACTGTTGCAAAAAATTGTCAAATGGTTATCAATTTCGTCAAAAATTTCTGACGGTCGACATGCCTTCGGAAATTCTGTCCAAGATTCAAAAGAAAAATCTGATTATTCTAACAATTAACGATGGAGGTATTTTCAAGCCCTATTGTATGACAAAATTTGCGACGCCTTTTTCTTTTTTCGACGGAACATGCAATTCCCATGTCTATTGAAGAAACTCATCGAAAAGTACTAAAATTCATTACAAAATCGTCGGAATGGGGAGCGACTTTTGCGACCACTTTTAGCCCTCTCAAATTTTCGTCACAGTAAAATTATTTTTTTTGTAATGTTGTACTTCTATTTATATATTAAATATTCACATATATATCTATATATTTATTATAAATATGTGAATTTTAAAATATTAATTTTTAAGAATCAGATTTAAGACAAACAAGATATAAAAAAATTTATTAATTTTAAAAATATTTTATAAGATTTTTTAAATAAGCATACGGAAACAACCACTAAATATATGAATTTATTATAAATACTTCTCATTTAGCAAACATAATTCAAATATAAAATCCATAGACACACACTAGATTGACACGAAAAATAAGAGGTAGTCCTTTCTAGGCAGTTCCATGCACATATTGATTCTGGTTCCAAGATATAAGGACTACACAAGAAGCGATGCGGGTCCAGGTGGGCCCGAGTTATGGCGAGGATTTGGTCCAGTAGGTACTTCTCTAAACGATGAGTCCCCGATGTCCATGGCTACATTCCTATGCATGGTTGGTGGTTTTGAGTTATGGTGAGAATCCGGTCCACCAGGTACCTTTCTGAACAATGAACCTCTATCCATGGCTGCTTTCCTGTGCAAGGGTACTTCCTATTCCGAGAAATCGAAACCAAGTTTGTGGAAAAGTGTCCGACTATCACTGGATTCTTCGTGCATAAGGACGCGAGATGACATGATAACCGGAAATACACAAAATGCAACAAAGAAGGCAATGAAGACTTTAGTTGTAGGAGACGAAGCCCAAACTCATGAAGGAATTCCTTTTATATAGGCATGAAGGGAAGACAAAAATATTTTTTACCTAAAAATTAGGATTACAAATTATGAATATTGGATTATAAGTATGTTAAAGATAGAATGATAATAAAATTAAGGGTGAACTTCCATTAACTATTTTTAAAAATGGGTTTAATGCAACTTACCCCCTGTGAAAATAAGCATATTTCACCCACTTTTTGGTTCTTGTGCCAATCTGAATTATTATGGAATATAGTTTCTGACAATTCCATCAAAAATTATGTTCCAAAATTTCAGAAAAAAAAAAAGATAAAGAGACTAATTCCAAATAATCCTCAAATTCTAAAGTATCAAATCGACCACCAAATAAATAAAAAATTATAACTAGCTTATTTATAGTTCTACATGTACAAAATATTCTACTAAATAATAATTTAAATTTTATTTCATCTAAAGTGGTATCTCGTTCTTCCCACTCCTCGATTTTTCACAGCAGAATGACCAACCACAAATTTTTAGAACACGTGGATCAATATACTTATATATATATATATATATATGATATAATTAATATAAAACAAACTTGAATGTTGATATGTATATATATTCAGATTTGAAAACCTACTTTGAAAGGTAGAATGTAAGAAAGTGGGAAACACAAATGAGAGGGTGTACGTGAATTCATTCCTTTATTTGTAATGGATTTTCCAACAGATTTATGGATGACATATAGCCGTTACAATATAATTGTCGAAAGGACCATTTTCAGAAGGTTTTTAAGAGGTAGTCCTTTCTAGGCAGTTCCATGCACATATTGATTCTGGTTCTAAGATATAAGGACTACACAAGAAACGATGCGGGTCCAGGTGGGCCCGAGTTATGGCGAGGATTTGGTCCGGTAGGTACTTCTCTAAACGATGAGTCCCCGATGTCCATGGCTATACTCCTATGCATGGTTGGTGGTTTTGAGTTATGGTGAGGATTCGGTCCACCAGGTACCTCTCTGAACGATGAACCTCTATCCATGGTAGCTTTCCTGTGCAAGGGTGCTTCCTGTTCCGAGAAATCGAAACCAAGTGTGTGGAAAAGTGTCCGACTATCACTGGATTCTTCGTGCATAAGGACGCGAGATGACATGATAACTGGAAATACACAAAATGCAACAAAGAAGGCAATGAAGACTTTAGTTGTAGGAGACGAAGCCATTTCTTTTCACTGCAATTTTTAGGTAGCCCAAACTCATGAAGGAATTCCTTTATATAGGCATGAAGGGAAGACAGAAATATTTTTTACCTAAAAATTAGGATTACAAATTATGAATATTGAATTATAAGTATGTTAAAGATAGAATGATAATAAAATAAAGGGTGAATTCCATTAACTATTTTAAAAAATGGGTTTAATGCAACTTACCCCCTGTGAAAATAAGCATTTTTCACCCACTTTTTGGTTCTTGTGCCAATCTGAATTATTATGGAATATAGTTTGTGACAATTCCATCAAAAATTATGTTCCAAAATTTCAGAAAAAAAAAAGATAAAGAGACTAATTCCAAATAATCCTCAAATTCAAAAGTATCAAATCGACCACCAAATAAATAAAAAATTATAACTAGCTTAATTTAAAATATTTTTGTGAATTTATTTTATAGTTCTACATGTACAAAATATTGTACTAAATAATAATTTAAATTTTATTTAATCTAAAGTGGTATCTCGTTCTTCGCACTCCTCGATTTCTCACAGCAGAATGACCAACCACAAATTTTAGAACACCCGAAGTCAATATATTTATATATATATATATGATATAATTAATTTAAAACAAACTTGAATGTTCATATGTATATATATTCAGATTTGAAAACTTAATTTGAAAGGTAGAATGTAAGAGAATGGGAAACACAAATGAGAGGGTGTACGTGAATTCATTCCTTTATTTGTAATGGATTTTCCAACAGATTTATGGATGACATATAGCCGTTATAATATAGTTGTCGAAAGGACCATTTTCGGAAGGTTTTTAAGACGGACTTCGTGACGACATAACCTAACCATTGGAAACAAGCCGTGGGAATCTGTGACCATCATTTGGTGTCTTAAAATTTGTCCCAAATATTATATTTTGAGACGGATTGTCCTATACATTCCATCAAAAATTATTTTTCATGCCTTACTGTTGCAAAAAATTGTCAAAAGGTTATAAATTTCGTCAAAAATTTATGACGGTCGACATGCCTTCGGATATTCTGTCCCAATATTCAAAAGAAAAATCTGATTATTCTAACGATTAACCGATGGAGGTATTTTCAAATCCTATTGTATGATAAAATTTGCGACGCCTTTTTCTTTTTTCGACGGAACATGCAATTCCCGTGTCTATTGAAGGAACTCCTCCGAAAGTACTAAAATTCATTACAAAATCGTTGGAATTTGGGACGACTTTTGCAACCACTTTTAGCCTTCCCAAATTTTCGTCGCAGTACAATGATTTTTTTTGTAATGTTGTACTTCTATTTATATATTAAATATTCACATATATATCTATATATTTATTATAAATATGTGTATTTTAAAATATTAATTTTTAAGAATCAGATTTAAAACAAACAAGATACAAAAAAAATTTATTAACTTTAAAAATATTTTATAAGATTTTTTAAATAAGCATAGCGAAACAACCACTAAATATATGAATTTATTATAAATACTTCTCATTTAGCAAACATAATTCAAATATAAAATCCATAGACACACACTAGATTGACACGAAAAATAAGAGGTAGTCCTTTCTAGGCAGTTACATCCACATATTGATTTTGGTTCCAAGATATAAGGACTACACAAGAAACGATGCGGGTCCAGATGGGCCCGAGTTATGGCGAGGATTTGGTCCGGTAGGTACTTCTCTAAACGATGAGTCCCCGATGTCCATGGCTACATTCCTATGCATGGTTGGTGGTTTTGAGTTATGGTGAGAATTCGGTCCACCAGGTACCTTTCTCAACGATGAACCTCTATCCATGGCTGCTTTCCTGTGCAAGGATACTTCCTGTTCCGAGAAATCGAAACCAAGTTTGTGGAAAAGTGTCCGACTATCACTGGATTCTTCGTGCATAAGGACGCGAGATGACATGATAACCGGAAATACACAAAATGCAACAAAGAAGGCAATGAAGACTTTAGTTGTAGGAGACGAAGCCATTTCTTTTCCGTGCAATTTTTAGGTAGCCCAAAATCATGAAGGAATTCCTTTATATAGGCATGAAGGGAAGACAGAAATATTTTTTACCTAAAAATTAGGATTAGAAATTAAGAATATTGGATTATAAGTATGTTAAAGATAGAATGATAATAAAATTAAGGGTGAATTCCATTAACTATTTTTAAAAACGGGTTTAATGCAATTTACCCCCTGTGAAAATAAGCATATTTCACCCTCTTTTTGGTTCTTGTGCCAATCTGAATTATTATGGAATATAGTTTCTGACAATTCCATCAAAAATTATGTTCCAAAATTTCAGAAAAAAAAAAGATAAAGAGACTAATTCCAAATAATCCTCAAATTCTAAAGTATCAAATCGACCACCAAATAAATAAAAAATTATAACTAGCTTAATTTAAAATATTTTTTGTGAATTTATTTTATAGTTCTACATGTACAAAATATTGTACTAAATAATAATTTAAATTTTATTTAATCTAAAGTGGTATCTCGTTCTTCCCACTCCTCGATTTTTCACAGCAGAATGACCAACCACAAATTTTAGAACACGCGAATTCAATATACTTATATATATATATATGATATAATTAATATAAAACAAACTTGAATGTTGATATGTATATATATTCATATTTCAAAACTTAATTTGAAAGGTATAATATAAGAAAGTGGGAAACACAAATATTTCGTCAAAAATTTCTGACGGTCGACATGCCTTCAGAAATTCTGTCCAAGATTCAAAAGAAAAATCTGATTATTCTAACAATTAACGATGGAGGTATTTTCAAGCCCTATTGTATGACAAAATTTGCGACGCCTTTTTCTTTTTTCGACGAAACATGCAATTCCTGTGTCTATTGAAGGAACTCATCGGAAAGTACTAAAATTCATTACAAAATCGTCGGAATTTGGGACGACTTTTGCGACCACTTTTAGCCTCTCAAATTTTCGTCGCACTGAAATGATTTTTTTTGTAATGTTGTACTTCTATTTATATATTAAATATTCACATGTATATCTATATATTTATTATAAATATGTGTATTTTAAAATATTAATTTTTAAGAATCAGATTTAAAACAAACAAGATATAAAAAAATTTATTAACTTTAAAAATATTTTATAAGATTTTTAAATAAGCATAGCGAAACAACCTCTAAATATATGAATTTATTATAAGTACTTCTCATTTAGCAAACATAATTCAAACATAAAATCCATAGACACACACTAGATTGACACGAAAAATAAGAGGTAGTCCTTTCTTAGCAGTTACATGCACATATTAATTCTGGTTCCAAGATATAAGGACTACACAAGAAACGATGCGGGTCCAGGTGGGCCCGAGTTATGGCGAGGATTTGGTCCGGTAGGTACTTCTCTAAACGATGAGTCGCCGATGTCCATGGCTACATTCCTATGCATGGTTGGTGGTTTTGAGTTATGGTGAGGATCCGGTCCACCAGGTACCTTTCTGGACGATGAACCTCTATCCATGGCTGCTTTCCTGTGCAAGGGTACTTCCTGTTCCGAGAAATCGAAACCAAGTTCGTGGAAAAGTGTCCGACTATCACTGGATTCTTCGTGCATAAGTACGCGAGATGACATGATAACCGGAAATACACAAAATGCAACAAAGAAGGCAATGAAGACTTCAGTTGTAGGAGACGAAGCCTTTATTTTCACTGCAATTTTTAGGTAGCCCAAACTCATGAAGGAATTCGTTTATATAGCCATGAAGGGAACACAGAAATATTTTTGACCTAAAAATTAGGATTACAAATTATGAATATTGGATTATAAGTATGTTAAAGATAGAATGATAATAAAGTTAAGGGTGAATTCCATTAACTATTTTTTAAAAAATGGGTTTAATGCAACTTACCCCCTGTGAAAATAAGCATATTTCACCCATTTTTTGATTCTTGTGCCAATCTGAATTATTTTTGGAATATAGTTTCCGACATTTCCATCAAAAATTATGTTCCAAAATTTCAGAAAAAAAAAAAGATAAAGAGACTGATTCCAAATAATCTTCAAATTCTAAAGTATCAAATCGACCACAAAACAAATAAAAAATTATAACTAGCTTAATTTAAAATATTTATGTGAATTTATTTTATAGTTCTACATGTATAATATATTGTATTAAATAATAATTAAAATTTTATTTAATTTGAAGTGGTATCTCGTTCTTCGCACTCCTCTATTTTTCACAGCAGAATGACCAACCACAAATTTTAGAACGCGCGAATTCAATATATTTATATATATATGATATAATTAATATAAAACAAACTTGGATGTTGATATGTATATATATTTAGATTTGAAAACTTAATTTGAAAGGTAGAATGTAAGAGAGTGGGAAACACAAATGAGAGGGTGTACGTGAATTCATTCCTTTATTTGTAATGGATTTTCCAACAGATTTATGGATGACATATAGCCGTTATAATATAGTTGTCGAAAGGACCATTTTCGGAAGGTTTTTAAGACGGATTTCGTGACGACATAACCTAGCCATTGGAAACAAGCCGTGGGAATCTGTGACCATCATTTGGTGTCTGAAAATTTGTCCCAAATATTATATTTTGAGATGGATTGTCCTATACATTCCATCAAAAATTATTTTTCGTGCTTTTCTGTTGCAAAAAATTGTCAAATGGTTATAAATTTTGTCAAAAATTTATGACGGTCGACATGCCTTCGGATATTCTGTCCCAATATTCAAAAGAAAAATCTGATTATTCTAACGATTAACGATGGAGGTATTTTCAACTCCTATGGTATGATAAAATTTGCGACGCCTTTTTCTTTTTTCGAGAGAACATGCAATTCCTGAGTCTATTGAAGGAGCTCTTCAAAAAGTACTAAAATTAATTACAAAATCGTCGGAATTTGGGACGACTTTTGCGATCACTTTTAGCCCTCCCAAATTTTCGTCGCAATAAAATTATTTTTTTTTGTAATAATGTACTTCTATTTATATATTAAATATTCACATATATAGGTATAGTTATTATAAATATGTGTATTTTAAATTATTAATTTTGGAGAATCAGATGTGAATCAAACAAGATATAAAAAAAAAATTTGTTTTAAAAAAAATTAATAAGATTTTTTAAGTAAGCATAGCGAAACAACCACTAAATATATGAATTTATTATAAATACTTCTAATTTAACAAACATAATTCAAACATAAAATCCATAGACACACACTGGATTGACATGAAAAATAAGAGGTAGTCCTTTCTTAGCAGTTATATGCACACATTGATTCTTGTTCCAGGGTATAGGGACTACACTAAAAACGATGCGGGTCCAGGTGGGCCCGAGTTATGGCGAGGATTTGGTCCTGTAGGTACTTCTCTAAATGATGAGTCCTCGATGTCCATGGCTGCATTCCTATGCAAGGTTGGTAGTTTTGAGTTATGGTGAGGATCCGGTCCACCAGGTACCTCTCTGAACGATGAACCTCTATCCATGGCTGCTTTCGTGTGCAAGGGTACTTCCTGTTTCGAGAGATCGAACCCAAGTTTGTGGAAAAGTGCCCGACTATCACTGGATTCATCGTGCATAAGGACGCGAGACGACATGATAACTGGAAATACACAAAATGCAACAAAGAAGGCAATGAAGACTTTAGTTGTAGGAGACGAAGCCATGTATTTTCACTGCAATGTTTAGGTAGCCCAAACTCATGAAGGAATTCCTTTATATTGCCATGAAGGGAAGACAGAAATATTTTTTACCTAAACATTAGGAGTACGAATTATGAATATTGGATTACTAGTATGTTAAAGATAGAATGATAATAAAGTTAAGGGAGAATTCCATTAACTATTTTTTAAAAATGGGTTTAATGCAACTTACTCCTTTGAAAATAAGCATATTTCACCCATTTTTTTGGTTCTTGTGCCAATCTGAATTACTTTGGAATATAGTTTCTGACAATTCCATCAAAAATTTTGCTCCAAAATTTCGGAAAATATAGATAAATAGACTGATTCCAAATAAACTTTTATGCTAAAGTATCAAATCGACCGCCAAACAAATGAAAAATTATAACTAGCTTAATTTAAAATATTTTTGTGAATTTATTTTATAGTTTGACATGTAAAAAATATTGTATTAAATAATAATTTATATTTTATTTAATCTGAAGTGGTTTCTCGTTCTTCATGCTCCTCGATTTTTCACAGCAGAATGACTAACCACAAATTTTAGAATGCGTGAATTCAATATATTTATGTATATATATGATATAATTAATATAAATCAAACTTGAAGGTTGATATGTATATATATTCAGATTTGAAAACTTAATTTGAAAGGTAGAATGTAAGAGAGTGGAAAACACAAATGAGAGGGTGCACACGAATTTATACTTTTATTTGTAACGGATTTATGGATGACAAATAGCCGTTATAATATAGTAGTCGAAAGGACCATTTTTGGAAGGTTTTTTAAGACAGATTTCATGACGACATAACCTAGCCATTGGAAACAAGTCGTGGGAGTTTATGACCATCATTTGGTGTCTGAAAATTTGTCCCAAATATTATACTTGGAGACGGATTATCCTATGCAATCCATCGAAAACTGTTGCAAAAAATTGTCAAATGGTTATATATTTCGTCAAAAATTTCTGACGGTCGACATGCCTTCAGAAATTCTGTCCAAGATTCAAAAGAAAAATCTGATTATTCTAACAATTAACGATGGAGGTATTTTCAAGCCCTATTGTATGACAAAATTTGCGACGCCTTTTTCTTTTTCGACGAAACATGCAATTCCTGTGTCTATTGAAGGAACTCATCGGAAAGTACTAAAATTCATTACAAAATCGTCGGAATTTGGGACGACTTTTGCGACCACTTTTAGCCTCTCAAATTTTCGTCGCACTGAAATGATTTTTTTTGTAATGTTGTACTTCTATTTATATATTAAATATTCACATATATATCTATATATTTTATTATAAATATGTGTATTTTAAAATATTAATTTTTAAGAATCAGATTTAAAACAAACAAGATATAAAAAAATTTATTAACTTTAAAAATATTTTATAAGATTTTTTAAATAAGCATAGCGAAACAACCTCTAAATATATGAATTTATTATAAGTACTTCTCATTTAGCAAACATAATTCAAACATAAAATCCATAGACACACACTAGATTGACACGAAAAATAAGAGGTAGTCCTTTCTTAGCAGTTACATGCACATATTAATTCTGGTTCCAAGATATAAGGACTACACAAGAAACGATGCGGGTCCAGGTGGGCCCGAGTTATGGCGAGGATTTGGTCCGGTAGGTACTTCTCTAAACGATGAGTCGCCGATGTCCATGGCTACATTCCTATGCATGGTTGGTGGTTTTGAGTTATGGTGAGGATCCGGTCCACCAGGTACCTTTCTGGACGATGAACCTCTATCCATGGCTGCTTTCCTGTGCAAGGGTACTTCCTGTTCCGAGAAATCGAAACCAAGTTCGTGGAAAAGTGTCCGACTATCACTGGATTCTTCGTGCATAAGTACGCGAGATGACATGATAACCGGAAATACACAAAATGCAACAAAGAAGGCAATGAAGACTTCAGTTGTAGGAGACGAAGCCTTTATTTTCACTGCAATTTTTAGGTAGCCCAAACTCATGAAGGAATTCGTTTATATAGCCATGAAGGGAACACAGAAATATTTTTGACCTAAAAATTAGGATTACAAATTATGAATATTGGATTATAAGTATGTTAAAGATAGAATGATAATAAAGTTAAGGGTGAATTCCATTAACTATTTTTAAAAATGGGTTTAATGCAACTTACCCCCTGTGAAAATAAGCATATTTCACCCATTTTTTGATTCTTGTGCCAATCTGAATTATTTTGGAATATAGTTTCCGACATTTCCATCAAAAATTATGTTCCAAAATTTCAGAAAAAAAAAAAAGATAAAGAGACTGATTCCAAATAATCTTCAAATTCTAAAGTATCAAATCGACCACAAAACAAATAAAAAATTATAACTAGCTTAATTTAAAATATTTATGTGAATTTATTTTATAGTTCTACATGTATAATATATTGTATTAAATAATAATTAAAATTTTATTTAATTTGAAGTGGTATCTCGTTCTTCGCACTCCTCTATTTTTCACAGCAGAATGACCAACCACAAATTTTAGAACGCGCGAATTCAATATATTTATATATATATGATATAATTAATATAAAACAAACTTGGATGTTGATATGTATATATATTTAGATTTGAAAACTTAATTTGAAAGGTAGAATGTAAGAGAGTGGGAAACACAAATGAGAGGGTGTACGTGAATTCATTCCTTTATTTGTAATGGATTTTCCAACAGATTTATGGATGACATATAGCCGTTATAATATAGTTGTCGAAAGGACCATTTTCGGAAGGTTTTTAAGACGGATTTCGTGACGACATAACCTAGCCATTGGAAACAAGCCGTGGGAATCTGTGACCATCATTTGGTGTCTGAAAATTTGTCCCAAATATTATATTTTGAGATGGATTGTCCTATACATTCCATCAAAAATTATTTTTTCGTGCTTTTCTGTTGCAAAAAATTGTCAAATGGTTATAAATTTTGTCAAAAATTTATGACGGTCGACATGCCTTCGGATATTCTGTCCCAATATTCAAAAGAAAAATCTGATTATTCTAACGATTAACGATGGAGGTATTTTCAACTCCTATGGTATGATAAAATTTGCGACGCCTTTTTCTTTTTTCGAGAGAACATGCAATTCCTGAGTCTATTGAAGGAGCTCTTCAAAAAGTACTAAAATTAATTACAAAATCGTCGGAATTTGGGACGACTTTTGCGATCACTTTTAGCCCTCCCAAATTTTCGTCGCAATAAAATTATTTTTTTTTGTAATAATGTACTTCTATTTATATATTAAATATTCACATATATATGTATAGTTATTATAAATATGTGTATTTTAAATTATTAATTTTGGAGAATCAGATTTGAATCAAACAAGATATAAAAAAAAAATTTGTTTTAAAAAAAATTAATAAGATTTTTTAAGTAAGCGTAGCGAAACAACCACTAAATATATGAATTTATTATAAATACTTCTAATTTAACAAACATAATTCAAACATAAAATCCATAGACACACACTGGATTGACATGAAAAATAAGAGGTAGTCCTTTCTTAGCAGTTATATGCACACATTGATTCTTGTTCCAGGGTATAGGGACTACACTAAAAAACGATGCGGGTCCAGGTGGGCCCGAGTTATGGCGAGGATTTGGTCCTGTAGGTACTTCTCTAAATGATGAGTCCTCGATGTCCATGGCTGCATTCCTATGCAAGGTTGGTAGTTTTGAGTTATGGTGAGGATCCGGTCCACCAGGTACCTCTCTGAACGATGAACCTCTATCCATGGCTGCTTTCGTGTGCAAGGGTACTTCCTGTTTCGAGATATCGAACCCAAGTTTGTGGAAAAGTGCCCGACTATCACTGGATTCATCGTGCATAAGGACGCGAGACGACATGATAACTGGAAATACACAAAATGCAACAAAGAAGGCAATGAAGACTTTAGTTGTAGGAGACGAAGCCATGTATTTTCACTGCAATGTTTAGGTAGCCCAAACTCATGAAGGAATTCCTTTATATTGCCATGAAGGGAAGACAGAAATATTTTTTACCTAAACATTAGGAGTATGAATTATGAATATTGGATTACTAGTATGTTAAAGATAGAATGATAATAAAGTTAAGGGAGAATTCCATTAACTATTTTTAAAAATGGGTTTAATGCAACTTACTCCTTTGAAAATAAGCATATTTCACCCATTTTTTGGTTCTTGTGCCAATCTGAATTACTTTGGAATATAGTTTCTGACAATTCCATCAAAAATTTTGCTCCAAAATTTCGGAAAATATAGATAAATAGACTGATTCCAAATAAACTTTTATGCTAAAGTATCAAATCGACCGCCAAACAAATGAAAAATTATAACTAGCTTAATTTAAAATATTTTTGTGAATTTATTTTATAGTTTGACATGTAAAAAATATTGTATTAAATAATAATTTATATTTTATTTAATCTGAAGTGGTTTCTCGTTCTTCATGCTCCTCGATTTTTCACAGCAGAATGACTAACCACAAATTTTAGAATGCGTGAATTCAATATATTTATGTATATATATGATATAATTAATATAAATCAAACTTGAAGGTTGATATGTATATATATTCAGATTTGAAAACTTAATTTGAAAGGTAGAATGTAAGAGAGTGGAAAACACAAATGAGAGGGTGCACACGAATTTATACTTTTATTTGTAACGGATTTATGGATGACAAATAGCCGTTATAATATAGTAGTCGAAAGGACCATTTTTGGAAGGTTTTTAAGACAGATTTCATGACGACATAACCTAGCCATTGGAAACAAGTCGTGGGAGTTTATGACCATCATTTGGTGTCTGAAAATTTGTCCCAAATATTATACTTGGAGACGGATTGTCCTATGCAATCCATCGAAAACTGTTGCAAAAAATTGTCAAATGGTTATATATTTCGTCAAAAATTTCTGACGGTCGACATGCCTTCAGAAATTCTGTCCAAGATTCAAAAGAAAAATCTGATTATTCTAACAATTAACGATGGAGGTATTTTCAAGCCCTATTGTATGACAAAATTTGCGACGCCTTTTTCTTTTTTCGACGAAACATGCAATTCCTGTGCCTATTGAAGGAACTCATCGGAAAGTACTAAAATTCATTTCAAAATCGTCGGAATTTGGGACGACTTTTGCGACCACTTTTAGCCCTCTCAAATTTTCGTCGCACTGAAATGATTTTTTTTGTAATGTTGTACTTCTATTTATATATTAAATATTCACATATAAATCTATATATTTATTATAAATATGTGTATTTTAAAATATTAATTTTTAAGAATCAGATTTAAGACAAACAAGATATAAAAAAATTTATTAACTTTAAAAATATTTTATAAGATTTTTTAAATAAGCATAGCGAAACAACCTCTAAATATATGAATTTATTATAAGTACTTCTCATTTAGCAAACATAATTCAAACATAAAATCCATAGACACACACTAGATTGACACGAAAAATAAGAGGTAGTCCTTTCTTAGCAGTTACATGCACATATTGATTCTGGTTCCAAGATATAAGGACTACACAAGAAACGATGCGGGTCCAGGTGGGCCCGAGTTATGGTGAGGATTTGGTCCGGTAGGTACTTCTCTAAACGATGAGTCGCCGATGTCCATGGCTACATTCCTATGCATGGTTGGTGGTTTTGAGTTATGGTGAGGATCCGGTCCACCAGGTACCTTTCTGGACGATGAACCTCTATCCATGGCTGCTTTCCTGTGCAAGGGTACTTCCTGTTCCGAGAAATCGAAACCAAGTTTGTGGAAAAGTGTCCGACTATCACTGGATTCTTCGTGCATAAGTACGCGAGATGACATGATAACCGGAAATACACAAAATGCAACAAAGAAGGCAATGAAGACTTCAGTTGTAGGAGACGAAGCCTTTATTTTCACTGCAATTTTTAGGTAGCCCAAACTCATGAAGGAATTCGTTTATATAGCCATGAAGGGAACACAGAAATATTTTTGACCTAAAAATTAGGATTACAAATTATGAATATTGGATTATAAGTATGTTAAAGATAGAATGATAATAAAGTTAAGGGTGAATTCCATTAACTATTTTTAAAAATGGGTTTAATGCAATTTACCCCCTGTGAAAATAAGCATTTTTCACCCATTTTTTGGTTCTTGTGCCAATCTGAATTATTTTGGAATATAGTTTCCGACATTTCCATCAAAAATTATGTTCCAAAATTTCAGAAAAAAAAAAAAAAGATAAAGAGACTGATTCCAAATAATCTTCAAATTCTAAAGTATCAAATCGACCACAAAACAAATAAAAAATTATAACTAGCTTAATTTAAAATATTTTTGTGAATTTATTTTATAGTTCTACATGTATAATATATTGTATTAAATAATAATTAAAATTTTATTTAATTTGAAGTGGTATCTCGTTCTTCGCACTCCTCTATTTTTCACAGCAGAATGACCAACCACAAATTTTAGAACGCGCGAATTCAATATATTTATATATATATATGATATAATTAATATAAAACAAACTTGAATGTTGATATGTATATATATTTAGATTTGAAAACTTAATTTGAAAGGTAGAATGTAAGAGAGTGGGAAACACAAATGAGAGGGTGTATGTGAATTCATTCCTTTATTTGTAATGGATTTTCCAACATATTTATGGATGACATATAGCCGTTATAATATAGTTGTCGAACGGACCATTTTCGGAAGGTTTTTAAGACGGATTTCGTGACGACATAACCTAGCCATTGGAAACAAGCCGTGGGAATCTGTGACCATCATTTGGTGTCTGAAAATTTGTCCCAAATATTATATTTTGAGATGGATTGTCCTATACATTCCATCAAAA
This sequence comes from Sesamum alatum, assembly GCA_034509735.1. Lineage (NCBI taxonomy): Eukaryota > Viridiplantae > Streptophyta > Magnoliopsida > Lamiales > Pedaliaceae > Sesamum > Sesamum alatum. Next base: position 41,261,776 of record JACGWO010000001.1, read on the forward strand.
ATTATTTTTCGTGCTTTTCTGTTGCAAAAAATTGTCAAATGGTTATAAATTTCGTCAAAAAATTTATGACGTTCGACATGCCTTCGGATATTCTGTCCCAATATTCAAAAGAAAAATCTGATTATTCTAACTATTAACGAGAGGTATTTTCAACTCCTATTGTATGATAAAATTTGCGACGCATTTTTCTTTTTTCGACAGAACATGCAATTCCTGTGTCTATTGAAGGAACTCTTCAGAAAGTACTAAAATTCATTACAAAATTGTCGGAATTTGGGACGACTTTTGCGATCACTTTTAGCACTCCCAAATTTTCGTCGCAATAAAATTATTTTTTTTTGTAATGATGTGCTTCTATTTATATATTAAATATTCACATATATATGTATAGTTATTATAAATATTTGTATTTTAAACTATTAATTTTGAAAAATCAGATTTAAATCAAACAAGATATAAAAAAAATTTATTAGTTTTAAAACAAAATTAATAAGATTGTTTAAATAAGCATGGCGAAACAACCACTAAATATATGAATTTATTATAAATACTTCTAATTTAATAAACATAATTCAAACATAAAATCCATAGACACACACTAGATTGACACGAAAAATAAGAGGTAGTCCTTTCTTAGCAGTTACGTGCACAGATTGATTCTTGTTCCAAGGTATAGGAACTACACTAGATACGATGCGGGTCCAGGTGGGCCCGAGTTATGGCGAGGGTTTGGTCCTGTAGGTACTTCTCTAAACGATGAGTCCCCGATGTCCATGGCTGCATTCCTGTGCAAGGTTGGTAGTTTTGAGTTATGGTGAGGATCCGGTCCACCAGGTACCTCTCTGAACGATGAACCTCTATCCATGGCTGCTTTCGTGTGCAAGGGTACTTCCTGTTTCGAGAAATCGAACCCAAGTTTGTGGAGAAGTGCCCGACTATCACTGGATTCTTCGTGCATAAGGACGCGAGACGACATGATAACTGGAAATAGGCAAATTGCAACAAAGAAGGCAATAAAGACTTTAGTTGTAGGACACGAAGCCATTTATTTTCACTGCAATGTTTAGGTAGCCCAAACTCATGAAGGAATTCCTTTATATAGCCATGAAGGGAAGACAGAAATATTTTTTACGTAAAAATTAGGATTACGAATTATGAATATTGGATTACTAGTATGTTAAAGATAGAATGATAATAAAGTTAAGGGTGAATTCCATTAACTATTTTTTAAAAATGGTTTTAATGCAACTTACCCCCTGTGAAAATAAGCATATTTCACCCATTTTTTGGTTCTTTTGCCAATCTGAATTACTTTGGAATGTAGTTTCTGACAATTCCATAAAAAATTATGTTCCAAAATTTTGGACAAAAAAAGATAAAGAGACTGATTCAAAATAATCTTTTATTCGAAAGTATCAAATCGACCACCAAACAAATGAAAAATTATAACTAGCTTAATTTAAAATATTTTGGGAATTCATTTTATAGTTTTACATGTACAAAATCATGTATTAAATAATAATTTATATTTTATTTAATCTGAAGTGGTATCTCGTTCTTCGTGCTCCTCGATTTTTCACAGCAGAATGACTAATCACAAATTTTAGAACGCGCGAATTCAATATATTTATGTATATATATCTATATATATGATATAATTAATATAAATCAAACTTGAAGGTTGATATGTATATATATTCAGATTAGAAAACTTAATTTGAAAGGTAGAACGTAAGAGAGTGGAAAACACAAATGAGAGAGTGCACGCGAATTTGTACTTTTATTTGTAACGGATTTATGGATGACAAATAGCCGTTATAATTGTCGAAAGGACCATTTTTGGAAGTTTTTAAGACAGATTTCTATGCAATCCATCAAAAATTATTTTTCGTGCCTTACTGTTGCCAAAAATTGTCAAATGGTTATAAGTTTCATCAAAAATTTCTGACGGTCGACATGCCTTCGGAAATTCTATCCAAGATTCAAAAGAAAAAGATGATTATTCTAACAATTAACGATGGAGGTATTTTCAAGCCCTATTGTATGATAAAATTGGCGATGCCTTTTTCTTTTTTCGACAGAACATGCAATTCCCATGTCTATTGAAGGAACTCATCGGAAAGTACTAAAATTCGTTACAAAATCGTCGGAATTTGGGACGACTTTTGCTACCACATTTAGCCCTCTCAAATTTTCGTCGCAGTAAAATCATTTTTTTTGTAATGTTGTACTTCTATTTATATATTAAATATTCACATATATATGTATATATTTATTATAAATATTTGTATTTTAAAATATTAATTTTTAAGAATCAGATTTAAAACAAACAAGATATAAAAAAATTTATTAATTTTAAAAATATTTTATAAGATTTTTTAAATAAGCATACGGAAACAACCACTAAATATATGAATTTATTATAAATACTTCTCATTTAGCAAACATAATTCAAATATAAAATCCATAGACACACACTAGATTGACACGAAAAATAAGAGGTAGTCCTTTCTTAGCAGTTACATGCACACATTGATTCTTGTTCCAAGATATAAGGACTACACTAGAAACGATGCGGGTCCAGGTGGGCTCGAGTTATGGCGAGGATTTGGTCCTGTAGGTACTTCTCTAAACGATGAGTCCCTAATGTCCATGGCTACATTCCTATGCAAGGTTGGTGGTTTGGAGTTATGGTGACGATCCGGTCCACCAGGTACCTCTCTGAACGATGAACCTCTATCCATGGCTGCTTTCCTGTGCAAGGGTACTTCCTATTCCGAGAAATCGAAACCAAGTTTGTGGAAAAGTGTCCGACTATCACCGGATTCTTCGTGCATAAGGACGCGAGATGACATGATAACTGGAAATACACAAAATGCAACAAAGAAGGCAATTAAGACTTTAGTTGTAGGAGACGAACCCATTTCTTTTCACTGCAATTTTTAGGTAGCCCAAACTCATGAAGGAATTCCTTTATATAGGCATGAAGGGAAGACAAAAATATTTTTTTTACCTAAAAATTAGGATTACAAATTATGAATATTGGATTATAAGTATGTTAAAGATAGAATGATAATAAAATTAAGGGTGAATTCCATTAACTATTTTTAAAAATGGGTTTAATGCAACTTACCCCCTGTGAAAATAAGCATATTTCACCCACTTTTTGGTTCTTGTGCCAATCTGAATTATTATGGAATATAGTTTCTGACAATTCCATCAAAATTTATGTTCCAAAATTTCAGAAAAAAACAAAAAGTTAAAGAGACTAATTCCAAATAATCCTCAAATTCTAAAGTATCAAATCGACCACCAAATAAATAAAAAATTATAACTAGCTTAATTTAAAATATTTTTGTGAATTTATTTTATAGTTCTACATGTACAAAATATTGTATTAAATAATAATTTAAATTATATTTAATCCGAAGTGGTATCTCGTTCTTCGCACTCCTCGATTTTTCACAGCAGAATGACCAACCACAAATTTTAGAATGCACGAATTCAATATATTTATATATATATATATATGTGATATAATTAATATAAAACAAACTTGAATGTTGATATGTATATATATTCAGATTTGAAAACTAAATTTACAAGGTAGAATGTAAGAGAGTGGGAAACACAAATGAGAGGGTGCACGCGAATTTATACTTTTATTTGTAACGGATTTTTCAACGGATTTATGGATGACATATAGCCGTTATAATATAGTTGTCGAAAGGACCATTTTCGGAAGGTTTTTAAGATGAATTTCGTGACGACATAACCTAGCCATTGGAAACAAGCCGTGGGAGTTTGTGACGATCATTTGCCATCTGAAAATTTGTCCCAAATATTATATTTTGAGACGGATTGTCCTATGCAATCCATCGAAAATTATTTTTCGTGCCTTACTGTTGCAAAAAATTGTCAAATGGTTATAAATTTCATCGAAAATTTCTAACGGTCGACATTCCTTCGAAAATTTTGTCCCAAGATTCAAAAGAAAAATCTGATTATTCTAACGATTAACGATGGAGGTATTTTCAAGTCCTATTTTATAAGATTTTTTAAATAAGCATAGCGAAACAACCTCTAAATATACGAATTTATTATAAATACTTCTCATTTAACAAACATAATTCAAACATAAAATCCATAGACACACACTGGATTGACACGAAAATAAGAGGTAGTCCTTTCTTAGTAGTTACATGCACACATTGATTCTTGTTCCAAGGTATACGGACTACACTAGAAACGATGTGGATCCAGGTGGGCCCGAGTTATGGCGTTGATTTGGTCTTGTAGGTACTTCTCTAAACGATGAGTCCCCGATGTCCATGGCTACATCCCTGTGCAAGGTTTGTGGTTTTGAGTTATGGTGAGGATCCGGTCCACCAGGTACTTCTCTAAACGATGACCTCTATCCACGTCTGCTTTCCTGTGCATGGGTACTTCCTGTTCTGAGAAATCGAATCCATGTTTGTGGAAAAGTGCCCGACTATCACTTGATTCGTTGTGCATAAGGACGCGAGACGACATGATAACAGGAAATACACAAAATGCAACAAAGAAGGCAATAAGCATATTTCACCTACTTTTTGATTTTTGTGCCAATCTGAATTATTTTGGAATGTAGTTTCTGACAATTTCATCAAAAATTATGTTCCCAAATTTCAGGGAAAAAAAAATAAGGATACTGATTCCAAATAATTCTTAATTCTAAAGTATCAAATCGACCACTGAACAAATAAAAAATTATAATTAGCTTAATTTAAAATATTTTTGTGAATTTATTTTATAGTTCTACATGTACAAAATATTGTATTGAATAATAATTCAAATTTTATTTAATCTGAAGTGGTATCTCGTTCTTAGTGGTCCTCGATTTTTCACAGCAGAATGACCAAACACAAATTTTAGAACGTGTGAATTCAATATATTTATATATATATATGATATAATTAATATAAAACAAACTTAAAGGTTGATATGTATATATATTCAGATTTGAGAAATTAATTTGAGAGGTAGGATGTAAGAGAGAAAGAAAGCCAAATGAGAGGGTGCACTCAAACTTATACTGTTATTTCTAATGGATTTTCCAACGGATTTATCAATGACATACAACCATTATAATATAGTTGTAGAAAGGACATTTTTTCAAGGGTTTTGAAGATCGATCTTCGTGACGACATAACCTAGCCATTGGAAACAAGCCGTGGGAGTTTGTGATCATCATTTGGTGTCTGAAATTTGTCCCAAATATTATATTTTGAGACGGATTTTCTTATGCAATCTATCAAAAATTATTTTTCGTGCCTTATTGTTGCAAAAAATTGTCAAATGGTTACGAATTCCATTGAAAATTTCAGACGGCCGACATGCCATTGCAAATTCTGTCCGAAGATTCTAAAGAAAAACTTCATTATTATAACGATTAACGACGGAGGTATTTTCAAGTCCTATTTTATGGTGAAATTTGCTACGCCTTTTTATTTTTCCGACGGAACATGAAAGAAATATGTGGATCGTCCCGGGAGATTAACGCGAATAGCGGAAGCGCGAAATAGTGCGTAATAAAAAAAAATTACAAAGCATAATTAAATGGAATTTAAACTATGCATAATATACATAAACGAATCAAGGGGTGTGCCCTTGATTCTCCCGGGCGTTCGGTGTATCTCATGTTCAATAAAACACAACATGGAGGCCATAGAATTAGAAACGAAAACCATAATTAAAGAACCTACCCGGTTGTAGTTTTGTCTTCGTTCGGCTACATGCATTGTTCCCCGTTTTGCACCAAGATCTCAAAGAAGAGACCCTCTAAATCATCTCACTCGCTGCACCGGAAAGCAACGAACCCTTGTGCTAGCAAGAAAATCATTGGGGAGAAGAGACATCGGTACACGCTATCAATTAACGCAACCGGCGTCTCTTACGTTCTACCTTGAATAAATCAAGAAGAACAAAATAATATTCTTGGAGAGAAGAAAGAGGAGTGGACGAATTTGAGAGATGAGAGTTGTAGAGAATAGTAGGTGTAAGTGTGTGTTTTTTAAGTATTTATAGAAGATGGAATTCCTATTCCTTCTCAAACTCTTCCAAAGAGACACTCTTTGACTAGGATTTTGACCTAGTCAAATCCTAGTCAAATTAGGCTTTGATTAAGTCAAATTAATCATGGCCCTTCATCTCATCATTCTCTAGATCAAATCTTGTCCATCCATTTTGATGGGCTTTATGGAATGGGCCTATTTAATTCTAAATTAAATATTCCCATGGACTTTATATTAAAATCCTATTTAATATACTAAGCCCATTAATTAATTAATGGAATGGACTTTATTTAATTCCAAATTAAATAGTCCATGGACTTTATATTAAATCCTATTTAATATACTAAGCCCATTAATTAATTAATTTACCCTTTTAATCTAATTAAAAGGAAAGCCCATGCTTTGTAAAATTCATAAATCTAATTTATGAACTCAAGCCCGATTATTCCAAATAATACATCGAGGCTTGTATCTCCAAGAAGTATAATTTAATTCCATTAAATTAAACCTTCTCCCAGAATTAATTCCAAATTAATTCCTTTTCATTTGGTGTAGCGGGTGTGACTCTTTAGGTTCAGCTTTCAGCTAGACTTGGACCTACTTTTCGTTATTTCATAACTAAAGTAGTCCGTTACCATGGGTGGCCATCTAGCAACGGTCCATGGCACTAGAGACTAGGTGAATTTATGGTGTGAACATTTAGGCTCCGAGTTATACGCAGGTGCGGTCCTACCGACGCTCGATACGTACGGGTACGGTCCTACTGTCGCCTGTCTCCCGGCCTTTAGTCTAGGGGTCGGTTCCCATCGTTGACTAGGCAACTATGCATAATGCTCGAGATAGGTTTAACTCGACGTAGGAAATCCTTTCCCACTACATCAAGTGCTATGGCCATAGACTTTGTGAGTCTAAACCATCTCCGAGCGCATAGGAGATCTTGCTGTCATATCCTTTGACAGGGGACAGATCCTATCTTGGAATACACCGTTCTTACATACTCCGACTGCACTGGACGAGGCTTATGATGACCATGTAATACAATCGGTCAAATTTCACCAGATCCAAGATACAACCTTGGTATGTAGGGGACTGCCGTGATCCTCAAGTCCGAGGACTAATCCCGTACTATCGGAACCGGGAATGCGAGTCATACCGACCAAGCCCGAGTAGCTTCTATATGACGATTCCCGCGAGTCACCTCAGTCGGCCGCTCCCCAGCAGGCCGACCCACTAACACTGCTTAGACGATCCTCGTCACCCGTCGATGAAACACGACAGCAGATGCTTAGTGCAAGTCTCAAATGGATTCTCGATGCCCTGTCTCGAGATTCCTTTGACTTGGAGTATTTCAGACTGATTCGGCGAAACTGATTTCATGAACCTACCTCCAAGCGTAGTTCCAATTTCCCGAAATGTTATTTCAGTCTGTGGGCGTTTGTTGTGACATCGTAACGATGCAAGCAGTAAGTACAACAAACTCATGCCTATGAATCCTTACTACATTCATTAACATAATATTACTTGTTCACAGATTGACGAATAGTTCTCAGAACAGCCAATACCATTGACTTTCTGGTCACCTATTCTAACAATCTCCCACTTGACCAATAAGTCAATTACCCATTTTGTTCAGAATCCTCTGAGTATGAGTAATCTACGATACCGACTAAGGTATTGTGAGTCCACTTATATTTCCTTGCGAAGTAATACGGTCTAAACCGTGTTACCTCTATCCACCATTGCCTCATAGAGATGGTGGTTGTCTAAGAATATTTTCGTGGATCTTGTGATGAGATCTCGTGCCAATACTCCCATAGTCAAGTTGCCTGCCATATAGGCGAACGTGGCTTGGTCGTGCTAGGCGCCACGTCCATCCTATGGACGCGGTCTTCATCAGTGACCACTATTCGATGCACTCGTCATTGGGCCTGACTGTGCATACCTTTGAGACTAACTGGTTTTCACTTATGCTCTGGAAGCTAGTATCGCTTTAGCCTTCCAAAGCAACTCTCAACAGACGGTGCATCATGAACACATCTTTAGTCCTTATTCAGGTACTAAGGATCGTTCTTGATTGCTGTCTTCAACCCCTCACTGCATTACCGATTTATGTTGAGCCATGCTAGAAGTACTCTCAACATCGGTTCCTATGCACCGAGTAAACATATCATATGTTTGCCTAGGGTTAAGACGTAGGGATACTCAACATCCAAGCCTTCTCATTAGTCCACCGTGACTAAGTCTTGAATGGCTTGATGCTTTATGCATAGTATCCAAGTTTTCTCATCAGTCTTACTATGACTGAGTCTCGAACAACTTGTCCCTCTACATATATGAGTTTTTCTCATCAGTCTACCATGACTGAGTCTTTGAAAAGCTCAATTCATGATATGTATGTGGGACCCTTAAAATGTCATGGAGAATTTTCGTGAGTTACAGTTGTGTTTTAGTGATTCCTAATGTCTTGAATTCATCCATGGATCAAGGCATTACACACTTAATACACATGGAACACCATTTCTACTCCCACTGATCACCTACGTCGTTTAAGACCGAGTCATGCTCCGTATGAGCTCTTCAAAACAAATATTCCAGTTATGCGGTGTTTCAAACCTTGTTTGAATTTCCTAGTGGATTCTATGGCTCCTCTCCATAAATCCTACTACGATGTCCAACATCACGTTCCGCAGGTCATTTGGATTACTATCCAAATTTGACCGAACATATCCCGATCACTCGTACCTCTTACGACATTCGGGTTCGTTCTTAAGGGGACTTGGAATATGATCAATTTAAGAAATGCGATTCTAAGCAACGTTAGTATTATTCTGTCGTAAACTTGTACAAATTAGACACCGAGTCTAATTTGTCTCCCACTAGTCCCTTGACGTATATAGGATCCTTCTACATGCTCAAGGACTTTGTCGGGATATAGGCTTGCCAAACCATGGCTCCTTGTGCGTGACTCTTGGCAAAGTGCCACGTTCCTTACGTTGGCAATTTTGAGTCTACGTCTACACGGGCTAAGGTAATTGGGCGAAACTTCGATCGATCTTCGTCCAACGAGATTCGATCGTTCCCTTTATCAGAGACCGTCATACTTGGCCTTTACAGGAAACGTTTCATTGAGAATTCCTATTCTCAACTTGGATGCTCAAGAGCTCCCACTAAATACACGGCCTTTTCGATCCTATCGAAACAGGTTTAATTTTGCAACCATTTATGGTTCACCTCCTTAAGTCTAATTCCCAAACCTCCTATGGGACCTTTAGACTTTTGAACCCTCTTATGGTCTTGTGTATTAGTAACCTACAGTTGTCTTATTGGCTCCCTTCCAATGGACTATTTGGCAAGCCTACTTTGTCCAACAAAGAGCTTTCGGACTTTCTTTTTCATAAAAGACTTGTAAATTTAGTCGATTCGAATAATCTATTTCTAGATTCATCGAACTTTCCAATTTACTTATCTTTTAATAAGAAGAAACGCCCTAGCTGTTGTAGATGCCAAATTTGTAAGTTGGTCTTGATTAATCCATTTTAGATAATTTGAATTTTGAGTATCCATAAACCTTTTATGGGATGGTATTTTAGGAATTTATGTACTAGCAAACATGAATCAATATTCAATAATTTTGTTTGATCAAATATGTATGTAATAAAAACCTTTGTCCAACAAAGAGACATACTTTTGATCATGCTAGGTTACGTAATTCCTATATTATCCTAACATGATCACGATTATGAGCCTAACAAGTCTCTAGTCCTTTTCATCAATGGACCTTGCCATTGTTGAATCCTAGAACTGTTCTTGGCTTTTAAGTCCTTATTCACTTTCTGCAAACCACCTGCAGATTAGTGATAGGAATGGTATCAAATACCAAATAGAGATCATGTCAATACTCAATATCAAATTTTACCTACATTGGAGAGAGGTTTAGAATACTCCCCTTTCCAATGGCCCTCTTTACGACAGTAAATGCTTACGTTCTTAGAAGCTATGAACTTGACTGCTGAACCTTTTGCTCTTTCCTTTACCTCCACCTTGTGTTGTAAAGGAATAGCACTTGAAGTGCTTAATAGTTGATGTCACCTTACCCTTCTTCCTCTTTTGGCGTCTGGCATCCTTGCCTTTCGCTATGGAGGTTGAAGCCTCTCCTACAAGTACCGACGGCGCAGATTTTGCAATCATTGCTTCGTACTAGACCAACATAATTACCAACCTATGAAGATCTTTTCTAAGCTCATTCATGTTGATAATTAATGGTTCGTAGGAGGGAGGAAGAGACTGAAGGATCATGTCAATGTACGTCTCTTTTTCAAGACTGACATGGAGGTCTTTTGACCTTCTCCACTAGGGATTGCATCATCACTCCATGTTCTTTGTACCGACATCCCTTCCGTCATCTTAGCTCCAAACATGCCTTCGTTGCATTTTACCCCACATGCTGGTCCAAGACCATATAGACATGATGCAAGCGAAGCATAGTTTGAGCCAATATCATTATATCCTACTTGCCGGTGGTCATCCTTCAACTTTTGAACGCCAAGCGTTACCTTAGTTGTCGACCCCTTCGGCAAGGGCTGAGGAATGTCCTCATTCCGGTATGTGAGTTAAGGTTCTGGAAATCTAAGACCATCTTAAGATTTCGCAGTCAATTCGTGTAATTGGTTCCCTTTTAATGAGCCTCTTAGTGATGTGTTTGGTGGATTCTTAGACATTCACAACATATATGAACAGAAAATAATAAGCGGAGTGAAGTAATATTTTTGGTTAAGTCTCGGTCTTTAGTCCTTAACCTCTCCCACTATTTCTACGAGAACACGGCACTCTCAAACGTTGTTTTCGGGAAATCCTTTCCTAGTGGGCTCGGGATCCACAGCGATCTCCCCCATACCCCGCTTTTACGATTCGCATGGGAAAAGAACCCGTGGGAGGTATTCCATACCATTCTCGTTCCACGAGATTCCCAAGATAATTGCCTCACCCTTTCACGTGACCCCGAGGACTCCAAGCGAATCACATTATTCGGGCGTTAGACCCGACCCAATCAACCGATTCATAGACTCACTGCTACCTCCACGACTCGTGAGACAGGTAACAACAGTCTACTCATCGTTCATGACAAAGTGCAGCTTCTTTTAAGCACGATAGTCGTGCCACGACTCGTGAGACCACGCTATCGACCTAAAAGATCTTCCTCACTTTTGCCATGGATGGAAGGCTTGGACAGACTCCCAGAGTCCTAGTCCATTTATTAAGGGTCTATATTTAACTTGGTTCAACCAAGTGAGAGTTTTGATAGAACGAGACCTCATCACATATATCAAGTATTGCATTGCGTGCGTTATGGCAGAAATATTCTAAGCGTGAATGTAACCATACATAAAGCATATAGAATAATCATAAGCATATAATACGCATCGCATGCAAAATAAAGCCTAGCACGCCCCTGTAGGATGATCACAAGCCCAAACCTATGCGACCCACTGAGCCCGCAGTGGATCTATGGTCAATCTAAGGGTAGGCCCTACACTATTACAAGATTCAATAACCCATTACATGCAATGGGCCTTGTAAGTCCTCTTTATCTTCTTGGGCTCTCCATCGTGGGCCTACACTGGGCTTCTTCTCCATGGATCCTCCGTGGGCCATCTGATGGCAACCTCCATGGGCCTCCAACACCTTGGGCTTATCTTCTCTTGCAGCTTTTATTTACAAAAAAAATAAAACCTCACCACTAATCTACTCTCATTACATCATAAAATAAGAAACCCCAATTAAACATTTGGGGGGAGTACATTAGGAGGGAGAGAGAAAGCCTTATTATTGCAAGGCACTAGAAGAGAGACAGAGAGGAAAATAAAGAGGCACACAGGCCACAACCCAACAAATAAATGTAAATAAACCATACATGCGGTCCAGGGGCTTTGCGATCATCCTTTGTCAAATTAATTAACACAAATAGCACAAATACATATCCCACGTAAAATATGCTATACCAACATCCATGATAATCCATACCATAAAATAAATGCAGAAACTACATGTAAAATATCCACACCAAACATTGGATAATAGTGCAACCTATGCACAACGATTTTTGTTGGAAAATCCTTTTCCATAATTAACAAGGCAATATTAATTCTGTGAAATATAAAATCTCAACCAAAATTAAAATGCCCCAAGTTAATTAATTCAGATAAATTCCAAGAATTATACAGAAAAATCAAATTTTCTGAAACACAAAAATCAACAATTCAAGAATATGCCCATTTATTCAAGAATTCCAAAATCCAACAATTTGTGCAATATTAATACATGTCAAGATCTACTCATACTCAAGCCATAAAATAACCATGATGTCCAACATCATAAAACGCAGAAATTATTGCGAAATTTCACATATGAATTTTGATCATTGGTGCAACCATTGCAAAAATTAAATCTTGTTAGGAAACCCTTTCCTCATCAACCAAGAAATATTTATTTTAGAAAATTCCAAATCTCAAAAAATAAATATTCTAAGTCAACGGGTTCAGAATAATGCAGAAAATATCATAAAAATAATACAGTAAAAACAATTTTGAAAAACGAGCCAAAAAACGGGAGAGAAACGGAAAACGGCAGACAGCCGCGCCTGGGCGCGAGCCTAGCGCATGCCGTGCGCGCGCGCGCACGCGCGCAGGCGCCCATGCCTGCGCGCGCGGCCGCGCGCGCGCGGCCGGCACAGCGCGCGCTGGCCGGCCGCGCGTAGGCCCCTGCCTGCATGCGCGCCCGGCCGCGCCCCTGTGCGCGCGGCCAGCGTGCTGCTGCTGCCGGTTCGCCGTTTTTCACTCCTTTTCGATTTTTCATGCAATTTTTCTGAACCACAAGATAAATTAAACCCTAGAACATGTATAAAACACATTCAAGAAAACCAAGATCCAAAATCCCATGCAAAATTAAACGCCAATAAATATCTACGATAAACATGCTATAAACGTAAATTAAAACACGTTTATCATGCTTAAACGCACATAGCACATAGAATTCTAGGCCTATACACCGAACCGGGCTCTGATACCACTGAAAGAAATATGTGGATCTTCCCGGGAGATTAACGCGAATAGCGGAAGCGCGAAATAGTGCGTAATAAAAAAAAATTACAAAGCATAATTAAATGGAATTTAAACTATGCATAATATACATAAACGAATCAAAGGGTGTGCCCTTGATTCTCCCGGGCGTTCGGTGTATCTCATGTTCAATAAAACACAACATGGAGGCCATAGAATTAGAAACGAAAACCATAATTAAAGAACCTACCCGGTTGTAGTTTTGTCTTCGTTCGGCTACATGCATTGTTCCCCGTTTTGCACCAAGATCTCAAAGAAGAGACCCTCTAAATCATCTCACTCGCTGCACCGGAAAGCAACGAACCCTTGTGCTAGCAAGAAAATCATTGGGGAGAAGAGACATCGGTACACGCTATCAATTAACGCAACCGGCGTCTCTTACGTTCTACCTTGAATAAATCAAGAAGAACAAAATAATATTCTTGGAGAGAAGAAAGAGGAGTGGACGAATTTGAGAGATGAGAGTTGTAGAGAATAGTAGGTGTAAGTGTGTGTTTTTTAAGTATTTATAGAAGATGGAATTCCTATTCCTTCTCAAACTCTTCCAAAGAGACACACTTTGACTAGGATTTTGACCTAGTCAAATCCTAGTCAAATTAGGCTTTGATTAAGTCAAATTAATCATGGCCCTTCATCTCATCATTCTCTAGATCAAATCTTGTCCATCCATTTTGATGGGCTTTATGGAATGGGCCTATTTAATTCTAAATTAAATATTCCCATGGACTTTATATTAAAATCCTATTTAATATACTAAGCCCATTAATTAATTAATGGAATGGACTTTATTTAATTCCAAATTAAATAGTCCATGGACTTTATATTAAATCCTATTTAATATACTAAGCCCATTAATTAATTAATTTACCCTTTTAATCTAATTAAAAGAAAAGCCCATGCTTTGTAAAATTCATAAATCTAATTTATGAACTCAAGCCCGATTATTCCAAATAATACATCGAGGCTTGTATCTCCAAGAAGTATAATTTAATTCCATTAAATTAAACCTTCTCCCGGAATTAATTCCAAATTAATTCCCTTTCATTTGGTGTAGCGGGTGTGACTCTTAAGGTTCACCTTTCAGCTAGACTTGGACCTACTTTTATTTATTTCATAACTAAAGTAGTCTGTTACCATGGGTGGCCATCTAGCAACGGTCCATGGCACTAGAGACTAGGTGAATTTATGGTGTGAACATTTAGGCTCCGAGTTATACGCAGGTGCGGTCCTACCGACGCTCGATACGTACCGGTACGGTCCTACTGTCGCCTGTCTCCCGGCCTTTAGTCTAGGGGTCGGTTCCCATCGTTGACTAGGCAACTATGCATAATGCTCGAGATAGGTTTAACTCGACGTAGGAAATCCTTTCCCACAACATCAAGTGCTATGGCCATAGACTTTGTGAGTCTAAACCATCTCCGAGCGCATAGGAGATCTTGCTGTCATATCCTTTGACAGGGGACAGATCCTATCTTGGAATACACCGTTCTAACATACTCCGACTGCACTGGACGAGGCTTATGATGACCATGTAATACAATCGGTCAAATTTCACCAGATCCAAGATACAACCTTGGTATGTAGGGGACTGCCGTGATCCTCAAGTCCGAGAACTAATCCCGTACTATCGGAACCGGGAATGCGAGTCATACCGACCAAGCCCGAGTAGCTTCTATATGACGATTCCCGCGAGTCACCTCAGTCGGCCGCTCCCCAGCAGGCCGACCCACTAACACTGCTTAGACGATCCTCGTCACCCGTCGATGAAACACGACAGCAGATGCTTAGTGCAAGTCTCAAATGGATTCTCGATGCCCTGTCTCGAGATTCCTTTGACTTGGAGTATTTCAGACTGATTCGGCGAAACTGATTTCATGAACCTACCTCCAAGCGTAGTTCCAATTTCTCGAAATGTTATTTCAGTCTGTGGGCGTTTGTTGTGACATCGTAACGATGCAAGCAGTAAGTACAACAAACTCATGCCTATGAATCCTTACTACATTCATTAACATAATATTACTTGTTCACAGATTGACGAATGGTTCTCAGAACAGCCAATACCATTGACTTTCTGGTCACCTATTCTAACAGAACATGCATTTTCTATGTCTATCAAAGGAATTCATCAGAAAGTACTAAAATTTGTTACAAAATTGTCAGAATTTGGGACGATTTTTGCGACCACCTTTAGCCCTCAAATTTTTGTCCCAATAAAATAATTTTGTTTGTAGTGATGAACTACTATTTATATATTAAATATTCACATATATATTAATTACTAATATATGTACTTGTAAAATATTAATTTTGAAGAATTAGAATTGAATCAAAGAAGATATAAAAAAATTTATTAGTTTTAAAAATATTTTAAAAGATTTTTCAAATAAGCATAGCAAAACAACCTCTAAATATATGAATTTATTATAAATATTTTTCATTTAAAAAATATAATTCAAACATAATAACTATAGACATACACATGATTGACACGAAAAATAAAAGAAAGTAATTTCTTACTAATTACATGCACACGTTGATTCTTGTTCCAAGGTATATAGACTACACTATTGTAAAGGAAAGTGGATCGTCCCGAGAGGAAGCGCAAGTGCGATATGTAAAAGCCAGAAATGTGAAGGAAAGCGAATCGGTCTGGGAACGCGGCGGCGGAAGCGCGGTGGAAATAAAAACGTGCAAAATAATATAATTTATATCGCAATCAAGGGGTGTGCTTGTTAGAATAGGTGACCAGAAAGCCAATAGGTTTGGCGTCTTGGATCTGGCGAGAGGTGATCATTTTGTAAGATGATCATTATAAGCCTTGCCCAGTGCAATCAGAATGTGTAGTGAGGACAGTGGATTCCAAGAAGAGGATCCTTCCCCTGTCAGTATGTGACAGAGGTATCTCCTATTCACTCGGAGACACGGTCATGCTGTTTAAAGCTGTGGGCACAGTGGTTGGTTGAACAGGGAATGGTTTCCTGTGTCGACGCAATGAAGCATATGTAGTCTCGAGTATTAAACATAGATGCCTAGTCAAGGATGAGAACCGACGCCCAATTCCATACCCTTGACTAAGGCCAGGAGACGGTAGACAGAAGGACCGTACCCTTACAGAATCGGCGCCTAAATGTTCACGCCAACATTCACCTAGTCTCTAGTGCCATGGACCGTTGCTAGACGGCCACCCATGGTAACGACCCATGTGGGACACGGGTCCAAGTCTAGCTGAGGGTGAACCTAAAGGGTCACACACAAATCACCGAGAAGGTTGAGAGATTGACTTGGAGTCAATCTCGAAGGATAAATAAGTAATTGGATTGCTTAAGGGATAGTCCATTGGAAGGACGGGCTGATATTGTATGGGCCCTCGTTTAATCGGTAAATGGGATTTATCGATTAAATATGGAAAGTCGAGATGTTGGATCTTTTGATTGGATTAAAAGACCAACGGGAATTAGTTAAGTGGACATTAAATTGGATTAAATTTTGGGTTCGTGGTAATTGGATTAACGGTAAAACCCGGTCCATTAAAGTTTGACCTGAGAGGAGAATTAATTCCTATTTTAGAATAGGAAGAAGTTAGATTTCTTCCCATATTGAGCATGGCCAAGAATGCTCCCTTGGAGGAAGCAAAATTCAGCCATGTTTCATGCTAGGTGGTGGTTGACTTATCTCTTTCGGTAAGAGACAAATCAACTCCAATCAAGTCCTTCCCTTTTGGTATAATTTGATCATACCTTAAAAGTTGGTAGGCTTGATTGAAGAATTAATGGTGATTGATTGGGATGAATCTAGAAATCTTTGGATGAACCTAGACACATTCCAATGATCACATTAATTATGTATATATATGAGTATGTACTAACACCTTGGGCATGAGAATCATTATTCATCTTTTCTAGGAAAAGAATAAGCAAAATCGGCCTCTCTCCTCTCTCTCTCACTCTCGGCCCTCTCTCCCTCTCCCACTTGTGTTTTTCATTTGATCTTGGATCAAAAAGGAAGAACAAAGTAGGTTTGAGAGAACACTAACTCATAGTGTTTATTCTCTTAAATCTATTCCTTCATAAACCCGTTTTCTTCTAGCTAGGAGAACGTGAGTTTCTTCCGGTGTGGCCTGTGTGGGTTGCCTTTGGAGAGTCCATACGTTTGGACTTTGTGAACATTTCGGGGAAGGAACAACGCAAGTAGTTGCGGACACGTAAAATCTACAAAGGTAACGGTTAATTACGCTTTTGTAGATTTACATTTCATCTATGCCCTATGTATAATATATGCTTCTATTTTAATAATCCTACATCGAATGCCCGGTTGAGCACCCAAGGACACACCCCTAGGGATTACGTCTATTTATATTTAAATTTACATTTTTTTCCATGCTTCTGGCTTCCGCTCGCGCTTCCGGGCGGATCTGCTTGTCCTTCAAGTGGTATCAGAGCCCGTTTCTATGTAAGGGGCATAGATCTATGTTCTTGGCATGATCTACTTGCTTTCACGGCTTTAATGACATGTTTAATTGCATGAATATATGAATAAATATGATGATTCAATTGTTTAAATTTGATGGACGTTAAGCATGCTAATTTTCTGAGTTTGGATCTAGAATTGCATGATCGTTTTCAGTTTATTACTGTTGATATGTGCTGAAAAAGGATGTCGAAAAAAATATAAAAAAACGGACAGCAGCGGCAACGGTTGGGTGCCGCCCCTGCCGGCCGGTCACTGGCTGGCAGGCGCGTTGCCGGGCGCTCGCGGGCTCACACCTGCGTGCTGACCTGGCCGGCGTGGCTGCCAACGTGCGTGCTGGCAGGGGCGGCCCACCTGCGCGCGCTGTGCGCATTCATGCCGCTGCCGGTCGAGGCCAGCGCGCGCGCGCGCTCGCACTGTCCTGTGTGCGCGGCTGGCTGGCAAGCAAAACAGCTGGGCCGTTTTGTGCCGTTTTTGTACGTTCTTTGGAAATTTTGATTTTCTGTTTTTTTTTCTGCACATTATTCTGAAAATGTAGTAATTTTGCACATTTGATTTTGGAATTAATTGCATTATTCCTTAAATCAAATTTGCTTAATTAATTTGGGATTAATACATGCATTGGATGCATTGTTTATAATGTCCATTGAATTTGAAATTTGAATTTTTGCATATTATTTATGTATTTATGCTTTGTGATGTTGGACATCACTTAGATATTTGGAATATCCATGGTTTAAGCATAATTATTTGGAATAATTATGTTATGTGCGTTTATGCGATCAACATGGGATGATCACAAGAGCCCTAGACCTTGTGTATGAATGAATGTATGATTATTTACATTTATGTTTGGTGGGGCCTGCGTGCCTCTTGTTTTGGGACTATCATCTCCATATTTCAGCCTCATGATGTTAAGGCTTGTTTTTATTTCCTAAATGTATTACTTTCAATTATAATGAGAGTAGGTAGTTTTTTGTGAGATTTTTTTTTTTTAATTTTGACAAGCCTATGGAGTCGGAGACCTAAGGAGGAACATCAAGGCGTCAAGAATAACACAAGGCCCATTGGAATGAAAATGGGTATATTACTTTGTAATAATTTAGGACCACCCTAGACTCATGCGGGCTCAGTGAGTCGCATAGGTTGGGCTGGTGATCATCTTAACAGGGGTATGCTATATTTTCTGCATGCGGCGTAGTTATTTATCGCTTTAAATATTGGATATTTATGCATGCTAAAACACCGTAATGTGATGAGGTCTCGGTTGTACATTAAGCTCTCATTTTGTAGGACCAAATTAAATATTGGGCCCAGAACTGACTTGGATCAAAATTGTATTTTGATCTGTTCGAGCCTTCCATCCACAACAATGTGATGAGGAAGCTACCACTACCCAAGTGTGGTCTCACGAGTCGTGGCACACTTGGACTGTTAGAATAGGTGACCATGTAAGCCAATTTTGGCGGTTATATGTAACCTATGTCTATACAATTATAGGTGTTTGATAAATCATTAATGAATAAAGAAGTGAATTTCATTTGGCATCACTTTGTTTGTGTTCACTTATATTTGTTTTCCATATCTGTTCACTACGCAAACAAAGCCCACGGACTGAGAATCAATTTCGGGGACTGGGACTACGCTTGGAGGTAGGTCCATGGAATCAGTCTTCCCGAATCAGTCCGGAAATCTCCAAGTCAAGGAATCCCGAAAATGGGTACCGGGATTCCATTTGAGACTTGCACTAAGCACCTGCTGTCGTGTTTCATCGACGGGTGACGAGGGTCGTCTAAGCAGTGTTAGTGGGTTAGCATGCTAGGACGCAGCTGACTGAGGTGACTCGTGGGAACCGTCTTACGGAGGACCTTGAGTATGGTCTGCTAGGTATGACGTATATTCCCGGTTCCAACGGTACAGGTCAAGTCCTTTGACTTGAGGAATTGCTGAGTTTACCTGTATATCAGGGCTGTATCTTAGATATGGTGAGAGATTGCCAGAATTCTCTTTGGTAGTCATAAGCCATGTCTAGTGCAGTTCTGGTGTGCAAAGTGACAGTAGTTTCCAAGCAAGGATCTGTCTCCTGTCAATAGGTTTTTTTGGCAGTTGAGTCTCATGTATACTCTAGGTCTTGTCCCTAAAACTGTGGCCACAGTGACTGAACAGAAGGGAAGGATTCCCTTGCGGCGTTTAGTGAGGACAGACCGACACTTAGGTCCAAAATTGGTACCTGCATTTTCCGTGCCCTAGACTCTAAGTGATGAGACCGAAGACAGAAGGACAAGTGTACTGTTAGAGCCTAAATGTTCATCCCTGAATATTTCACCTAGTCTCTAGTGCCATGGACCGTTGCTAGATGGCCACCCATGGTAACGGAAGGATTCTAGGAATCCGACCAAGTCTAGCTGAAAGGTGAACCTAAAGAGTCACACACTATCCACACACATTTAGATATTTAATTAGGAATTAAATATTGGAGTGAAGGAATGATTAAATTGGATTTAATCGGGTCCTTTATTTTTCTTGGAGAAATAATTCCTTCTATTAGATATAAGGAATTAAATTGATAAAATTAGATTTATCAAAGGGATTTATTTAATGGGCTTAAATAATATTTATATTTATTTTTTTTTTAGCCTCTTGGAAATATTTAAATAGGTTTTAAATATTCCATTAAATTAAATTAAATCAACGGTTGAGATCAATGGGAGAGATGGATGGCTAGGATTGTTTTGACTAGGTCAAAACACTACTTTGACTAGGACTTTGACTAGGTCAAAATCCTAGTCAAAATAGAGTTCTTGAAAGAGGAGTTTAAAGAGGATTAGACTCCTCTTCTATATAAACCCCTAGCATCCTACAAGTTGAATGATGATGAAATTCCAACACACACAACACACAGACACAACTCGACTCTCTCTCCCTCTATCTCGTCTGCCCTCTCTCTCTCACACACTCCAAGAAAATTATTTTTCTTTGTTCTCTTGTTCTTGGAACATTAGAACTTGATGAATCAATACCGTTAATTCATAACGTGTTGTTGATTCATCCACTCCAAAATATAAACTTGTTCGTTGCTAGCACCACGTGCAAGATACGTGGGTGGATCGTGTGTCACGATTTGGAGGGTCTCAAGAACGAGATCTTGGTGCAAAACGGGGAACAACGCGTGTAGCCGTTGAAGACGAAAACGACAACGAGTAGGTCTCGTTTATGATTTTCGTCCCTTTTAATTTTCTACCCTATGGCCTCCATGATTCTTTTATGTTTTATTATTCATGAGATACACCGAACACCCGGGAATTTCAAAGGCACACCCTTTGAAACGTGTTCTTTAATTTAAAGCATGTTTAAATTCCGTATTTATATTTAATTATACCGCGCTTCCGCATTCGCGCTTTTCCCGGGACGATCCACAATTCCTTTCATGGACTGGGGGAAAGCTGCACCATTGTTGTGAACAAAAAGACTGCACTCGTTGTTTTCCTGTCTCATGAGTCGTGGGGGGCGACAGTTTGAGGCCTGATTTGGTTGATGGGTCGGGCCCAACACTGAGTAACATGGTTCGCTTGGAGTCCTCGGAACCATGCGAATAGGTTAGGCAAAATATCTTGATAATCTCATGGGATGAGAATGTTATTGGATATCTCCCACGAGGTCTTCTTCATATGCATCGTAAAAGCGGGGCATGGAGATTAAGCTTGTGGATCCCAAGCACACTAGGAAATGGTTTCCCGAAATTTTGCTTCGGAGTGGCAGACTTTTGTACAAATACTAGGAGGGTTAAAGAGTAAAAGACCAAGTCTTCAACTTGAATAATAATATTACCATCACTGCTAATTTCTGCTTTACATTTTTTATAAATTTAGATATGTCTAAGAATCCATTAACCATGGTACTTGAGACTAATAAGTTCAACGGAACGAACTACTCGGACTGGCTGAGAAACCTGAGGATTGTCCTCGATTTTGAGAACCAAGGCTATGTCTTGGACAAGCCGCCGCTGAGCGACTTACCAGAGGGTCCACGCCAGAACAACGTTCGATGTTCGAGAAATGGCATGAGGACAACCGGAAAGTGCACAGTATCATATTGGCTTCGATGTCTAACGACATCCAGAAGCAATATGAGAGGCTGGACAACGTCTCCGCCATAATTCTCTGCATGAACGAGGTTTATGCGGTTCCGGATAGGCATATTAGATATGCCGCCACAAAAGCATGCTTTGGCACCAAGTTTGCTGAAGGATCGTTTGTACAAAGTCATGGGGGTTAAGATGCTCTCCCTAGTGGAGAAACTCGAGGACCTTAAAGCTGGGCTTAACAATGACACATACATTGACGTGATCCTCCAGTCGTTTCCTCCTTCCTATGACCCGTTTGTTGTAAACTACAACATGAACGGACTTCAGAAGTCTATTCATGAGTTGATCAACATGCTGGTCCAATACGAGCCAACGACCCACAAGTCGGCACCAGTGGTATTGATAGGAGAGGCTTCGACCTCCAAGGCGAATGGCAAGACGGCCGGACGCTGGAAGAGGAAGAAGGGAAAGGGGAAGACGGTTGCGGCCCCTGCTCGCGCTCCAGGCGCCCCTATTGCCCCAGTGGGGATGGGCAAAGGTAAAGGGAAGGCCCGTGGTTTTCAGCGGTCCAAGAAAAATGATGTCTGCATGTATTCCCAAGAAAAGGGGCATTGGAAGAGGGACTGTCCACAACTCCTCTCCAACCCAGGTATATTTGTGGTTGAAGTAAACATGATAACTAATTCTGCTTCATGGGTATTGGAAACCGGGTGTGGTGCTCACATCTGCAATGATTTGCAGGCACTGCAAAGAAGCAGAAGGCTAACCAACAATGAGATAATCCTGAGGCTAGGCGATGGCAAGACCATTGCTGCGGAAGTTGTAGGATCAATGGAGTTAGCCATTAGTAGTCATGTTAGGATTGTACTAAACGACTGTTTCTATGTACCTAGCATGATTAAAAATATTGTATCTATCCTGGTCCTTGACAAGGAGGGATATTCATTTACCATCAATAAAAACAGTTTTTTCATTATAAAGGATGGTATTTCTCATTTACTTGGTACATTGGTAAACAGTCTGTACATACTTCAACAATCTAATTCGATTATGACTGCAGAACACAAACGAAAATGGGATAATCATAACGACGCACAGATATGGCATGCGAAGTTAGGTCATATCTCTGAAGATAGGATAAGAAGGTTGGAGGACTCAAAGAGTCTAAAGATAGATGATTTGGACAACCTACCGACCTGCGAATCCTGTTTGAAGGGAAAGATGACCAATAAACCCTTTGTTGGACAAAGCACGCTAGCCAACGGCCTGTTGGATTTGATCCATACGGATGTCAGTGGCCCACTAAATACTCAGGCTAGAGGTGGGTACTCGTACTTCATAGCCTTTACCGATGATCACTCATGGTATGATTATGTTTACCTGATGAGGTACAAGTCTGAAGCTTTTGGAAGGTTTAAGGAATACAGACTTGAAGTAGAGAACCAAACCGGTTGAAAGATCAAAGTCCTTCGGTCAGACTGAGGTGGTGAGTATTTGAGTGGTGAGTTTACTGATTATCTAAAAGAGAATGGGATTCTCTCTCAGTGGAACCCTCCCGGAACACCACAGTTTAATGGTGTGTCTAAAAGGAGGAATCGGACCTTGTTGGACATGATCCGATCCATGATGAGTTTTACCGAACTCCCCTTATCCTTCTGGGCATACGCTCTTGAGACGGCGGCCAAAGTTTTGAACTTTACCCCATCTAAGAAGATATCCCAGATGCCATATGAGATATGGCATGGCAAGCCTGCCTCCTACAAATACTTGAAAGTGTGCGGTTGCCCCGCATACGTTAAGAGATTAGTGGGACATAAACTAGACTTGAGGTCTAGTTTATGCAGGTTCATCGGGTATCCGAAAGAAACTGCGGGGTATTATTTCTATGATCCCTTCGAGCAAAAAGTTTTTGTCTCACGAATGAAGGACAAGCGGATCCGCCCGGGAGCACGAGCGGAAGCGAGAAAGCGAGAAAATAGTGCGTAATTTAAATCTAATTTAAATATGCGAATTCCAAGGGGTGTACCCTTGGGTGCTCAACCGGGCGTTCGATGTAGGATGTGTAAATATTGAAAACATATATTTAAACACATACGGCATAGATATATAAATGAAATCAATCAAAGTGTAATAAACCGTTACCTTTGATTGTTTAGCGTATGCTCCTGGCTACTAGCGTTTTTCCTTCTCCGGAATGCTCACGAAATCCAAACGTATGGATTCTCCAAACGTAATCCACACCACATCGGAAGAAACACACGTTCTTGTTGCTAGAAAAGAACGGGTTTAGGAAGGAATCGGTTTAAGAGAAGAACACTATGAATTAGTGTTCTCTTAAACTTACTTTGTTCTTCTTCTTGATTCAAAATCAAGTGAAGAACACAAGTGTAAGAGAGGGAGAGAGCACGAAAATTGAGAGAGAGGAGAGGATTTTTGTCTTCTCTTTTTCCTAGAAAAAAGATAAATAATGAATCACTTATGCTTGGTGTTGTATATTCTCATATATATACATACTTAATGTGATTATTGGAATGTGTCTAGGTTCATCCAAGGATGTCTAGATTCATTCCAATCAATCACCATCAATTCTTCAATAAAGCCTACCAAAATTTATAGTATGATCAAATCATACCAAAAGGGAAGAGCTTGATTGCAGTTGATTTGTCTCTTTCCAAAAGAGATAAGTCAACATACCACCTAGCATGAAACATGGCTGATTTTGCTTCCTCCAAGGGAGCATGTCGGCCATGTTTAATTAAGGGAAGAAGTCCAACTTCTTCCTATTCCAAAATAGGAATTATTTCTCCTCTCGGGTATAATTTAACGGACCGGGTTTTATCGTAATCCAATTACGACGAATCCAACATTAAATCCAATTTAATGTCCATTTAAATTATTCCCGTTGATCTTTTAATCCAATTAAAAGATCCAACTTCTCAACGTCTCAACTTTCCATATTCAATCAAAAATCCAATTTACCGATTAAGCGAAAGCCCGATACAATATCTGAAGGACAAGCGGATCCGCCCGGGAGCGTGAGCGGAAGCGAGGAAGCGAGAAAATGGTGCGTAAATTTAAATCAAATTCAAAATACGCAAATTCCAAGGGGTGTACCCTTGGGCGCTCAACCGGGCGTTCGATGTAGGATGTGTAAATATTGGAAACATATATTTAAACACATAGGGCATAGATATATAAATGAAATCAATCAAAGCGTAATAAACCGTTACCTTTGATTGTTTAGCGTATGCTCCCGGCTACTTGCGTTGTTCCTTCTCCGGAATGCTCACGAAATCCAAACGTATGGATTCTCCAAAGGTGATCCACACCACACTGGAAGAAACACACGTTCTTCTTGCTAGAAAAGAACGGGTTTAGGAATGAATCGGTTTAAGAGAAGAACATTATGAATTAGTGTTCTCTTAAACTTACTTTGTTCTTCTTCTTGATTCAAAATCAAGTGAAGAACACAAGTGTAAGAGAGGGAGAGAGCACGAAAATTGAGAGAGAGGAGAGGATTTTTGTCTTCTCTTTTTCCTAGAAAAATATGAATAATGAATCACTTATGCTTGGTGTTGTATATTCTAATATATATACATAATTAATGTGATTATTGGAATGTGTCTAGATTCATCCAAGGATGTCTAGATTCATTCCAATCAATCACCATCAATTCTTCAATAAAGCCTACCAAAATTTATGGTATGATCAAATCATACCAAAAGGGAAGAGCTTGATTGCAGTTGATTTGTCTCTTTCCAAAAGAGATAAGTCAACATACCACCTAGCATGAAACATGGCTGATTTTGCTTCCTCCAAGGGAGCGTGTCGGCCATGTTTAATTAAGGAAAGAAGTCCAACTTCTTCCTATTCCAAATTAGAAATTATTTCTCCTCTCGGGTATAATTTAACGGACCGAGGTTTTATCGTATTCCAATTACGACGAACCCAATATTAAATCAAATTTAATGTCCACTTAAATTATTCCCATTGATCTTTTAATCCAATTAAAAGATCCAACGTCTCAACGTCTCAACTTTCCATATTTAATCGAAAATCCAATTTACCGATTAAATGAAAGCCCGATACAATATCGGCCCGTCCATCCAATGGACTTTCCCTTAAGTAATCCAATTACTTATTTTATCCTTCGAGATTGACTCCAAGTCGATCTCTCAACCTCCTCGGTGATTTGTGTGTGACCCTTTAGGTTCACCCTCAGCTAGACTTGGGCCCGTGTCTCACAAGGGCCCGTTACCATGGGTGGCCGTCTAGCAACGGTCCATGGCACTAGAGACTAGGTGAATTGGCGTGAACATTTAGGCGCCAATTCCGTACGGGTACGATCCTTCCGTCTACCGTTTCCCGGCCTTAGTCTAGGGTATGGAATTGGGCGTCGGTTCCCATCCTTGACTAGGCATCTATGCTTAATACTCGAGACCACGTATGCTTCATTGCGTCGACACAGGGAACCATTCCCTGTTCGACCAACCACTGTGGCCACATCTTTAAACAGCATGAACGTGTCTCCGAGTGCATAGGAGATACCTCTGTCACATACTGACAGGGGACGGATCCTCTTCTTGGAATCCACCGTCCTCGCTACACATTCTGACTGCATTGGACAAGGCTTATAATGATCATCTTACAGAATGATCACCTCTCGCCAGATCCAAGATACAGCCGTCCTGTGCACGTGACTGCCATGATTCCTCAAGTCTGAGGATTACTCCTGTACTATCGGAACCGGGGAAATTCAATCATACCGACCGAGCCTCCAAGGCTTCCATATGATGATCCCCACAAGTCAGTCCAGTCGGCTCGACCCCAGTCGACCAACCCATCAAGATCGTGTAGGCGTCCCACGCCTGTCGCCGATGAAACACGGCACTCATCCAATGAACACGACTCTTGACGCAAGTCTCAATAGGACTCTCGATGCCCTGTCTCGAGGTCCTCGACTTGGAACATTTCAGACCCAACTCTTAATCAGTTGGTTTCATGACCACCATCCAATGCGTGGCCCAACTGCACGAGTTGTTATCCATGGTCTGTGGGCTTTGTTGCGATATAAGTTAAACACCGTTTTAACAAATGTAAGATGAGCGCAACAAAGAAGGTACCATTGGTGACGAACACTCATCTTATCCATCACATAATAATATTACATCTACATCAAGTTGTCGAATAGGTTACAAATTGCCAAACCTATTGGCGTTCTGGTCACCTATTCCAACAATCTCCCACTTGACCTAAAGCCAATCACCCATTGACCTCAAACTTCTTATTCAGATGGTGAGTGTGGGCAACTTGCGACATGGGCTTAGCAAGTGGATCTGCTATGTTTTCTGCGGAGCTGACTCGGTCCAACCGAACGTCACTCCTTCTATCCATCTCTCTAAGCAGATGGTAGCGTCTAAGGATATGCTTGGATCGTGATGAGATCTCGGTTCCTTTGCTAGCGCCATCGCCCCGTTGTTATCATAAAAGATAATTACAGGTTTAGCAATGCCAGGTACTACATCCAACCCTTGGATGTAGCTCATCAACCAAACCACTCCTTAGCAGCTTCCAAAGCCGTTATGTATTCAAAACTCTATGGTGGAGTCCGCCGTGGTAGCCTCCTTGGAACCCTTCCAAGTAACCACGCCACCATTTAGTCTAAATACAAAACCAGACCGAGACTTGGCATCATCGTCATCCAACTGGAAGCTAGCGTCGCTATAGCCTTCAAGTATCAACTCTCCACCGCCGTAGATCAAGAACGTGTCCTTAGTCCTTTTCAGGTACTTTAGGATAGTCTTGACTGCACTCTAGTGTGCCTCCCGGCACACGACTGATATCGACTTGTTACGCTCAAAGCGAAAGCCACATCAGGTCTAGTGCATTGACAGCATACTGTATGCTGCCTACGGCTGAAGTATAGGGGATGTCCAACATCCTTTTAAGCTCCTCATCAGTCTTAGGAGACTGCTTCTTGGATAACTTAATTCCATGCCTCATAGGAAGGAATCCTCGTTTTGAGTTCTCCATCTTGAATCTCCTCAAGACTTTCTCAATGTACGAGGACTGGGCCATTCCTAACATCCTTCTAGACCTATCCCTGTAGATCTTGATGCCAAGGATGTAGGATGCCTCACCCATATCCTTCATGGAGAATTGTGTTGACAACCAAGCTTTAGTGGTACCCAACATCTTAGCGTCATTCCCAATGAGCAAGATGTCATCCACGTAAAGCACCAGAAATGCAACTGAGCTCCCACTGATCTTCTTGTATACACAAGATCGGACTCGTTCTTGGTGAAATCATATCCCCGTATGACTTCATCAAAACGTATGTTCCAGCTTCGGGAAGCTTGTTTGAGGCCATAGATGGACCTTTGGAGACAGCAGACCTTCTGCTCTTCTCCAACAGTTATGAAACCCTCCGGCTGATCCATATAGATCTCTTCCTCTACGAAACCGTTGAGGAAAGCCGTTTTCACGTCCATCTGCCATATTTCATAGTCATACCATGCTGCTATGGCAAGCAGTATCCGAATGGACTTGGCCATTGCTACGGGCGAGTAGGTTTCCTCAAAATCGACCCCGGGTCGTTGAGTGTAACCTTTCGCCACAAGCCTGGCTTTGAAGGTTGTAACCTCCCCGTCAGCTCCAAGCTTACGTTTGTAGACCCATTTACACCATACGGGTTTAACACCTTTGGGTGGATCTACTAGGGTCAAAACCTGGTTTGTACCCATTGAGTGCATCTCAGATTTCATGGCCTCAAGCCACTTATCCGAATCGATGTCCGACATCGCTTCTCCGTACGTCTTTGGATCATTATCCAATTGACCAGTCAGGCCCAGAAATCCATACCTATCAGGTGCATGGGATGCTCTGGCCGACCTACGGAGGACTGGAACACTATCAATGGGAACTACTGGCTCAGATGTCACTGCCGCCTCATGGGGTGCCTCACTTGATTCCTCAAGGAGCACCTCATCGCGTCGACTATCCGATGGAAAACCCTTTGCCAAGAACACTGTGTTTCGCGAGATAAAAACTTCTTGCTCGGAGGGATCATAGAAATAATACCCCGCAGTTTCTTTTGGATAGCCGATGAACCTGCATAAACTAGACCTTGAGTCCAGTTTATCTCCCACTAATCTCTTGACATATGCGGGGCAACCGCACACTTTCAAGTATTTGTAGGAGGCAGGTTTGCCATGCCATATCTCATATGGCGTCTGGGATACCGTCTTAGATGGCGCTAAGTTCAAAAGTTTGGCCGCCGTCTCAAGGGCTTATCCCCAGAAGGAAAGGGGGAGTTCGGTAAAACTCATCATGGACCGGACCATGTCCAACAAGGTCTGATTCCTCCTTTTAGACACACCATTTAGCTGTGGTGTTCCAGGAGGGGTCCACTGAGAGAGAATCTCATTCTCTTTTAGATAATCAGTAAACTCACCACTCAAATACTCTCCACCTCGGTCCGACCGAAGGGCTTTATCTTTCGACCGATTTGGTTCTCTACTTAAAGTCTGTATTCCTTAAACCTTCCAAAGGCTTCAGACTTGTACCTTATCAGGTAAACATAGCCATACCATGAGTGATCATCAGTAAAGGTTATGAAGTACGAGTACCCACCTCTAGCCTGAGTATTTAGTGGGCCACAGACATCCGTATAGATCAAATCCAACAGACCACTGGCTAGCGTGCTTTGTCCAACAAAGGGTTTCTTGGTCATCTTTCCCTTCAGACAGGATTCGTAGGTCGGTAGGTTGTCAAAATCGTCTATTTCTAGACTCTTTGAGTCTACCAACCTTCTTATCCTATCTTTAGAGATATGACCTAACCTCGCATGCCATATCTGTGCGTTATTATGATCATCATGTTTTCGTTTGTGTTCTGCAGTCATAATCCAATTAGACTGTTGAAGTATGTATAGACCGTTGACCAATGTACCAAGCAGATGAGAAATACCATCTTTGATAATGAAAAAACCGTTTTTATTGATGGTAAATTCATATCCCTCCTTATCAAGGACCGGGATGGAAACAATGTTTTTAATCATGCTAGGTACATAGAAACAGTCGTTCAGTACAATCCTAACATGACTACTAATGGCTAACTCTAGTGATCCTACGGCCTCCGCGGCAACAGCCTTGCCATCGCCTAGCCTCAGGATCATCTCATCCTTGGTTAGCATTCTGCTTCTTTGCAGTGCCTGCAAATCATTGCAGATGTGAGCACCACACCCGGTATCCAATACCCATGAAGCAGAATTAGTAATCATATTTACTTCAACCACAAACATACCTGGGTTGGAGAGGAGTTGTGGACACTCCCTCTTCCAATGCCCTTTCCCTTGGCAATGCATGCAGACATCATTTGCCTTGGACCGTTGAGAACCACGGGCCTTCCCTTTCTCTTTGCTTGGTCCAACCGTAGCAATAGGGGTGCCTGGAGTGCGAGCAGGGGCCGCAACCGTCTTCCCTTTGCCCTTCTTCCCCTTCCAGCGTCCGGCCCTCTTGCCATTCGCCTTGGAGGTCGAAGCCTCTCCTATCAATACCGCCGGCGCCGACTTGTGGGTCGTTGCCCCGTATTGGACCAGCATGTTGATCAACTCATGAATAGACTTCGCAAGTCCGTTCATGTTGTAGTTTACAATAAACGGGTCATAGGATGGAGGAAGCGACTGGAGGATCACGTCAATGTACGTGTCATTATTAAGCCCAGCTTTAAGGTCCTCGAGTTTCTCCACTAAGGAGAGCATCTTGACCCCATGACTTTGTACAGACGCTCCTTCAGCAAGCTTGGTGCCAAAGAATGCTTTTGTGGCGGCATATCTAATATGCCTATCCGGAACAGCATAAACCTCGTTCATGCGGAGCATTATGGCGGAGACATTGTCCAGCCTCTCATACTGCTTCTGGATGTCGTTAAATATCGAAGCCAGTATGATACTGCGTACTTTCCGGTTGTCCTCATGCCACTTCTCGAACGTCAAACGTTCTTCAGGTGTGGACCCCTCCGGTAAGTCGCTCGGTGGCGGCTCGTCCAAGACGTAGCCTTGGTTCTCAAAACCGAGGACAATCCTCAGGTTTCTCAACCAGTCCGAGTAGTTCGTTCCGTTGAATTTGTTAGTCTCAAGAATCATGGTTAACGGGTTCTTAGACATATCTACATTATTAAAAAATGTAAAGCAGAAATTAGCAGATGATGGTAATATTATTGTTCAAGTTGAAGACTTGGTCTTTTAGTCTTTAACCCTCCCACTATTTATACGAAAGTCCGCCACTCTCAAGCGGAGTTTCAGGAAACCATTTCCTAGTGGGCTTGGGATCTACAAGCGTAATCTCCATGCCCCGCTTTTACGATTCACATGAAGAAGACCTTGTGGGAGATATCCAATATCATTCTCATCTAATGAGATTCCCAAGATATTTTGCCTCACCTATTCACATGGTTCCGAGGACTCCAAGCGAACCATGTTACTCAGTGTTAGGCCCGACCCATCAACCAAATGATACCTCAAACTGTCGCCCCCCCACGACTCGTGAGACAGGAAAACAGCGAGCACAGTCTTTTTGTTCACAACAATAGTGCAGCTTTCCCTTATTCCAAGTGTGCCACGACTCGTGAGACCACACTTGGGTAGTGGTAGCTTCCTCACCACATTGCTGTTGATGGAAGGTTCGGACAGACCAAAATACCATTTTGATCCAGTTCCGTTCTGGGCCTAATATTTAATTTGGTCCAACCAAATGAGAGTTTACGTGTGACCGAGACCTCATCACATTATGGTGTTTTAGCATGCATATATATCCAATATTTAAAGCGATAAATAAAAAAACGCCGCATGCATAATGAAAGAAATCGGTGGATCGTCCCGAAAAATGCGCGAATGCGGAAGCGCAATAAAAATAAACATACAAAAATTGAAGCATGCTTTAAATTTAAAAGAACACGCTTAAGGGGTGTGCCCTTGAGGTTCCCGGGCGTTCGGTGTATTTCATGATCATATAACATGTAAAGAAATCATGGAGGCCATAGAGTTGAAAATTAAAGAGGGACGAAAAAGTAAAACGAGACCTACCCGTTGTCGTTTTCGTCTTCAACGGCTACTCGTGTTGTTCCCCGTTTTGCACCGAGATCTCGTTCTTGAGACCCTCCAAATCGTGACACACGATCCACCCACGTATCTTGCACGTCGTGCTAGCAATGAACAAGTGTTTTTTGGAGAAGATAGATTAATCACACGTTATGAATTAACGGGACTAATCTTCCTTAGTTCTAATGTTCCAAGAACAAAAGAACAAGAAAAATATTTTCTTGTTAGAGAGAGAGAAGGGCGGACGAGATGTAAGGAGAGGGGAGAGTGTGTGTTGTGTGTGTTTTCAAGAATCATCATCCTTCAATTGTTGGAGGCTAGAGGTTTATATAGAGGAGGAGTTTAATCCTCTTTAAACTCCAACTCTAAGAACTCTAATTTGACTAGGATTTTGACCTAGTCAAAGTCCTAGTCAAACTAGTGTTTGACCTAGTCAAACAAATCCTAGCCTTCCATCTCCCCTTTCCATCTCAACCGTTGAT
Organism: Sesamum alatum; assembly: GCA_034509735.1. Taxonomy (NCBI): domain Eukaryota; kingdom Viridiplantae; phylum Streptophyta; class Magnoliopsida; order Lamiales; family Pedaliaceae; genus Sesamum; species Sesamum alatum. The sequence goes on from JACGWO010000001.1 coordinate 41,294,076, forward strand.
TTTAATTTAATGGAATATTTAATGGGATTAAATATTCCAAAAGGCTAAAAGAATAAATATAATATAATAAATAAATATTAATATTTATTCTAAGCCCATTAAATCAACCCTTTAATAAATCCTATTAATTAATTTAATTCCCTTTATCAAATAGAAGGAATTAATTTCTCCAAGAAAATATAGGACCCGATTAAATCTAATTTAATCATTCCTTTACTCCAATATTTAATCCCAAATTAAATATTAAGTGTGTGTGGATAGTGTGTGACTCTTTAGGTTCACCATTCAGCTAGACTTGGTCGGATTCCTAGAATCCGTCCGTTACCATGGGTGGCCATCTAGCAACGGTCCATGGCACTAGAGACTAGGTGAAATAATTGGGGATGAACATTCAGGTTCTAACAGCACACTTGTCCTTCTGTCTTCGGTCTCATCACTTAGGGTCTAGGGCACGGAAAATGCAGGCACCCATTTTGGATCTAAGTGTCGGTCTGTCCTTACTAAACGTCGCAAGGGAAACCTTCCCTTCTGTTCAGTTACTGTGGCCACAGATTTCAGGGACAAGACACAGGGCATACATGAGACTCAACTGTCAATACCTCATGACAGGAGACAGATCCTTTCTTGGAAACTACTGCCACTTTGTACACCCGAGCTGCACTAGGCATGGCTTATGACTACTCAAGAGTATTTTGGCAATCTCTAACCATATCTAAGATACAGACCTGATGCACAGGTAAACTTAGCAGTTCCTCAAGTCAAAGGACTCGGCCTGTACCGTTGGAACCGGGAATACACGTCATACCTTGCTGACCATACTCAAGGTCCTCCGTAAGACGGTTCCCGCGAGTCACCTCAGTCAGCTGCTTCCTAGCATGCTGACCCACTAACACTGCTTAGACGACCTTCATCACCCGTCGATGAAATACGACAGCAGATGCTTAGTGCAAGTCTCAAAGGAAATCCCGGTACCCATTTTCGGGATTCCTTGACTTGGAGATTTCCGGACTGATTCGGTAAGACTGATTTCATGGACCTACCTCCAAGCGTAGTCCCAGTCCCCGAAATCGTTTCTCAGTCCGTGGGCTTTGTTTGCGTAGTGAACAGAAATGTAAATGCAGATAAGTGAACGTAAACAAAGCATTGCCATATGAATTTTCACTTCTTTATTCATAAATATTTTATCAAATACCAAAGAATTGTCTAGACATAGGTTACATATTCCTGCCAAAAATTAGCTTACATGGTCACTTATTCTAACAATCTCCCACTTGACCTTTAAAGCCAATTGCCCATATGCTTAATCCCCATCTTCTGAAGATGTTGCGTATGAGCGCTCTGCGACATAGGCTTTGTCAGCGGGTCTGCTGTGTTGTCTGCCGAGTTGACTCGGTCCATCCGGACGTCACCTCTTCCTACCATTTCTCTAAGAAGATGGTAGCGTCTAAGAATGTGTTTGGAACGGTGATGAGATCTCGCTTCCTTTGCTTGCGCTATAGCGCCGTTGTTATCACAGAAGATGACAATAGGCTCGGCGATGCTAGGCACCACACCCAACTCTTGGATGTAGTTTCTCATCCAAACCGCTTCCTTAGCAGCTTCTGAAGCTGCTATGTATTCAGCCTCTGTGGTGGAGTCAGCAATGGTTGCTTGCTTGGAACTTTTCCAAGCTACTACTCCTCCATTGAGTTTGAATACGTACCCCGATTGAGACTTGGCATCATCGTCATCAGACTGGAAGCTAGCGTCGCTAAAGCCTTCCAGAATTAGTTCTCCATTGCCATAGACTAGGAACATGTCCTTAGTCCTCCTTAGGTACTTAAGGATGCCCTTAACAGCATTCCAATGTGCCTCTCCTGCGCAGGACTGATATCTGCTTGTCACGCTCAAAGTGTATGCAATGTCAGGCCTAGTGCAGTGGACCGCATATTGTATACTACCTACGGCAGAAGCATAGGGGATGACCTTCATCCTTTCAAGTTCCTCATCAGTCGGAGGGGACTGTTTCTTGGATAACTTGATCCCATGCCTCATTGGAAGGAATCTACATTTGGAGTTGTCCATTCGATATCTCTTTAGGACTTTCTCCATATACGAGTTTTGGGTGAGTCCTAACATCCTTTTAGATCTGTCCCTGACAATCTGGATGCCTAGGATGTAGGAGGCTTCACCCAAGTCCTTCATGGAAAACTGGGTTGACAACCATGTTTTTGTGTTTCCTAACATTCTAACGTCATTACCAATGAGCAGAATGTCATCCACATAAAGCACTAGGAACACTATTGAGCTCCCACTGACCTTCTTGTATACACAAGGGTCGGATTCGTTTTTGATGAAGTCATAACCCCGTATTACTTCATCAAAGCGAATGTTCCAACTTCGGAGGCTTGCTTGAGGCCATAGATGGACTTCTGGAGACGACAGACTTTCTGCTCTTCTCCAGTGACCGTGAAACCCTGCGGCTGATCCATATAGATCTCTTCTTTAACGAAAACCGTTGAGGAAGGCCGTTTTCATGTCCATCTGCCATATCTCATAGTCATACCATGCTGCTATGGCGAGCAGAATCCGAATGGACTTAGCCATGGCTACTGGCGAGTAGGTATCCTCAAAATCGACCCCGGTCGTTGAGTGTATCCCTTAGCTACAAGCCTAGCCTTAAAGGTTGTGACTTCTCCATCAACGCCAAGTTTGCGCTTGTAGACCCACTTACAGCCGACTGGCTGAACACCTTTCGGTGGATCTATAAGACTCCAGACTTGGTTCTCGCTCATGGAGTCCATTTCGGCTTTCATGGCCTCAAGCCATTTCCCGGAGTCGATGTCAGACATCGCTTCTCCATAAGTCTTAGGATCGTTATCCAAAAGATCGATCGCACCTAGAAAGCCGTATCTCACTGGAGGTCTGGACTCTCTAGTGGACCTACGGAGAATGGGAACGTCAGTGGTGACTGTGGGCGCTGACTGTATCGGAGCCGGCGGTTCAGGAACCGGGACTGGCTGTTCCTGAGGCTGTCCTTCATGCCTAGCATGTTGGACTTCTGGAGGTTGGTCAGCCCTTTGGCTGTTAATCCTGAATCCCCTAAGTGAGGGTTCCGCGGCCTCCTCTGATGGCTGGATTCCATCACTTGACTCCTCAAGGATCAGCTCATCAGGTTGGATATCCTCCTGGAAGCCTTGCTCCAAGAATACTGCATTTTCTTGAAACAAACACATTTTGTTCCAAGGGGTCATAAAAGTAATAACCCGCAGTTTCTTTAGGGTATCCAACGAACCTGCATAAGCTAGACCTAGATTCTAACTTATCTCCCACTAACCTCTTGACGTATGCGGGGCTACCCCACACTTTCCAGTAGTTGTAGGATGCAGGCTTGCCGTGCCATATCTCATATGGCGTTCGGGTCAATGCACTAGTAGGCGCTAAATTCAATAATTTGGCCGCCGTTTCTAGTGCATAGCCCCAAAACGATAAGGGCAATTTGGTAAAACTCATCATGGACCGAACCATGTCCAACAGGGTTCGATTCCTCCTTTCAGAGACACCATTTAACTGTGGTGTTCCTGGAGGTGTCCATTCTGATATTATACCATGTTCTTTTAGATAATCTAGGAACTCCGTACTAAGGTATTCACCGCCTCGGTCCAACCGTAGGATTTTAATTTTGCAGTTGGTTTGGTTCTCCACTTCAAGTCTGAATTCTTTAAACCTCTCAAGAGCTTCAGACTTGTACCTCATCAGGTAAACATAACCATACCGCGAATGATCATCGGTGAAGGATATGAAGTAGGAGAACCTACCTCGGGCCTGCGTCCTTAGTGGTCCACATACGTCTGTATGGACCAAGTCCAACAGACCTGTGGCAAGCCTGCTTTGTCCTACAAAGGGCTTCTTGGTCATTTTCCCTCCTAGACAGGACTCACAAGTTGGTAGATCGCTCAAGTCCCCAACCTCTAGGTTCTTTGAGTCTACCAACCTTTTCATCCTATCTTGGGATATGTGACCTAGCCTAGCGTGTCACAGACGTGCGTTCCCGTTATTATCTAATTTTCGTTTGTGTTGTGCATTGAGGAGGAAATTCGTTTGTTGCAAGATATAGAGTCCGTTATGCAATGTACCAAGTAGATGAGCAATTCCACACCTCATCAAATAAAAGCAATTTTTATTGATTCTAAACTCATAACCACTATTGTCCAACAATGGAATGGAAATGATGTTTTTAATCATACTGGGTACAAAATAAACTTGCTCTAAATCTATGCCAATACTATCACTAATCACTAGAGTGGCGGATCCTACTGCTTCTGCCGAGATGGCCTTGCCATTCCCAAGCTTCAGGATCATGTCCCCGCTACCCAGTTTTCTGCTTCTTTTCAGCACCTGCAAGTCATTGCAAATGTGAGCTCCACAGCCGGTATCTAATACCCAAGAGGCAGAACTAGTGACCATATTAACCTCAATCACATATATACCTTGGTTCGAGAAGAGTTTGGGGCACTCTCTCTTCCAATGCCCTTTCTCACGGCAGTTGATACATATGTCATATGCCTTCGACTGTTGTTTGGAGACAACCTTTCCTTTTCCTTTGCCTTTCCCCTCTTTGGCAATGGGAACACTCTTAGTGTTCGTAGCTGCTTTGACGGCCTTTCCCTTCCCCTTCTTCTTCTTCCAACGTCCGGTACCCTTGCCTTTCGTATTAGAAGTCGAAGCACCTCCAAACAATACCGAAGGCGTGGACTTCTTAGTCGTTGCCTCGTATTGCACCAACATATTGATCAACTCATGAATGCCCTTCTCAAGTGCGTTCATGTTGTAGTTGACGATAAATTGGTCAAAGGAGGGTGGGAGTGACTGAAGGATCACATCTATGTACGTTTCATTATCGAGACCTGCCTTTAGGTCCTCGAGCTTTTCCACCAGGGTAAGCATTTTAACCCCGTGCTCTTGTACAGAGGATCCTTCTGTCATTTTCGTTCCAAAGAATGCCTTGGTCGCGACATACCTAGTATGCCGGTCCGGGACTGCATAGTAATCCTTAAGGCGAGCCATAATGGAAGGGACATCGTCTAGCCTTTCATATTGCTTCTGAATCTCATTGGTCATCGAAGCAAGTATGATGCTACGGACCTTCCGGTTATCCTTATGCCAAGTCTCATACGTCTCACGTTCTTCTGGCGTGGATCCTTCCGGTAAGGTCCTAGGGAGAGGCTCGTCCATGACGTAGCCTTGGTTCTCGTAATTTAGGACTATCCTGAGATTGCGCAACCAGTCGTTGTAGTTTGTTCCATTGAATTTGTTTGTCTCAAGAATGGTGGAAAGTGGGTTCTTAGATATTTTAAAATCTACATTTTAGAAAACAGCGCGCGATCAGCAGAAAATAAAAGACGGTGGTTTGATAAAATAATTAAATGCATGGACTTTAGTCATTTAATCCTCCCACTATTTATACGAAAACACGGTACTCTCAAACGTGATTTTCGGGAAATCCTTTCCAAGTGGGCTTGGGATCCACAGCGATTTTCATACCCCGCTTTTTACGATTCGCATGGAAAAGATCCTGTGGGAGGTATTCCATACCATTCTCGTTCCACGAGATTCCCAAGATTATTGCCTCACCCTTTCACATGATCCCGAGGACTCCAAGCGAATCATGTTAATTGGTCGTTAGACCCAACCCAATCGACCGAGCCACGGACCCACTGGTACCCCCACGACTCGTGAGACAGGTAGCAGCAGCCCGTTTTTTGTTCATGACATAATGCAGCTTCCTTTAAGTATAATAACGTGCCACGACTCGTGAGACCACGCTATTGACCCAAAGCAGCTTCCTCACTATGCCATGGATTGGAAGGCATGGACAAACTCCTAGAGTTTATGTCCACTTTGTCTAGGGTCTAATATTTTGACATTGGTCCAACCAATGTGAGAGTAGGAAATGACCGAGATCTCAAATACATAAATATCTACACATACATCCAAAATGCGTAAATAAACCATTCATAGCAATTATATGATAAATAAACAACTCATTCATCCATCATCATAACCATATGCAAAATTAAAGCCTAGCACGCCCCTGTTGGATGATCACGAGCCCGAATCCTATGTGACCCACTAAGCCCGCAGTGGATCTATGGTCAATCTAGGGTTGGTCCTATACTATTACATTAATAGTAACCCAATCATCATGCTGATGGGCCTTGGTCTCTTTTTCTCTTTCTTCACTTCATGGAAAACTCCAAGGGACCTCCCGTCTGGGCTCTCCATGTGGTCCTTCCTTCTTCTCCACCAATTACAAAAATAGAAACCTCACTCCTAGTCTACTCTCATTACATATTAAAAAATAGAAACCCCAGCGAAAAACCCGGGGGGAGTACATAAGGAGGGAGGTAGAATGCCTTATTATTCCAAGGCAACTAGAAAGAGAGAAGGAGAAAGCAGTAAAAGAGGCACACAGGCCCAACAGAAAATAAACCATACATCGGTCTAAGGCTCGTGATCATCCATTTCCATCCAACACACATAATCACATGATCCAATCATATAATTACAATATACCAACAATACATGATTACCAATCATATATATCCAAAATAATAAATGAATATGTGGACAACGTGTGAAAAAATAAAACACAAATATTAGTAATAATATTTTCTCGTTTTAGGAAAACCTTTCCTCATTATTATAAGTAAAATAACCCCGGGATTCCAAATCCAATTTATTTTCCTCCTAAAATAATGTCTTTAGAAAAATAGGCATAATTGAACCAAAAACGATTTTTCAGAATTAATTTCAAAAATTAAAACTGAAAAATAATTAAAAAAATAAAAGAAAAACACTGCTAGGGTTTTGAAACCCTAGCTGCAGCAGCCGCCGCCGCCGGCAGCGGCACGCGCACAGGCCCCTTGCCTGCGTGCGCGCGCGCCTGGCCGGCAGCGCGCTGCGGCCTGGCATTCCGGCAGGCCGTCGCGCGCGCAGGCTCCCTTGCCTTGCGTGGGCGTTGGCCTGCTGGCTACCGGCCGTGCCGTGCGCAGTGCGCGCGCAGACGTGCACTGGGCATGCCTGCCGGGCGCGCGCGCGCGCAGACTCCTCCGTCTGCGTGCGCGCGCGCCTGGCGGCGCTGCCCAGAGCCCGTCCGTGCGCGGACTCGCAGGCGCGCAGCCTTGCGCGCGCGCGCGCGCAGACACCGCGCGCAGCCAGTGGGGCTGCGCGCTGCCCCTGCGCGACCGGCTGGGCGGGCGCACGCAGGCTTCCCTTGCCTGCGCGCGTCTGCCCTGCCGGTAGCGTGCGGCTGCGCGCGGCCAGCCGTCCCGGCTGGCCGGCTGCGTCGTTTCTCGTTTTCCGTTCAATTTTCCACCCCGTTTCCCCAGAAAAACAGAAAAATACCAACATTTAGAAATTCACACGATTTAAAAGTAATAAAACCGACATGCTTAAAATCAAGAAAATCAAGATTTAATATTAAAACATGCCAATAACACGTTTCATGCTTAGAACGCACATTAACCCTAGACCTATACACCGAACCGGGCTCTGATACCAGTGAAAGAAATCGGTGGATCGTCCCGGGAATTGCGCAAATGCGGAAGCGCGATAAAAATAAACATACAAAAATTAAAGCATGCTTTAAATTTAAAAGAACACGCTTAAGGGGTGTGCCCTTGAGGTTCCCGGGCGTTCGGTGTATCTCATGATTATATAACATGTAAAGAAATCATGGAGGCCATAGAGTTGAAAATTAAAGAGGGACGAAAAAGTAAAACGAGACCTACCCGTTTGTCGTTTTCGTCTTCAACGGCTACTCGCGTTGTTCCCCGTTTTGCACCGAGATCTCGTTCTTGAGACCCTCCAAATCGTGACACACGATCCACCCACGTATCTTGCACGTCGTGCTAGCAACAAACAAGTGTTTTTTGGAGAGGATAGATTAATCACACGTTATGAATTAACGGGACTAATCTACCTTAGTTCTAATGTTCTAAGAACAAAAGAACAAGAAAAATATTTTCTTGTTAGAGAGAGAGAGGGGCGGACGAGAGGTAAGGAGAGGGGAGAGTGTATGTTGTGTGTGTTTTCAAGAATCATCATCATTCAATTGTTGGAGGCTAGAGGTTTATATAGAGGAGGAGTTTAATCCTCTTTAAACTCCAACCTCTAAGAACTCTAATTTGACTAGGATTTTTGACCTAGTCAGAGTCCTAGTCAAACTAGTGTTTGACCTAGTCAAACAAATCCTAGCCTTCCATCTCCCCTTTCCATCTCAACCGTTGATTTTAATTTAATGGAATATTTAAATCCCATTAAATATTCCAAAAGGCTAAAAGAATAAATATAATATAATAAATAAATATTAATATTTATTCTAAGCCCATTAATCAACCCTTTAATAAATCCTATTTATTAATTTAATTCCCTTTATCAAATAGAAGGAATTAAATTTCTCCAAGAAAATATAGGACCCGATTAAATCTAATTTAATCATTCCTTTACTCCAATATTTAATCCCAAATTAAATACTAAGTGTGTGTGGATAGTGCGTGACTCTTTAGGTTCACCATTCAGCTAGACTTGGTCGGATTCCTAGAATCCGTCCATTACCATGGGTGGCCATCTAGCAACGGTCCATGGCACTAGAGACTAGGTGAAATAATTGGGGATGAACATTTAGGTTCTAACAGCACACTTGTCCTTCTGTCTTCGGTCTCATCACTTAGGGTCTAGGGCACCGAAAATGCAAGTACCCATTTTGGACCTAAGTGTCGGTCTGTCCTTACTAAACGCCGCAAGGGAAACCTTCCCTTCTGTTTAGTTACTGTGGCCACAGATTTCAGGGACAAGACACAGAGCATACATGAGACTCAACTGTCAATACCTCATGACAGGAGACAGATCCTTTCTTGGAAACTACTGTCACTTTGTACACCCGAGCTGCACTACACATGGCTTATGACTACTCAAGAGTATTTTGGCAATCTCTCACCATATCTAAGATACAGACCTGATGCACAGGTAAACTCAGCAATTTCTCAAGTCAAAGGACTCGGCCTGTACCGTTGGAACCGGGAATACACGTCATACATTGCTGACCATACTCAAGGTCCTCCGTAAGACGGTTCCCGCGAGTCACCTCAGTCAGTTGCTTCCTAGCATGCTGACCCACTAACACTGCTTGTCACCGGTCGATGAAATACGACAGCAGATGCTTAGTGCAAGGTCTAGGGCTCTTGTGATCATCCCATGTTGATTCCATCAACACACGTAACATAATTATTCCAAATAATCATGCATAAATTCCAATGGATATTCCAAATACCCAAGTGATGTCCAACATCACAAAAGTATAAACATACAATTAATATGCAAAATTCAAATTTCAAATTTAATGGACATTTTAAAACAATGCATCCAATGCATGTATTCATCACAAATTAATTGAGCAAATTTAATCCAAGGAATAATCCAATTATTCCAAAATCATAAATGCAAAATTAATATATTTTCAGAATATTGTGCAGAAAATACAGAAAATCAAATTTTTCGGAAAAAGTCAAAAAAAAACGGCACAAAACGGCCCAGCAGTTGTGCTGGCCGTACCGGTCGCGCGCGCGCGCAGGCAACAAGCGCTGGCCGAGGCCAGCAGCAGCGGCCAGTGCCGGCCCGATCAAATTTTTTTTTTTTTTTTTCAAAACTTTTTCAACACAATAACAATAATATTATTCTGAAAATAAGCATGCAATTTTAGATCCAATCTAACAAAATTAAGCATGCCAAAAGTCCATTTAAATCCAAACAATTGAATCATCATATTATTCATATATTTATGTAATCTAACATGCCAATAAAGCCATTTAAAAGCAAGTAGATCATGCCAAACACATAGATCTATGCCCCTTACATCGAACCAGGCTCTGATACCACTTGAAGGACAAGTGGATCCGTCCGGGAGCGCGAGCGAAAGCGAAAAAACGAGAAAATAGTGCGTAATTTAAATCTAATTTAAATATACGAATTCCAAGGGGTGTACCCTTGGGTGTTCAACTGGGCGTTCGATGTAGGATGTGTAAATATTGAAAACATATATTTAAACACATAGGACATAGATATATAAATGAAATCAATCAAAGCGTAATAAACCGTTACCTTTGATTATTTAGCGTATGCTCCCGGCTACTAGCGTTGTTCCTTCTCCGGAATGCTCACGAAATCCAAACGTATGGATTCTCCAAAGGTGATCCACACCACACCGGAAGAAACACACGTTCTTCTTGCTAGAAAAGAACGGGTTTAGGAAGGAATCGGTTTAAGAGAAGAACATTATGAATTAGTGTTCTCTTAAACTTACTTTGTTCTTCTTCTTAATTCAAAATCAAGTGAAGAACACAAGTGTAAGAGAGGGAGAGAGCACGAAAAATTGAGAGAGAGGAGAGGATTTTTCTCTTCTCTTTTTCCTGGAAAAAAGATGAATAATGAATCACTTAT